>JAWWEE010000105.1:83156362-83220680 GCA_035221455.1 Xenops minutus | reverse complement strand
GGAAAGGAAAGGAAAGGAAAGGAAAGGAAAGGAAAGGAAAGGAAAGGAAAGGAAAGGAAAGGAAAGGAAAGGAAAATGTACCAATTTACCATTTTTTTGATGGAAGTATTGAATTGGGACATTATAGCATATCACTGACCTTTTCTTTTTTGTTCCTCACTAATAACACCAACATGCCTCCCCCAAAAATCCTTCAGGTGCCTTCTCACCTAGATTTTGGACTATGAGTGTTTTTCAGTTTGCTTTTGTTTTGCATCAAATGAAACTAACTCTATACCTCGAATATATTGTTCCAGACAGGATGACAACGTTGTATTAGCTTACCTTTTCATAGATCCTGTCAGAAAGACTAAATGCAAAGGGGTGAGTATTTCCTGGAATCTCGTGGAGTGCATGCTAGTTATAATATGGCTCTGCTACACTGTATTTCTTGTATTATGAAGGTTTGAGGAATGATCATCTCCTAAATGGAGATCTCCTCATTTTCAGGGGAATTGATGAACCTTTTGAAATGAGTAAGGATTTTTTGGATGAGTCACTAGTTCGGACCAACTTTTTGCAGGTTATGTGAAAGAGAATGAAAGATAGAGTTAAGAAAAACCAACACTTACCTCCAGCTGTCATCGGCCAGTGGCTAACAACCAATTTTATTTCACACTTCAGAATCTACAAAATACAAGATACCGTTCAGATATTCATCTTACTACTTTAGTAAATTATTTTTAGTCTTTTAGTCTATCCATGGAGCTGCAGCATTCTTGTATTTACAGAGCTTCAATGTAATCCAAGCCCTTTTATTTCCACAACATAAACTTTCTCTGCAGAACAGTAGTCCTATTCAGAACAAAGTGGTTGTTTTCAAGGTCTGCATGCATACTTAAAATTGTTAAATATACTTATAATTTTCCAGTCCAGCAGGCATGGGAGTGTTCCTCCTTGTCCTGCCTGTTAAATTTAGTTAGATCTTCTGAAAAGGGGAGCAGATTTTTCACCATTGGCAGGTAAAATCGGGAAACAGAAATATTGACTCAAGACCTTTGCAGGACAATTAAACAGCTAATGAAAGGGTTGGACTTCCTTTAACCACAGTGAGCAGGAAAGAAAGGTGATGTGTCTCAGTTTGGCACTCCTCTGGGTCCTACTTCTGACACTGAAATGCTTTGGCTGGGGAGATTATACAAGAATTCTGGTGAAGCATCACAAGTAACAGGCAAATGCCTCCTGAAGCATCTCTCAAAAAAAAAAAAAAAAAAAAAAACAAAAAAAAGAGATTTTATTGCCTATTTCTACTCTTCTAAATAGGAGGTTAACATTGCTTTACCTTTTCTTTGGACAAACAGTGGTAGCAAACCTGTGGCAAAGGTGAATGCTGAACAATGCAGGCAAAGCCCGATCTTCCTACACAGCTGCTTGTCTGACTGACAACCAAACTTTCCAAGGGAAACAAGGAAAGTCTAGATACCAAGAGCAGGAGTAATCTCTGCCAATACTCCTCATTGTTTTGCCAAACCAGCCAGAATAAGCAGGTTTGGTGCGGAAATCCTGGCAGGTCCCATGGACTGTGATTGGGAGTGGGAGAAGCAGAGTGGCAGGATCCCTTCTGGGATGCTTTGGGCCCCAGCACAGGCAGAGACTGTGTCTACATGTGCCTGCTAGCAGTAAGGAATTGCAGGAGCAAGGGTCCTCTATCCCGCTTGTGAAAGCTTTAGGCAGCTTGGCTCCCTCTGACCCTAGATGTGTGGGTACTATCTCCCTGAAGCATGTGTCAGTCCTATCAGCTCAGGATTTCCTGATGGTCATACTGATCTTCAGAACTCCAGAGATAACAATTTACAACCATAGCATGACACAAGCTTTCATTTAGCTGAAAATTGCTCCATTTGTTGAATGCTGCTGGCTCAGTTCAGCCAGAATCTAGAATCCCAGTAAATACAGGTGTTGTTAAGTTTCAAAGCAGCAGGCTGAATGCTGAATTTGAATCATCTGCGTACATTTAGGTATTGATCAGGGGAGAAAGCAAAGGGAAATATGCATGAAGAAGAGTGAAAATACATGTTCTTAAATTTGAAATGTCACTACATTTCCTTGCCAGACAAAGAGATCAATGTTTATTTACTCTTTTTGTCACACCAGTGAGAGATTCAGATACTACAGGATATGCTCAGAGATGCAGAGTATTAGGATGAGCAAGGCAACTTCAAGGCAACTAAATTCATATCCAAAGATTCTGGGTTTCTGCTTTTCCTCAAGGTACAAGACATAGGGACATGAGCCTCTGGACTTGAGGGTTCTGTACCATGCACTGATTTCCTGAGCTAATTCATACACATCATAGAATATTTGTGTTTTTGGACAGTGAAAAGAAGACATAATCAGATGAGGATCACCTAGTGTCCAGACTGCAATAGCTATCAAGACAGGGATGGCACCAGCTGCCTGAAGAACAGCAAATACAGAACAGCAAATAGACACGTCCTTAAGAAAGATGAGTGCGGGGTGGAAGAAGTGATTCAGTTGATCCCATGAGTGGAATTGCCAAAGCTTGCCTTGTTCAGCAAAGGTTAACAGGAGATGTATCTGTCCTGTGTAAATACATTAGGAGGATAAACATCAGGAAGGGAAAAGAGCTGGTTAAGCTAAAGGACAATATTGGCTCAGGAGGAAATGGCTATAAACTACTCATGAATAAACTTAAAGTGGAAGACAGAAACAATTTCTCACCATCAAAGTGAGATTCTGGAGCAGCCTGCTGGTAGAAGTAGACATTAACTGTTTCTTAGAAAATAGAGCTCAGGGAAGGGAATGTATGACATGACAGCAAACTCTGGGTTTGATGTGTTCCTAAGTGACAAAGAGCAATCACTGGAAAAAGCCTATTATCTCAGATGGAACTGCCTTGCCCGCTGCCATTTGATGTGAATGTTAATGTCAGGCTTATCAGGGCTGTTTTCCAGACTAAAGCCCCAACTCCCTCCTGCTGTCATCACGGTGCATTGCAGACTCCGCCTTGCAGCAGATTGCAGAGCTGCCCTGGAGGAAGCTGACCCAGACAGAGAGACTGAACCCTCGAGGCTATGAAGACCTATTTCTGGCAGAAATTGAATGCCTAATGGTTTTTAGGTCATGGTACCAAGAGAAAAAATATTTCTGATCTGATCACGCCCACTGCACTCCGGATAGTGACATGTTCGGCCCCAGTCGTGCTAGCACTCTTGTCACAAAAGGCATGGAAGTTTAGTGACCTGTAAGAAGGTTGAGCCTAATGTGACGTAACTCACTGGGTTTTCTAATCTCCATGCTGCAGAGCAGCCTTAGAGAGCAGGTGGGACCTGTTCTGTCAATTGGCAGTGCTTTACACAGCAGGGCTTTCCTCACTTTTATTGTTTGAACCTCCATTTCACATTTGGAATGGTTTAGCCAGATATTTCCTACCAATGCGGAATGATCAACTTATTCATAAATACCTGTGACAAAGGATTTATTCGAGAAGAGGATTCTACTGATAATTTCATGTTGGGCATATTTGGACTAGGGATTTGTGGCAACTACTAGCCCTAAAAAAGACAGTTTCCAGAGGGCTTCTTCTGGATCATGAATACAGATAGTAAATGGTTAACATGAGTATTGAAGACCAGCAGAATGTGTATGTTTTTGTACGGAAAACAACTTGCTAAGGGTGCTGAAGATCAGGAACAACCTTTCCTACAACCAGGACATCTCAAGTGGTTGTACTAATCATCACTTTCTGTCCTTGCAGGGAGCTGTAAAACTACTTGTTATGGCCTATTTATTTTGCCCTAATATTAATCTTCACATTGCATGTGTAAGAAACATGCTGGTGACTGCTCTGTGCTGGAAACACAAAGCCTGATCACATTTGTAAATTGTCCTTGTTACTCTGCAACTGCCAGCTGCAGATACTTTTCTATTTTTTTTTAATAAAATCACCATAGCAAGAAGAGGGAGTGCAAGGGGCTCAAAGTAACAGACCAGTGTTTATTTGTTTATTTACATTGACATCTGAGACCATCTTAAAATGTTTTTGGATAATAATGTCAGGAAATACAGGAACTGTGAGTCTTTGGATCTTGTCTTAATTTTTTTCTGGTTGTGAGTTTTATGTTAGCTGGCAGGAAAATAATTTGTTGAAAATTACTTCACTGATGACCAGCACATAAGTGTGATTTTGTGTTGCTGTCCAGTTTCTGCTGGAAAGAAAAAGAATTGATTTTCTTTTGTTTAAGATTATATTTTCTCTGAGAATGCTGGAGAGAAATAAAAATATTATGCTTTACCCATAATGACGGGTAATATTCTTTTAGGAGGGGGAGGATGAATAGCTTGACTACTAATAATGAAAGAAAAGATACCTTTAAATAAATGTTTGAATTTACTATAGTTTTAAGTAGAGACTTTACAGTAGCTTCATATTTTTATTCTGGAGGAGAACCTTCATGAATCATTCATAGCAAGGATGAATTTCTTATTCAGTATGCTGCTTCTTCACATATTGTCTTCATACTTTATCAGAGTCAGAGATGACTCAACTCATTCATATAGTTCAGGAAAACTGCAGAACCGCTCTTCCATACTGCAAATAAAAGAGAAAATAACTTTCAGTGTTAAAGAAATAGTCTGCAATGGTAAGCGTGTCTACAGAGCTGGATGAGAGTGTTAAAAAAAGGTTTATCAAATCCATGTCCTGAACAAAGCATTTCTCCAATATTTTCTTTAAAGTAGAACTTTCCTTTCAGCATAGGTACATATATGTGATATACTCAACCACACGAGGTCACTTACAAAATGGTCTGTCTCTGATGCTGTTTTCAGTATCATACACTTTTTTTTTTTTAATCAATTTTTGGATCATTCATCTGTCCCTGAGAGTTTGACAATGTAAGAGTCAGAACTCTTAAGCCAGTTCCTGTTTGAATAGGAACTGAAGTCATGTAAAGAAACTAGCCATGTGACAAATAAGGGAAAGAGCTGGTTTAGTAGATTTGCCAAAAAGTAGGCCAGATGCAAAGCATCTGGAGGCATCTGATTTAGCACCCAGAACTAGGTTTGAGCAATGAGTGTCTCAGGCCATCTACTTGCCAGTTTTGCTAGACTCTGCTCCCTTATGAGGCCAAAGGAAAGAAGCAGGCACAGCGCCCCAGTCAGTCACGTCTTGTAGGCTGTCTGATTTCTGTTTCTGTCACACACATCTTTATGCCCTCTATTTTCAATTTGACCTTTCAAATCTAGTTGAGCCTCATCAGGTTTCTTGGATAGTGTTCCTAACTTGTTAAACCTAAGACAGAAAGTCCTAACCAGTGTTTATTAAAATAAAACCAGCACTAAGGTCAAACAGTGAGTAAGAAAATAAGGTTTTTAGAATTAGGCTAGTGAAAAAGCATCTATGTCTGTTGCAGAGTCTTTGAACAAGCTGTTTTCAGTCATGTATTGCCTTCAGCTTTGCCTGAGCCTTGTAAGATTTCTTCCTTTTGGTTTATGGCTCTGTAATCAGGAGGGGCTATGAGACTTGCTTCTTGTTCATGAACAGTTACCATATCATATTACTTTGTCACATGCTATTGCAAAGAAAATGTGCTTTCCTGATAGAGAGTTTCTGTAGTAAAGATTAATTCAGTTCCCTGCAATTTTGGATCTGAAAGCAAGCTGTTTTGGCAGATAACAGTGAGGTCATTCTCTTGCACTCACTTATTCCCAGCATAATGGTATTTAACCAAAAAAGAAAAAAAAAGTTACCATAATAATGACTGTTTCTCATCCTTGACTTCAGAACTCATGTTTTGGAGCTTCTGTTTTCTGCAATCTTACCTTTATGAAGAAAAAGATAACCAACCCTTAATGAAAACATGGCCTGGACCAAGAAATGCCAAACACAGCAAAAGAAATGTTTTCCTTTTCTCTGCCTTTTCCTTCAGTAACAGCCCCCCATTCAAAGGGGTGATTAGCAATTGGTTATATTTCCAAGTGTTATTCAGCTATGAAAGGGATCTCAGTATTTTAAAATAGATGAAAATTTTCCATTGAAATAACCTTTATGGGTGCTTATCACCTTTTCTGTTTGTTTTAGCTGTTTTGATTCAGGCAGCTCTGTACAGTTCAGTTCACCTAATAATAATAGAACAAAGGGGAGGAGAAAATGTAAGTAGACATTAAAAGTTCCTAAAGCCAGGATGTCGTGAACGTAACAAATACTTATTTGACACAAGGATGCTTAATATTTGCAAAAGACATAAGAAATCTTCGTCTGATGTTGAACACTGATGTATATCCACTGTACTACAGCATCTCACCCTATCTTAATTATAGAATTAAGTTTGCTATGATAAAATAACTTCTGAATTTTTAAAAGTCTGGCAAAATTGCTTCACCTACAGATTCCCGTAAGCCTTCAAGCTAAACAACCTGTTGATCAGCAGCTATAAAATATCTGCAGCAAACCTCTAGATCAGTGCCACATGCATTTAAAGATATTGTCTTCTAAAGTTGTTGTTCCCACAAGATGTGCAAGTCCTAGCAAATTAGAGTATACACAGTGAACATCCATTTAAATAACTCGATGCAGACATGCTAAACAACCTTTTTGCACAATACATAATGGTGTGATTAATAATGTAAGATGGGCTTTTTGACTATAATGTTTTGATTTATATGAAATTAAGTGAAGACAACAGAGAAAACATTATTGACTTAATAATTTCTCAGAACAGAGGTAAAACTGCATTGAAGTTTTAAATTGAATTTTCTGAAGGACACTGAGTTTTGGCTGCTGGGGGGAGCCAAAAAACCTCCAAGGAAGCTACTTTTTCAATAGATAAGCAGTGCCAAAAAAAAAAAAAATCTGTAAACAAAGACATGTATGTTGTTTGCATATTGTTTTAAAGTAAATCTTGCTACTAGAGTTTGTTTTATTTCATCTGGAATTGTGTCATGGCCTCCTGTAGATGTCAGATTTTCAGCATAGTGTCTAATGGCACAGCGAATTAAACCAGCTTTTCCTGAGTGACTAACCCTCCATATTTTAAGATTAAATGAATGATCCTCTGGAGATGTATTTCTTCTCTGACCAGCAAAACCTTATGGCACAATTTTTTCTTAGCCATTCCTATAACTCTAGGCACAATCATATTAGGAAAGTCATTTAAGCTCAAAAAAAGGTGATGAAGTCACTCTGCATAATAAAAAGAGAGGTGGTGATAAGGCTGCCTGTCATCTGACTGCATTTACCCAGAACTATGAGACTTTGCAGCAACACCAGAACAGTCCATACAAGAGCAATAGGAAGCCCAGCACCATGTGTACATTGCCTATAAGCCCTGTAAGTTCTGCCTGCACCATCCTGAGCAGGTTCAGAGTGATGTCTGAGCAGCTCGGGCTGTGGCAAGCAGCCTCTGGGGCTGAATGGGGCTCTTCACCAGACCCCACTCAAGCCATGAACATCCATCTGACCCACAAAAAGAGTTTCAAGCGGAAGTACTGAGTTTGCTGTTCATGTCATCTGGTAACATTTAACCTCTGTTTTTGGAGCATGTTCTCTGGAAATTGTAATGTTTGCTGTTGCTTGAAATTTTGTTGGGAGACAGGAGCATGTTTCTCCTTTTTCAATGTAGTGTCAGTATATGTTAATTTAGTGTTATAATAATTTGCCCTCCTGTTCTGTACCAATAGCCTTCCACTAACTAAAATGTGGCTTCTTTCAATGGCTCTTCAATCACCACACTGATGTTTGAATGTGCTGAACAAGTCATATTTTATACTGAAATGAGGTTCTGTCAGAAAGTTAGATCATAACTAGGTCAAAACACCAGCAAAATCTGTTTCTTTTCTGATGCCTCTTCCTCTGAACTGGGTGTATATCCTCAGATTTATTCCATTTTAAATGAAGTGGGGTCAAAAAGTGGGGCACTGTGTGTTGGAAATGGTTGGTTGCCAGATTCTCCAGTAAGAGGATATGGCAAGTAAGAATGAAATTGAAAGTTTGGTTAAAACTCTTAACAAAACATAAGAACTGAAGAGTACCTCTAAAAATTAAGAGTGAAGGACCCAGCATCCTTCTTCTGACAGTTGCTAGGATGTGAAAAACAGTGAAATACAGAAAAACTCAAAGTATGTAATGATTCTTCAGCATCAGGCTCTCTTACTCAATGATGACATTTCTTTAAAGAATTAACTAAAGTTAATTTTTTTCCTCATTGTACTTAGTAGTAATATCCCATAACATTCAGTACTTTAAAGAAGAAAGGGTGCCAGGCAAATAAGGTAGACTGGTCCCTTTGAATGTGCCATTTTTTAACCTCGTGAGCACTTTTTAAAGAAGTCTTTCATTTTAGGTAAGTGACAACAGGTTTTGAAAAAAAAAATAAATTAAAAAATCTCTCAGTCCATAATATATGCCTCAGCTGAGGCAGAGGCATGCACTTACTGGAAGTCATTTAGAAGTTATAATACATCAGCCACTTCAAGCAACAGCATGAAGTCTTTATTCAGAGGACTTAACTGAAAGCATCTCTGTAACAACTAGAACAGGACTTGGCCATAGATCAGACAGCACAAGCAGATTTGTGAGGCTAAAGACTTTAAATTAACAATTTTTTTATTTACTTCAGCTGTCTGCATTCCAATTATGGAGAAAAATAAATAAACAAGGTAAAAGGTTTTATTTGTCTGAAAATCTTACTTGTAGTTCAAAAAAGTGGACAGCTTCAAATACTACTGCACCTAAATGTTCTTGGGCAAAAGCAAATGAAAGTCACTCTATATTAGAGAATGGTTTGGGTTTTGTACAGCCAAGTTTTGGAATGACTGCTGTTTTATTTGAACAGGGGAAAAATCTATTATCTTTTGGAGGCAGGATGATGCGTTTGCCCAATACTTCCGGTTGATGGAGTGACAGAACCAGCCATCAGTGTTGTTTTATACCTTTGATTTTTAGCTTAACAGTCTTCCACGGTAGTTATTGATTTCTTACTCATGACATTTTACACTCACTTCCCACTTAACAAAGGTAGTAATGTGAAACTATTTGCTGGACAGGGGAAATCAGCCCCTTAACCTGTCCTACAAATCATCATTTATTTTACAATTACAAGAAATATATTTGCCCTGAAGCTTCATAAAATGCTTATTTTCACAAGATCAAAAAAGCAAACGTTTGACAGCTTTATATTTTCTCAAATTGGAGATACAGTAGAACATAAGTGAAGTCTAAAGGTTTACCAGGCTTTGGCACAAGAACGAAATACAAAAATAGAGAGCAAGGTGGAAAGGAGAGAGGCTGTTTGAATTTTGCCTGCTACACTGATTCTCAGATGAGAAGAAAATCTAGAGAAAAAGGTCTAATAATTTCAACTGGCTTTGTTCTGACATGCATCTCAAATCAAGTGAATGTAAATACTTACAAATAAATGCAAATACATAAATATACAAATATATTCTAATCATTAAGTACTCTGTCCTTATATAACCAGTGATCTGCATGCAAAGAGCATGCAAAACACCAATAGATCATCCTGATGTCAAAATTACATTCATTTTGAGCTATAAAACCAGTCAAGGATTGAGTTTATAACTTGTGTTGAGTTCATAAGTTAAAATTTAATAATCTTCCTACTTAGCAGAACTATGAAGTGAACTGAAGAAATGGGATAAAAACATAAGCTTCTTATTATCTCCAGTGCTTACAATAAATAACCTGTGATGAAAGACTTGACTGATAATTTTTTCAATAATACATGAAGCAGAATCACATACCAAAGTGCTTATTCCTGAGAATATTGGATTTGCATTATTAACAGTAATAAAATTGTTGTTATCTGCAGAATAAGGTGGGCTGAGTGAAAGCAAACAGGAATTTGAAACAGTATTTTCCTTTAATGTGAATATGTTCAGATAGGGTAAAAATCAGAAGGGACAATACACTTACACTAGTGTGACTCTGGTATAAATTGAATTGGAATTAGAGTCATGTTGAGGTAAGGTCCAGTGGCACACCGAAAGAAAAGCAAAAGAGCTGGCGAAGGGTCTGGAGCACGAGTGCTGTGAAGGGTGGCTCATGGAGCTGGGGTTGTTTAGCCTGGAGAAAACGAGGCTTAGGGGGGGACTTTATTGCTCTCTAAAATTACCTGAAAGGAGGTTGTAGGCAGGTGGAAGTTGGTCTCTTCTCCTGAGTAAAAAGTGATGAGCAAGAGGAAATGGTCTTGAGTTGCACTAGGGTATTAGAAAAAATTTCTTCCCTGAAAGGACCGTGAAGCACCAGAAGAGGATGCCTGCAGAAGTGTCAGGTTCACCACCCCTGGAGATATTTAAAAGATGAGTAGATATGACACTTAGGAACATGTTTTAGTGGTGCACTTGGCAGTGCTGGGTTAATGGTTGGATTCAATGATCTTAAAGTGTTTTTTCAACCTAAATGATTTTATGATTCTATTAAAGAATATTTTGTGTGGTTATTTTTCTGACTGTACTTGTACTTCAAGAACTATGTTATGGATCAGCAAGTGACAAAATAGCTGTGGCAAGTGGGTTTGTACATTTATATGATTTAAATATTTACAACTTTGAAGCAATGAAAATGAACTGCATTTGAATATGTAGAAGAATTTACCATATGAAATATTTTAGGATATTTGTGAATGCCAAAGATTAGATCAAATTATTTTAAAAATTTCTGGAAGAACAGGGATGGAAACCATTTCATTAATATACCATGGAACATTGTTAGAGTTATGAAAATTAGGAAAAAAGTAAATGATGTATCCTTATGTAAGAGAAACAAAGGATATCACCCATATAAGTATAAAATAGATAACTCGTTTGCCTTTGAGAAAGCTACAGAAAAGTAGTTATAGAATAAAGCAAACAAAAAATTAAAGTGTGACAGCATGGACAATTAATCTCTATAATGTTTTTGAGATAAAGTTTTTTTATGAGGCTATTATAAGTTAGATTGAAACAGTAGTGTATAAAATATTCTTGAAATTAAAGCTCATCTTTTAACTCTATTAACTTAGGTGATCATCTCGCTTGAAAATAAGTCATATTCTCTTAGGCCATTCCAGATTTGAGCTAAATTTTGGCTTAAAGTTTAAGATATATCACTTTCTGGACTTATAAAGTGTGAAGCAGTTACAGCAGTCCATCCTATGCATGATAACTTAAACTTCCATATTCAGTCACAGTCAAGCACAGGCACCTAACTGGAGACTCCTGTAAGAGATTTAATTTATCCACAAATTACGATCTTACCAAAAGTTTAGCAACACATAAAATGAACTAAAAGCTGTTCAAAAAGGAATTGCAAAGGACACATTTGTTTCCTTACAGGCTTGCATCTCATGAGCTCCCATGTGCAGTATGTATTTTACTAGTGCCAAAGCCTGCAAAGGCAGATGGCTCGGAGGGAAGGTCAGAGCAGCACTGGTGGATGGCAGATGGATGAATGCAGTGGTGTTACTGTAATACAGCAAAGAGGTCCCTGCTATGCAGCACCCAGAGGGGCTGCCCTTTTTATACCATCTCGGTTTTCTCAGGTAAACAACTACAGGGCAGCTGGTCCAGAACTGCCTCCAGTGTCTTCTGCCAAACAATCTGCTGCAGCTACTGGGATGACCAGCGGGTGTTAGTCTTGGCAGGTGCTAAAAAATTTCTTATTCCTCGGGGGTATGTCTGGAGACTGATTCAACAAATGTAGCAGAACAGAGTGATATTTAGAAAACATAATATTCTTCAGTGTTGCTTGACTGTATCCCAAGACTACACGGGTTTGATGTAAAGACACTTGGTCAAACCTTATTCTGAGGCAGACCATATTCCCAGAAGGTAGTTCAGAACACATCTGCTACCAGTAAATGTCCGAAACATTGCAGGAGATGACATCACAGTGGTATCTTTAATGTTCTGGGAATCTGTGTGGAGATATTATGGGAGGAAAGAAATCCTATCAGTTTGCATAACAGCTGAGGAGAGGGGAGAAAATTACTTGTGTTTACCATGAAAGCTCTGTTTCAGTGCAATGTCTTTGCAGCCTGCTGTTACCATGTCGTGAGCTGTGTGCTTCTCTGTGAGTCCTCCTGCATGGCCTCCTTGCAGGACATTGTCATCCCTGCATGACATGATGCTGCTGCATGCCTTATGCTGTTTTCCAGTCGGGAACAGACTGATGTCATGCTACTGGAAAACCCTGGTCTCTCTGGTTTGCTGCTTCAAGTACACAGCTGGCCAGAGTGTTTGCTGCAGCCTCCAAAACATATCCCGAGGGCCTCTGTGTCCAGCATATTGTGGAAGAAGCGAGCAAAGGAAGATGAAAAGTTCCAAGGAATCCTGAGAGTGGTAAGTGGAAGAGAATGATTCTCATACCTAAAGGTTTCCCTGCAAAAGCAAATTCACAGGTTTAAATTAATCCCTCCCACTTTCCCCATGACTGTGCATGTTGTACCATACTCTCTGATGCTGGCAGGGAGAGCACGTCCTGGGCCACGGGTGAACTTTTGTTGGGACAGGATGGTGAAGGTGATGCTTCAATGCAGGAGTGAAGGGAAAGTGTACATAAGGGAGTAGCAGAGGGCAGTAGGTAAAATCAGGTCCAATGAGCAGTTGTTTCTGTGGTTGTACACTGAGAGTGTGTGCTCCTTGGGTATCTGGTGCCAGTCTGACAGTGGTAATGTGATATTTAACATGTTCGAGGCTGAAGATACAAATACAGCCACATAAAGGTGCATCTCAAGCCTTTATTTTCATGGTATTGTTTTCATGATGCCTTTTGTGGAGCAGGATACTTGTAGTGGGATGATTTCCCTACAGACATTGTCTGGGATGATCACTTCTGTTGTCTCATGTTGCCACTTGCAGCTCTTCAGAATTTTAACCTCTTTCCCAGAGCTCGAATTTGTTGCAAAATAAGGAAAAGTCCACATGCCCAGCTCTCATAGCCCAGATGCCTTTTTCTTTGAAACGCTATTGTAGATGCTTTCTTCTCCTCAAGCAATTTTCAAATAAAATATGCAATTGGCCAAGTAGCACTGGCACTTTCAAGGATGACAATGGAGGAATAGAGATTGGCACGAGAGGAGCAGAAATTCATAGCAAGAATCATCTGGCATCTGATTTTGCAGTGAAGAATGATAATTGTCTGCATGAGTCTGTTTTTTTTTTTGTTCCTGGGATGAGGGAGTCAGAACTGGGGAGGGGACAACAGTAAAAAATACTTATGAACATTGTAAGTTTGTAAATTTGACATGGTGTTCCGTCCAAAGAAAATATCACCGAGTTATTAAGGAAGTGGAAACAGAAAGAGGAGATGTTTTCACAGGTATTTTCACAAGTTCACTCAGTTCATGTGATATTCCTGAGGACTGGTCACAATGACAGGATAACCTTCAAAAAAGACTAGTTGGTATATAAGAAAAGTGTAGGAAGTGTTTTAAGGAGATCAAATGGAAAAACATTTATAAAAGCAGTGTTTGAATAGGGATTCCCTACTTCATTTTCAAAAAGAGAAAACTATGCTTCATTAACTTGACAGAACAATTTGAAGCTCATTAGTGTGAAGACAGGAAAAAAAAAGTAACTAGGAACATGAGTCCTCTCTAAGATTTCCATCAAAAGACTAGTCCTGGACCCATTTGAGGTTATCTTATAACATGAAGTTGAGGAACAGAAAAGATACTAAACCTTGTTGGCAATTTGGCAAAACTAGAGCTTAGCTTCACATAGACAGACTTCAAGACTTGATTAAAAAAAGCCCCCAATGATCCACCCATGCTAGAAATGACCAGAGTAAGCAAAATTAGAACTCAGTAATAATGAGAAAAACACCACTTATTGTGATGAGTCTATTTAAGAGGAAGGTCAAAAGAAGGAGTGTTTCTGGTCTTTGCAGTGTTTCAGTGGGAATATGGGACACTCAGATGTTAGATATCAGAGCCCAACAAATAAGCACCTATTAAGGCTGGAATCACAACCCATATGGAAACAGCCAAGGCTGGTGAAGCACAGTGACTAACCCCCGACTGGGCCTGAAAGATTCTAATTGTGGAAGTTAAAAGTTATTATGAATATAAGCCTTGATTTTTACCTGTCCAGAAGTCTAGCTGCTATACACTTTTGGGAAAGACATTTGGCCAGGTATGGAAAATGTGCTTGAAATGTATATTCTCTGAGACTGCATACATTTTGGGAACATAAAACAGCCAGTGATGTGCTGGTTCATGCTTCTCCGTAATTTTTCCTCCCAGGTGTTCTCTAGTCAAATTTCCTTCTTGTGTATGTCTAATATGTTGTGCAATGAAGCTCAAGACTCACTTTTCTCTTTTCAGCTTTAGTAGTCTCTAAGAGACTCCAGAGAAAGTCTGGGAGGAACAGACAGTTTACACACTCTTGACTGTTCTATTATTTGCTTATTATTTGTTGTTCTAACAAAACTATGAGAAAACCTCCTCCAGAAAAATGCCCGTTTCATCTCTGCTACCCATCTGGCGTCCAGACATACCTAAAATGGTTTGGTAAGGTGGAAGAAATTAGACTTAAAAAGATATGAGCTCCTTAAAAGTTTGGCTCAATATGCAGTATAGAGTGGCTGTCTGCTGTATACCAAGTTCTCACACTCTTTTCCTTCAAACTTCAGACATATAAGGAATTGGTTGCATGGTTTACGAGAAAATGTGGTATGGATAAATACATTTGTAATTTGATTTGTCTGGCTGTATATAGTAAGTACTGTAATAATATAGCATTATCCTCTATTACATAGCATGCTCTCAACTGCACCCAGGGATATCCACCCTGGGTGGAGAGCATGGAGCTTGGCTGAACATGGTGGTTTTAAAAAATGAAGTAACGCATGCTTGGGACCTTAAGTTTATCAGTAACTTGAAGTCACAAAACTACATACCTCCTAACCACTCAGTGAATGAAGTTGTCCTGAGTGCATTTTTGGACCAGAATGGATTTCTACTGGAACATGATTGACTCTTGGAGACTCCTGTGCTCCCTTTAGGGTTAGGAGTTAATTAGATGTCATCACTGTAAGACTTTCTCTTGTGTGTTATTTTGGCTAAGCTTTCTTTTGCAAAATATTTTTATAAGGCTGGTGGCAGTGGAAAGATATTGTTATTTTTATCCAGAAAAAGAAATGTTTGTTACTGTACTAACTCTTCTTCCACCTCTCTGGTAGCAGTCCAAAAATAATACACCATGGGATGAACTATATGTTGTGCACTTGTATCTAGTTTTACTGAAACTCAGAACAGTGGGGTATCTTCTGGTTGGTAAAACCAGAGAACTTAAAAGATAAATCTATAAGAGAGCAAGAGCAGGGAGTTTTTTTTGGATTTTGGTTTGAGATTTTTTTCCCCCCCCTCTGGGATCAGCCATTAACAGATTTGCTTTACTTCTTTGGAAACTTTCATGCCATATTTACAAGGCAGTTGTGAAGAGATGCAAACTAAACTATCTGGGGTGGAGTTTCCAAATCTCCAGTTCAAATTGAGCCAACAAGTCTAAATTTGCCACAATGTCAATATGCCATGACAGAGGTAAATAGCATGTACCTATTAAACAAAGGACACAAGCTTCTTTGGACTTATTTTCAGGTATAAAACCAAATCTAATTTTTGTGCCTTTTGTATTTGTTCATCCCTTATGAAAATTACGTGCAGGTCTTGGCGTACTAACAAAATCCAGCTAAGGCAGTTTTTGTTCACTTGCTTTTGTTTGCTTTTGGTTTTGGTGTGGTTTCTTTGTTGATTTGTTTGGGGTTTTTTCCTTGTATGACAGGGACATCTTAGCCTGGACAAGTATTCCAGATGAACTCTGCAAGGAAACTGCAAATGGGCAGAGACAGCCTTGGCTTCATCGCAGACCCTGACTGGAAGGGTGGGACTGGATTGAAGATGTTTGGATGGCTCCTGTGCTCTGGTATGAGTTCATAGTGGCAAAAAAGCTATCCTTGCTTTCATTGCACTTCTTTTTTTCCTTCTTGTATTTCATAATCATGCAATCAACAACCGCAAACCTGTATTGGCTGTTGGAAGGACAAGTTCTTCTCATTGCCTTTAGGAATTCAGAGTGAAGTAGCAGTTTATGGTATGGCTTTTTTCATGGGAAAGCAAGGAAAGAAATCTTCCTCTTCCAGTTCGACCTGGTATTCTGTGTTGTTTGTTTGCTGAAATAACAACACATTCTGCTTATCAGAATGCCTTCATAAGAAGTGAAATGGTGGCCTGACAATGAATATGCACTATACCACTAAAATTTTGTAAGCCTTAGATTTCTTCAGGTTTTAATATTGATGGAGTACTTTTTAAATGGGATTTTATATTTGACTTCAAAACTATAAACAGATGAGAATTCCTGTGGCAAAAAGTGCTGAAGGTTAAGGAATTCCCTACTCCAGTTTTCTGGCAAAGATAGAAAATTACACCCAAACCCAAATTTGATATGCAGTTTTTCCTCAAAGTA
Source organism: Xenops minutus (assembly GCA_035221455.1). Taxonomy (NCBI): domain Eukaryota; kingdom Metazoa; phylum Chordata; class Aves; order Passeriformes; family Furnariidae; genus Xenops; species Xenops minutus. Next base: position 83,204,213 of record JAWWEE010000105.1, on the reverse strand, counting down.
ATACACAAATTGCAAATTTGTTGGTAATGGAAATAAAATGAAAATAACAGAACTCCTATGTTCCTCTGGTAAGGCATAAATTTGCCATTAAAGTTTTAGTTTTTTTTCTGATTATTTTTCTCCCTTTTAATTTGACTACTTTATGATGAAGAACTACAGCCAAACTGAGCTTGTGTAATGAAGGAATAAGATCTGATCATGTTACTCAGGAAAGGTGTGTGCAGTGTAGTACTCCAGTAAAAACTGAGTGGAAAGATGATTTAGTAGTAGCAATTAAAAAGTCACACAGGTAAGCAGAGTTCATGGAGTCGTGCCTGAAATTGCTGTGAGCAAATGCACTTTTAAATCATTAATATAACTAGCCCATTCCAGTGTTTCCCCAAGTTCTCAAGTTCAAATCCTAAAACGTTTAATGTTTTTGTCTACTCAAATTTTATAATTTTGTATTATACTCGTCATTTTGCCTTCTTTCCCCCACACCTTTCGTTTCCTTTTCTCCTATTTTAATCTACTGCAGGTAAAAAATGCAAATGACAAGAAGCATAAACTGTCAGTGGAGTCCTGGTATGAATGGCAATTGTCCTATTGACTTCCACGGCTGTTGCGTTCACTCGTTCCAGGGCTAAATTTATTTTACATGTTAAGAAGCCAGGGCAGTAGAGGAAGAATTCTGGCATTGGTACTATTCTCCTTACCATGCTTTTATTTTGTTCACTTCTGACATTACATTTCAAGTTTTTCTCTATGTGTTGTAAATCAATAGTGCTGGGCCCCTCCATTTGCAGAGCTAAACTTCTCCGGACAGGAAACAACTTGTGTTCTTCCAAAGTGCAGTCAACAAAACTCATCTAAATTGATACGTTTAAAACCCACAAAATTCACCTTCAAGGCTGTCAGATTTTCTCTTTGTACATCACAACTGGTTTGAAAAGAACTCTACCAGAGTAGAAACAAATAGGGTAACATATTTTAGGAAGCAGAAATGGCCTGAAAAGAACTCTCTCGTCTATAATGTGCAAATGACACCAACTACGTCCATAAACTCTTTCCTTTTTCCTCAAACTCTCATTTAGCCTTCCTTTCTGAAGCTTAGGGAACAGAGGAAGATGTGTCATGCTGCCTGTTGAGGAGGTTGCTTCAGAAACTCAAAGCAGTCTTGTGTGGGCAAAAATCTTTAAAGAATGAGCATGAATTCTCATCACATGTGTGATGTAAGATAGCCTACATTTACCTAACCTGAGCCCTGAGGATGTGGAAAATGAAGAAGAAAGCCACAACTGCTTTCCCTAAACTCACTAATGCCTACCATCACCAAGTGAATAAAGAAAAGGATGTTTTATTGGCCAAAGACAAAAGCAAAAAATATATTTTAATCAAAAGAATTCAGAACTTAATAAATATAATTACATTTATTTCATACTCAAGCCATTATCTTTTAAAAATAACTCTTAAATCGATAATTAGAAAATGCTGTCTGAATTATGGGATTTTCAGCACTGATTTGTCTAGTAAATTCATTCAGTCTATGACTAAGTTATTAAGTTATTACTTCTAATTTTAATTAAGGCACTAAAGTCCTTGATAAATACATAACTAGAGGCTCAGCAGACTGCTACATCACTGAGTCACTAGCTGTCTAACACATGGGCCCTCCTGGCTCTGAATTGCAAAGGTAAAGGAGAACAGATTTGGACATACATGTACAAACTGAAGGTGGGGTTAATGAGTTCTGTTCCGTGGAAATGTAACACTTCCATTTTACGCTGATAGGCACCAAATGATGCAGGTAATTAAAGACTTGAAGGATATTCAGCAGGTTGAGGGAGGCGATTCTCCCTTTCTACTCTGCTCTTGTAGACCCCTCCTAGAGCACTCATGAAGCTCTGGGACCCCCAGCACAAGAAAAACCTGTTGGAACAAGTCCAGAGGAAAGCCACTAAGATGATCACAGGGCTGGAACACCTCTCCTGTGAACACAGCCTGAGAGAGCTGGGGCTGTTCAGCCTGGAGAAGAGAAGGTCCCAAGCAGACCTCATAGCAGCATTACAAAAAGCCTGGAGAGGGACTTTTTACAAGAGCATGTAGTGACAGGACAAGGGGGAATGACCTTAAGCTGAAGGAGGGTCGATTTAGACAAGGAAGAAATTCTTTACTGTGAGTGTGTAGAGGCACTAGGGCTTTTCCTGGGACTGCAAACCTCTCTGGGGCAATGAAAACTCGAAAGCAATGACTATAAATGTTGATTTATGTCTTTCACTACGCTAGGTTTTAGGGGACCCTAAAACTGGGGCCTTTTGGTTCACAAATTGTTAGAAAAGATCTTAGATTCTGGCCCAAATTTTTGTGGGAAATGTCATTATCTATCTTTCATCACATTTTTAACTTCTGTTATTAAATTGTAATAAACCACACAAAGACTGATTTACTTTATTTTCACTACTGGAGATATTTAACTTCTAATTAAGTACAGACTTGGCTGACTATTAAGTATTTAGTTCATATTTCCACAGATATTTCCTCCTCTATCAGCAAGAGATAGTTTTTCAGGAAATCACTGTTAAGTAAAAGTAGGGATACCATCCAACATACACCCATCTTTAATTAGATAGTCCTTTGCTATGTTCTTTACTATGGAATTGTCTCACTCCTTTCATTTCTCTCTTCTCTGCCTATAATCCTGGTTACCTTAGCTGTCTCTTTAAATAGGGACGTAATAGTAGGCTTAGATTTATCCAGTTGCTGCTTGTATTACTGAAAAACATGCTATGAGCAAAAATGGTGCTCTTTCCATACCATATAGTGGTCTAACTGCCTGGGACAAGTTCCAGAGCTATACTTTCCTGTTTTGTGGGCAGAAATCTAAATGAGGCATAAGGACAGTCAGCTGCAGAATGTATCAGCTTGTAACAGGACTCAAAGTACTGCCCAGAGTTCTTAGTTTCTTGAAAGCCAATCCGAAGCAAACTTAACTCCCCTCCTTCCAAATTTTGGAGAAGAGAGCCTCAGGGTACAGCTAGTGTGCTTGCATGGTGTCTCATTTGCATGGGCAGCTCTTGCCTTGTGCAGTACCCTAGCAGAAGCTTCCTTGCAGATAGGTATTGCTGTTGCCATGCTGTGATAATACCTGCAATTGTTGTACTTCTCTGCCTTACACTGACAAGACTCAGTTCCCAAAACAAGCATGTTAACTGCAGATTCATTCAGGGAAGGACATATTTAGTTATGAAAGAAGGATCTTAAGCAAAGTTGCATCAGTTTGGTGTTTGGAGTATGCTATGAGAGGCCAGAATGAATATTTTTAAAGTGTATGTAAGTACTTGAATTGTGTGGGTCCTTTACTTGTGGTGTGGCAATAAAGGTCCCTTCACAGGAGCGGAATGTACTGGTATCAATCACTACTTGCTTGACCTTTGAAACAATGAGGTTGAAATCGAAGGCTGACTAGGAAGTAGAACTTGTCACATTTTCCAACCTGAAAAGTAACTGATGGTTTAGATTTTTAGATGGAAAACCCCTTGTTATTTTGATATGCTTTCTTCCAAATCGTCTTTTCTACAGTTTTTAATTTTTTGAATCTCCACAGCAGAAGGGAAACTATTTATACCGGGCACTACAACACCCTCAAGTTTGCTCAGCCAGCTCCATCAAATAACATAAAAGCACAGAAGACTGTCAGTTCTTGTGGTTTCCTTAAAGTCCCATTGGAAATATTAATTGTAAATAACAGCTTTGTTCAGGAATAATGATTGTTAGTGTAGTAATGAAGGAGATTGTAGCCACAGTTGCCAGGTTATCTTGGATTAGGATGCACTGTTCTTACAGGCTTTTCATGAAGGACAATATGACTGGATATTTCATAATGTAGTTAATCATCTCTCAGCCATACTGAAAGGCCGTTGGGCTTTTCTTTCAAAGATCTTACTTAGTTATTTCTATCCAGAAGTGATCCTAAATTCTTATGCTAACAGAAAATGAGTAAAGGAAAATATTTTCTATGAAATATTTCAGAATATGATCAGGTAAAACTAAGTATCCAACATTTCTGAAAGCTTCCATAAAACAAAAAAGAACCCAGCCCTCTTGGTCCTCAGAACATCCAGAGGCAGGGTTCCCTTTCAGTAAAGAGCTACACTTCTCACTGTTTGTGTCAAGTTTTACTTCTGGTAGGAACCAGAATGCATTGAAGGAAGAAGGTCCTCTAAGAGCTCATATTGACATGTAATATGGGTCATAGAGTTGTGAGTGTTTTACAACTGCATGATGTTGATGCACCTCAGAAGCCACTCTCGACCCTGTGACCCAGAAGACCTTTAGAGGTTGGGCTGCTGTAGAGCTGTGGACCTAAGAAGCACCACTGCCAGGTTTTCCATTTTTGCTTTAGTGTTGGCCTAGAAAGAGACAGTGTATGGGTGTTAATAAACTTGCAAGTTCATTTCACTGAGCATTCTAAGGACAAGGATTATGCAAGAGAGAACCCCTCCTTTTTAAGCTTACTATGTGAAGTAAAACATTTTCAAAGACCAATAAATATTTGTGTTTAGTCCATGGGCCAAAGCATCTCTCAGAATTGTTTTAGACAGAATATGCTTAAGAATAACAGATTGAAGGAAGAAAAGCAATATTGCACTAGGTGGAATAACCAACAAAAGAGAAGACCAGATATTATTCATTTGGAGTCATTCCCATAAAAGACAAAAAACCCATGAGATGAGAAACTCCTTGGAACATGTCCAGATGATTATAGTTAACATATAATCATGTTATAAAGCTTCAGGATTTTTTTTGGCTTTGTGAGGATGTGACTAAGTTGCAGATTTAAGATTGTTTTCTTTCACTAACTGGTCAGGGGTGATAGAAATTCTTAAAAGCAAGAATATAATCATAACAAATCTACCAGATCTGTGACTTTGCAGAAGCACCAGGATTTCTGTGGTTCATCCTCTTTTCAGCCTTTCATCTTTTTTTTTCTGCCAACAGACAATTAAAAAGGAAGCATTTGATAGGTTTATGATATAACTTTAACAGCAGGATTTCTATAGTTTCATTGTAGTTTGCTCTGCTTTTATTGACAGGAAGAGGGGAAAACCTATCATCTATTTATAGGTGTTCCTATCACCTATTTTCAAGTAAGCTGTTTCGTTTTCTCATGGCATGTAATTTTTGCTTTTAAAATCTGTGCAATCAACATATGTTGTCAGACAGTCAGCTGTGTTGTGATTGTGGACTGAGTTTGTGTGGCAAGACTTAGGTGGCAGAAGGGCTATAGGGGTGGCTCCTGTGAGAAGTTGCTAGAAGCTTCCTCCATGTCCAACAGAGACAATGCCAGCCAGCTCCAAGACAGACCTGCCACTGGCCAAGGCTGAGCCAGTCAGCAACAGTGTTAGCACCGCTGGGATATTGTCCTTAAGTAGGGGGGACAAAGCAGCTGCACAGCAGCAGTCAGAAAAGAGATGTGAAAATAAATGAGAGAAACAGCTCTGCATATTCCAAGGTCAGTGAAGGAGAGAAGGAGGTGCTCCGTGTTAGAATAAACGAAATCAGCTCTCAAATGGACACACTACCATTGTGCTGTAGAAGCTACCAGCCTATAAATTTCATGTTCTGTTTGCAAAAGATAAATGAATTGGTTTCGTATCAGTAAGCATAATTATTTTTCTTATTAGAGACTAATATCATCTTCAGTTTTTTACATGTTAAATAATGTATATTCTCTGTTCAATCATGATGGATTTTTTCCCACCAAGGCACATTTGAGCGATTAGTACCAAATCTTTTATGGGGGAGGGAAAATTCAGTATTTCTTGACTACTCAACAGGCAGGTCATTTATAATGAAATGAAAACATATTATGTAAAGCTAAAAGCATTTGCTTTATTAATTAATCTGAATGCTCTTCCCTCAAACTATCAGCTGCTCTGTTTGAGAAAGTAGTCTACTAAATCATATTGGATTACATGCTTATATCCATTTTTAATTACATTTTGAGGAAACATGATAACAGCAAGAGGAAAAACAGCATCTCTTGTTTTGTGAGTTAGTCAGTGCTTGGCTGCGTCCTCTAGAATAGCTAACTTTTATTTGGTTTGGTTTGGAAAGAATCAGGGCTGTGTGATATAATAATGAAAGACCATCATTATTCTATTTAATCCTGCCTAAATTTGTCATGTTTGGTATTTAGGAAAGTGGGAATCAAAGTTCACTGAGGAAGTGCTAAATGTGAATTAAAGGAATTTGTGAATAGCCAGTGAGATTACAAAAAAAAAAAAAAAAGACAGAGACATGAATGATGAATGGTCACACACAATTTTTCATTCACTTTTTTTTTTTTTTCAGTTGCCAGTATGCTTAAGCCTCTCTATCCCTTCATTATAAGTGAATCAAATTGATAATGTAGAGTGTGGCACAGGTAATCCTAAAGAGACATGGAATCAGCTGTAAAGGAAGCCTAGGGGGATGTCTATATTGGTAAACAATTGTGTCATACCCCATTTTGGGAGTTGGTCTTATTATTTAAGAGTAGATCCCAGTCTCTCTGATACTGTCAGAACATTTAGCATAGTCATTGTCCAAAATGTAAACCAGGGAGAGTTTGGATGACTGTGCCAAATTTGTCACCTTTTACAAAGAGGTTGTGAAATGGCACAAAATGTTTTTTTTTACTCTTGACTACTGTAGCTTCTAATCTGTGTTTTAAGCAATTTTTTTTGTTCTAGAAATAATTAGTCAACAACTCTACTATGAACACAGCATCAGGTCCAGATTCAGAGAATTTCAGGTAGATATTTTTTATTTCATAGACCTTACATTTGGTTTTATGTAAAAAAATATGATATTTTGACGGCAGCATCATTTTTTATATGTCCTATCCTACATATTTGGATAAGGATGAATTTTCATATGATCTTTAGATGTCTAGTTCAGCTGGGGAGACAGAGGAACAATCCCACTGTTGGTTTGTTTTTTCTCCTGCTGGAGATTTTCCATTAAAAGAATGGAAACTTTCTTTTGTTTCAAAGCTACAAAACCAGGAATAACACCAAAGAAATTTTGGAGTAGCCGTGATAGAAAATGTGACACACTATCCAAACTAAAAATAGAAGAGTTTCTCAGATACTCTTAATGACAGAACAACCAGGCTTAACACTAGCACCTCTAGGCAATTGTCTGACTGCATACTACAGTGTTAAATATATACATGCATATATAACAAAGAATGGCTTCTAGTATTGTTTGTGTGTTTTGTTTTCTTTTGATTTGCTTTTTGTGTGTGTGTGTGTGTTTTGTTTTCGTTTTTAAATTTTGTTTATTGCCTGTCCTAGGTCACAGTTAGAAGCAGACTTCAGCCTACTTAGGAAACAGTGGTATCAGCAATGAACTTTCTTATTACATTTTACATGTTCTTCTTTCTTGCTCTGGTCTTCTAACACCTGAAGAGCACACGTTATCACTGAAGTGGATTAACAAGCAAGTAACCCATTCTTTGCTACAGGTCAGGTTTTTCCTTGGTTGCTCACTCTGTCCCACAGTGTTGTATGGATAGTGGTATCTCCCACTCATCATACAGAGGATATTTCAACAGTGATGTGTTGCAAAAGGCTTGGAAGTCTCAATGTGTAAAGGGACTTAAACTGTACTTTTGTGCATAAGGATAAACTACACAACACAGTGAAGTGGATTTGCATTTTAATGGCAAATCAGCAAGACTCAGAAGTACAAGCAGTGAAGACACAAAATCCAGGTAAGACCACACTTTATTTTTGATATGACAGCAAGCTGACTGCACACCCTGTTTCACTGAGTTGAAGAGGCAGCAGGTTTTTGAAAGGTCTGGGTAAAAGTGTGCTGAATTATATGCTTTGACTCTGGAATGGAGATGCTGCAATAGACACAGTTTGCTCAAGTGCCACAGTAAGTAGTTTGAATATTGCTCCCTGTGATTCGGCCTAGAAACCTACTGGCTGTCACATTAACTGGACCTCTACCACAATGAATATTTTCTCTCTCTCATATCTGGGAAGACAATGCCTTGGTTTTCAAAGGCCTCATTAGACAATTCTATAGTAGCATTGAAGTTTTTTGTGCTGGTAACTGGACGGTTACATACATGGGGCTGTCTAATAGTAAGGCCTTGATTTCTTGAGATTGTTAAGAGATTTTGAACAAAGCCATTCCTGTTTTGTTCATACTGTCTTTCATAATTCTAGTCTTACCAAATTAGCAATATATATTGCTGTTTTGTGACCTACATTTGTATTTTTCATGCATCCCTGTATGCACCTTGATGCTGTGCTGCAACAGTGACTGTTATTTCCCAGTTTCTGTCGTTCCTATCCCATCCCTTTCATATTCTGTACCTGATGTTCAAGTTCTTCTGTTTCATTGTCTAGGATCATTACCTTGTTATATAAATGTACTGTTTGTTCCTGAGAGCACGGTTATGTTTATGTAACTTCTACCATTTAAGTTAGGTATCTGGGCTGAGAGGGGTCTTCTGTGTTTCCTCTCTTCCCATTTGAGAGCAACAGGTAAATCCAGAGGTGGATTTGTCCCATCTGTTTCAGGCACTTCATTCAAGGTGAGATGAATAATCTGATCAATGCATTTTATCTTTTTGCTATAAGGGGAGGTGGATGATCAGAGTAGAATAGATGCACAAATGTAACATAACTGACATTAGGTTAGATGAACCTGGATCCTAGACCAACCTCATTGTCCAAGTTCCCTCAATAGTTAGTATAGAAAAAATTGGCACAGCCGATTGATACTTATTACCCTGTATATTTGGATAGAGCATGAATTTCTATTTGGAGTGCCTCTAGAAATTAGGGCAGAAGCCTAGCCTTACTTAAATTAACTTCTGATAGCTAAAGCAGGAGACGTGCATGACACTCAAACTGTGACACCATGTAAATACTATTGTCATTAGTAATAATATTTTCTTTCTCCTTGGAAAATACACTTAACCATGCTGCTATTCTTTCATCAGCTGTGAGAACTTTGTGAATATAATTTCCCACTGCTTATGGGCTAAAGCTAACCACAGAAACTATATAAACATATTCCAAAATTTTTCCCATGTCACTGCAAATAAGTATGATTTTTCTTTATCTGTTCCATCTGACTTCTATAGAAATTGTGTGTACCCAGGAAGTCACATATAAAATAGCATTTCTCTTTCCACTAGGCACAAAGATGATGTTAATTTTATCTTCATTCTCTTAATACTTTATAAGTTGCAACACATTATTAAAATAAAAAACAAAAAAAAAGAGGGAGGGAGAGTACAAATTAAGATTGCAAAGTGTGCACCATTCTCAGGGATAAAAAAGAACAACCCAAGTATGATGAATAAATCCTAAAGTGGAGTCTGGAAACTAAAACGACCTGCTCTCCATTAACCATGGTTAATTTGGCATAGGTGGTCACTGGGGAAAGACAAGTGTGATAAATCTCTAAATGGAGAACAGTGAGTCTCATTCAGACCAGTTTTATGAGACAACTGTCATAACCAGTTTAGCGTGTTTGACCCACTCAATAATTTTTAAGAAAATTGCTAGTTGGTCACTGAGAAATTGAACAGACACCTGCTATTCTCAGAAAGTTCCTTATTTAAACTCCTATTGCCAACGAGAGGGAAAACTGTAAGTCACTGGGTGTTAACTCAGTTCAATTTGACAACTGTTCTGCCCTGAAAATATTGATAGTCAATAGGCAGTATAGAGAGTCAATGTCTTTGAAAACAAGGCACAGATCACCATATCACATATCATCATATCATCAAGTCACTTATGTCATTCAATTTTAAAAGTTCACATTCAACCTTTTTGAATTATAGGAACCTAGTTTATGCAAGATGTTAGTTTACTACTGGTCTTATGCTTTACATAAGAGTTTTACCACATAAGAAATGTTATGCATACACTATGTGCTTTGTTCCTTCATTATCAAAATGTGTACAGTTCTAATTGTGCAGTCCTACTTTTTGGCCAGAGTTCATTATTTACTGAAATCAAGACACTGGAAGACACCCATGGAACTGAATGGGAATAGTACCACAGACACAGCCACATAGAATTTTTTGATGGATTATGCACGTTTTGGTTAGCTAAAACAATTCAGACTTAGTTTGTCAACTGTCAAATGAATTAATGGCAATAGTTTTCCTTGGGTCAAAGAGAAGACAAATGAAATGGTATTGCAGAAGAATAGGAAGTGTCTCTTGGCATCTTTGTGCAGTACCCAAATGGTCATATAGAAAGGTTTTCAAACTTGTATGAGATCTTCACTTACCTTAGAAGTGTACTTTCTTGCTCAGGGAGCAGCTGCAAACTTTTTAGTTTTTAAATGAATGCATTAATCTCTCCAGATCATTCTTCCTATATGCTGTGTTTTTCAAACATAAAAAAAAGTTCTAGTAGTTAGTTCTGACCTTAAACGGTGTTCACGTAAGTGAAAATAGAGTCATTTCTCATAGTCTTCATGGTGGAATCAGAAGGAAGATGAAAGACGAAGGAGCCTTGACTTGTCAAACCATCTAAGCAAGGGCACACTATTCATTGAGTTAACAGGTATTAATGGAGAACAGCATGGCTGTAGAAAGTAGGGCATCAAGGCTCACATTGATTTAGAAGAGACATCACCATCATGGCAAGCAGTAAAGCTGGGTAAAGAGAGAGACAAGGACTTATGTGGGAACTTGAGTAAGAAGATGAGAAATTCAAATTAAATGAAGTAGTGAAGTGAGTCAAAGGATCTTCATTTATTATCTATGTCCTTCTACTTAAAAATGTCATTATCTACAGGAAAGGTTGAATGCTTTGTCCTGTTTGCCTGGTATGATGAAGTGGGGTATGTGTCACAGTAAAAGTGTACTTTGTTCATTAATTAAGTAAAACTATGGACTTTCTCTGAATTATTTATTAGTCTAATGAAATGGATTAAATATTTAGTTGAAGTGTACAAACCTATTGAATATATTTTTCTATGTTATTAAATCTGTCTCTATATAGGTGATGTAACATTTCATTTGTTCAACTGTGGGATTAAAATTTTTTTGAAACAAGGTTTCTCTGAGTTTTTTATATGCTTTGGTCCTATTAGTAAGACTGTGCATTGAGAAGTGATGGCCACTGAAAATGGTGACAAACCTCAGCCTACGTGCCTATAAGTCCACTGGGACATTTTGTACAAGTCTCAGATATACCTCCCAAATCTGCCCCACTTGCCCTAATAAACCTTGAAGTATTCCTAACCCAGTGCCTGTAGACTTGTGTTTCTCACTGGGAGTTGAGCTTCATGATGGGTCACATTCTGAGGACACATCTGCTGGTGGAATGCAGATGTGTTTATTGTGTGATAGGAGTGTGTTGCTGGCTGAGCAGGTTGACTCCACTACCTTCCAAATAGTACTCAAAGTCCTCTTATGGGTGAAGAGAAGGATTTCTGCTTTTCTTCTCTGTTTCTTCATTAAGAGAGTGCTTTCTTAACTCAGCTGTTGCTATTACCTGCCTCTCACATGAAAGTTGATGAGCTCCAGAGTGAGGATGAGCTTTGTATGAGTACTACTATTTTTCTTAGGTTTTACATTTTTCTTCAGTGATTTGGGTCTCCAATAATGGTAAATAATTTCTTTTCCTTCACTTCCTCCCCTCTGCTCCCCCAATACTGTGGGATGTACAACCTGAACATCATCTGTAGAAGCTGAACAGCTTCCTACATTGGAGTGCTGTTCAAAATTCCTTCTCTTTTTCCTGTTTTGGTTTGGAGAACAAATTGTGAACCAAAATCCTCTTTGCTAAGCCTAAGTATAACCTTCCTTATTTTCCTGGTGTTACTGGAAAACTGCAAAGCTGTCATGCCTTTTAAATGACGCATCACCATGAAGTGCTAAACCAGAGTTGCAATTTACTCTGGATTGTAAATTTCTGACAGCTGCCAAGAAGAGCCAGGGAGCCCCATCTGACTAAACTGGAAAAAATTCCACAAGGAAGACAAGTCTAGCTCTCTTCTTATTTATCATTTTTGTACGTTTGTCCACCTCTTCAGTCAACATCATAAATATCAAGGACAAACAGTAAATGTCTGTAGTTTGACGCAGTTACATAGAAGACTGGCAGTGGATTGCCTTGCTTTTAAAGGACTGTCCCTGTCTCAGGCAGGGCTGTAGTGCACTACAGGTGCTGGAAAAAGGAGGCTGTGCTGCAGACTTAACAGTGAGATTTGTATCACTGAATTTCAGAGGCTGCTTCTGCTTAGCATAATGGGACAACTCAGTTCACCTTATCGGACTCATAGACAGGTGATTAATATACTCCACAATGTACTTTCTAAATGCTAGATTCAAGAAATCTCTTCAGAGTTTTGGTGTCGAGTTTTAACTTTAGGCAATCTTCCAATGACTTTGCAAAATACACAGTAGTAGAATCATAGCTCTAATTCTATGCATCCCAGCAGGCTAGATCTGGTCTTAGAACTTAAAACTCACATTTGAAAAAGTAGAGCTCCTGATCAGTGTCTGAAACACTTTCCAGGGGATCTCTCAATAGAGAAGAGAGGGTAGGCATTTTAAGGGTGGGATTTGTCAGTCTATTTTAGACATCTGTACGATAAGATTATCTGCTTTCTAGAAATTCATCCATTAGTGCAAAAACATGGAAAAGGATTCTATGTGTGGGTGCTCTGTATCAAACTGGTTCTGATAGTTTTGCCAGTTATAAGGTCTTGGCAAAAGCATGTGACAGAGGTAAAAGCTTAATGAGAGTCCTTCATTGACACCATAAAAAAGTGGAAAATTCTTCATAGGACACTCTAATCTCTGTAAATTCCTACTTTTAAAAAATAATCATCAAATTTTATAATACATTTAAATGTCACTGGTGGTTTCTACTCCAGACTTTGACTTGAGCTGCAAAAACAGAGGGATGCTCCAGATAAGGATCAGTGCTTTTTGGCAGAGTTGTGTGTGGGCAGGGAATGTTTAAACAGCACCTGTCCATGCTAAACCTGATTCAAATCAATGTCACAAAAACATGACATTTTGTGATATATTAATAATGAAAAGAATGATGAAAGAGATGTGTCAGCCCAGAGGAGAAAAAGAAAAACCTATTTTTTTCTTTCTTTTTTTTTTTTTTTCCTTCTGCACCTGCATGGACAATTTCACTCTGAAAGCAATATACACAGTATTTCCAGAAATGACATTTCACTGCTGCAGATTCAGAGGAAGTTGTTTACACATTAAGACACGTGGGTAATTAAAACTTCATTTTATCATTACCAGCAGAAAAAAAAAATAATTGGTGAGTAAATATTAAATTCTGTCATGTCCTTTTAAAACTTCATAATTTAAAATAACTGCTTGAAAAGGGTTTTGCAATGAACATCCTGAAGAGAAAACCTAGAAGTTCAGCATTTTAGCAATGAATACTGCCATCCTACTATCAAACTTCAGTGTTTTCCACTGATTTGGTACATGATTCCTCCGATGTGTAATAAGTTGTCAAAATGAAATAATGGGACTCCAGCTGGGAATAAAGTTCAACAGAGAAAAAAAATTATGTCATGAAATTAGTCCAGAACTGCTCCAGTCTCACTCTTATGTGATAAGCGTAACCTGCTGGAACATGGTAATGGCTCTGAGATATGGCACACCAGCTATGTTGAAGGTTCGTTTATTCCCACAAGGAAGAACCCCATGTTGCCTGGAATGATTAGCTATGGATCTGTTGCAGTAGTTAAGGCGAATAGGTAGTAATTCCTACAGAGTCTGGGAAAGAAGCAGACTGAACTGTCAAATGAATAATTGGTTCCCTTTCTAAGCAAATCTTTTTCCATTTTTCAGTAGCTAGAAAATGCTGCTGTTGCTGTTGACTCTGCTCTGTTGTAAGAGGGCAGTCTTCCTTTCCAGACCACTGGTATTTGCTTGCAGCTGAAACCTGTTTGGAGCCCTGTTCTGGAAGCGCAGCCTGGGAGAAATGAGCTCAGAGGTTGTTGTAACCTGGAAGAAAACTATGGTCTGACAGTTTCACTGTGACACAAATGCATCACTGCAATTTACCAGGGATTTGTTTCTTTTCTTCAGAAGAAGGTAGGAGCTTGTTTATGGGAGGTCCTTAGGACATGGAACATTTGAACCTACATGATGTTAACTCCTCTGATGCCATAAGGGGCTACTCTTCCTGTTGTTAAATAGAAAACTTTCTGAAATGCTAACTCTGAAGATGTTGGCAGCTTTCTATTGTACCTCTGCAGTGTTTTTAACTAGCTACACAGGAGTGTTTTAAAAATCCAAGATTTTAATGACTTCTTAGATTTTGTCTTCAAGCCTGGACCTATGGCTTGCAAAATTTACCCTCTGAAAATTATATCCCACTAAAATAAACCCTAAAATATTTAACCAATTTAATTTTTGCAAAATGAACACTTCATAGTAGATATGTCATACCGTGTACTTTCCATGGTTATTTTTTCTAGTATGTAGTAAGGGCTACTTATTCATCCTTTATTTATTTTTATAATCAAAACAAAAGCAATTGGAAGGAAGAAAATACTGAAATGGAGGTGGTGCTTCCTTCTCTACATTACCTTTATTTTTTATGGAAATATTAACAACTCTCAGATATGATGCAGAAACCCATTTTTTAAATCAGGAATCTGCCTTTTCTATTGAGAGCAGCTGAGGTGGTATGAAGTACTCATAGTAAAGAATGACTGGTTCTGTCTTCCATTACCTCTGTTCACAAAATCAAAGAATCACAGAATTGCTGAGATTGGAAATGTCCTCTTGAGGTCATGTAATCTACCAGTCTGCTAAAGCACAGTCAGATAAACTGGGTTGTTCAGGGTTGTGTCTTCTTGGATCTTGAATATCTCCAGAGACAGAGACTCCACACCCTTTCTGGGCAACCTGTTTCAGTGTTTTACCACCCTCACTGTGAAAAACGGTGGGTTTGTGTGTTCTCGTGGAATTTCCAAAGTTGTCAGTAGAGCTGCTTTCCAGCCAGTTGCCCCCCTGCATGTGCTGGTGCCTGGGGTTATTCGTCCCCAGACGCAGGGCTTCATAGATCTCTTCCTGGAACTTCATGAGGTTCCTCTGTGCCCAGTTCTCCAGCCTGCTGAGATCCATTACATTTCCTCCACTTTACTGAAAGCCCCTAGAAAACTTCAGGCAATCTGTATTTCAATTCACAACAAAAAATTTCTTTATCCAACTCTAAAGATATTTTGTTTTAATGTAGAAATCAATCAAAATGAACCAAGTAAGAGCATTCTGCGTTTTTAAAATATGAATGTATGTCCCTATTAAAAATTCATGTCATAAACTGAAGTTTTATTTCTTCACACAAATAAATTGAAGTAGGGGTGAACTGAAAACAAACAATCAGGGCCTTCAGGTAGCTGGGTCCTTTTACTCCACAGACAAATCTAGATAATGTCCTTTAAAATTATTGCTATGACCCCTGTGGTTCTGCTATCCAAGCAGAAAAATTTACTGCCTCTCATCTACTAGTTTTGTCATGACTTATGTGACTGAGAAACCAAGCCATAGAGCTGTTAGAAAGTTTACAGTATTACAGATATTAGAGTGAGGTGGCAAATACTGCATCCAAAATGCCCTTCACTGAAAAGTCTTCATTTTGTTTCAACAATGATTTATCTTTCTATTTGCTTGTGAGATGATTAGAGATGCTGATTAGAGAGATAAAGAGGGAGTGCGAGTACTAGTGACAGGGCAAGTGAGAACCATAACTCAACCCCTCTGCATGCTTCTTCATAGCAGCTGTGACTTTAATTGTCCTCTCTTATTCCTCAAGCTTGAGGTGTTTGGGGACAACTTCTTTTCGTTCTTCTTCCCCAGCCCACTTCCTTTTTGGGAGATACCATTGGTCCCAAATGGACTTTTTCCAAAGCTTCACAGATTGATCCCCTGCTTCAGCTTTAGACATGTGCTGATAAGGCACGTGTGTACAGAGCTGAACATTATAGAGCAAGCTGAGGGGGAAACAAGAGCTGTGGAAAATGTGTTGTAACATAACCTATGATACTGAAGGAAGAAGGCAGAAAAAAATGATAGCTGATTGTCTGCTAAACTCATGTTTATTTACTAAGTTCTTCTGCGCTTGAATCTGACAAAAAGAACAACATGTGAATGTTCCACTAGGTTTCTAGTAACTGGACAATCCTACGGCAAATTGTCCCTCAATGCAGGCAAGTCTAGAAAAGACAAAAGAAAAGTGAATGAGGAACAAAGATTACGATATCAATGAAGCCTGAGGGCTGACAAAATCATAGCAGTGATGGAGGTAGACCTTATCTTACCAGTCTGAAACAGAACTAGATTTGCTTAAACTATTTCCCAGTAGATGTATGACTAGTGGTTTCTTAAGACTGTACAAAAGTAAGGGATTTTTAGCAGCCCCACTACCAAAACCTTGCCATGCAAACCCAATACAAACATAAATATCCCTTGTAGCCATTATTACCTGTTTATTACACAAGCATTCAAGATTGGTCCTTATGCTTCTTTTACTCACTTTTTTGTCCACCTTGCAGAGGACATACACTTTATTCATAGAGTCAGAGGCTCTTTGGATTCCACTGTTGTTGACCACCATAGATGCAGGCCCTCCTAAGGTGCTTTGATGTGCACATTTTGTATGATAATTGCACAAACAGCTTCTCTTTCAGCATCTAATTGAAAAGATTTCTTAATGAATTTAGAGTGGACTCCTCTAGGACACTACTTCATTTGCACAGCCAATTGTTCTTTGAGCTTGACTTATCACAAGGTGTACTCCTTTATAGTGATTTTACCTAGCCAGAATTTCCCCAAGTTATTTATATGTCACAGAGAATGATGTCCAGACTTTGTTATAGTAGGGTTATAGCTGGCATCCTGGCTATTTATCCTGTCAGGAAAAGATCAGGTTGGTACAATTTGTTCCTCAGATATCCATGTTGGCCATTTCATTATCTTGTCACTATCTTGGGGCTTTCAAAGAGTTTCTAGCACATTCTAGCACAATGACTGCACTTATTACCCTGTGTTTGCCTTTTCCACATAAGAATACATATTGCACTCATTCACTTTTAGTGTTTGGGATTCCATGATTTCACAGCAGCATCCAACAGCTTCATATTTGCTTTATATTGTTCTTTAATTTTTAAGTACTTCAGAGAAAATTGTATCAAGCCATGATACTAGTTTATCTAAATATTTTTTGAACTGTTGTGTCCTTATTCTTCCTGTGTTTTCATTTCTGTACCAGGTCAGTTACCCTACACATATGATTAGAAGCATTATTTTCTTTATGTGCGTGTATAAAGAATGAATCAAACAGGATACGGAACATTTTGATTTTATCAAGGGCATCTGACTGTTTCTTACCATTGGTTTCAGCATCTGCTTTTTGCTTTTAAATGACCACAGAATTGTTTTGGATTGAATATTAAATGTGTCAAACTGAGGAATATACAGAAGATCAATTCTTGTATACATACCTTTTGTGCACTTCTCCCATCCTCTGCTTTTTGACTTCAGTGGTTTTTTTCTCCTACTAGCTAGTATAATGCACTCCTTTTTGCTCTCTGTGTTTACATCACTGTTTTTAAGGCTGAGGAAACAACTTGAGGCTAGGAAAACCATAGGAGAGCATAATAAAGATCACTGTGCCCCTTGAAGTACATACTGACTTTGTTATTGCTCCTGGTATGACAAAATCAATTATACTAACAGTAATGTAAACCTCTATTTTCTTGAGAATGCTTTAAAATTTTCTGACTTGGTTGTGTATGGTTCTTGGGGTGTACAAAGGGACACTTCAGAGGATTCCTGAGCTTGCCTTTGACATTTCCCACTCCTAGTTCAGGCTTCTTCTTGTGTCCTTCACTATGTGTGTTTGCATGTACTTCATGCTCTGCAGGAGGCCAAGACTATGGTCATGTATCTTGGTCTTGGGATGCCCTAATGAAGTGTTTTGAGTAAGGGAAATCATCATCAGTCCAGTTCATGCAAGTGGACTGCGGATGCTTTTTGGGACTTCGACTGAAGACCAACACAGAAGATGTTTGCTTTCAAGAGGCTTTTCAAGAGCTAGTGTCTGTCAGAAACCTGACTCATTTATGGCTGAACACTATGACCAGTTCATATAACAGGAATTTTTGACAAAGAATGAGCTACACTTTCAGATTATTCTTATTTTTTTTCTTTTTCTCCAGTAGAGCCAGAAACCTGGGCAAAAAATAATTAGTAGTTTCTGTGTTGAATAGATAACATATAAACCAGAATATCTTCTTAAAAAAGCCAACACAAAACAAAGTAAGACCAAAAGCTAAGAAAAAAATAAGCCAAGTGAAGTATGGCAAAATTGTAACAACCATGGTATTCAGAAAGCTGAGTTGTTGAGTGATGACAAGGATCAGTGTATAAAGATATTTTCCCTCAGCCTGGAGATCACTACCCTTTCTCTGCTGCCGATGCACGTGGGCTGTATGCAGGCAAGCAGTGGGCAGTGTAGGTGCTACAGCAGATACCAGCCTTGGTGGGGTTCCTACATAGGAGACAGGGATGTCCATCCCCAGGGTCACAGCCTGCTGTCCAGGCAGAAGCCCACTTTGTCACCAGTGAAATCCTTCCTTGCCTTTAGTTCTGTTGCTCCATTAAACATTCATAAAAAACCCCAGCTTCCTACTGAGTATCCATTAGCCACCAATGCTGATGTTAATGAGCAAACTGTGAATGCACCAAAGAGCAAATTGAAATGAGTCACAAAATACACTTAAGATGTGCTTCCTGCCAGTATTGATGCGTCATTGGTAAAATGCTGGTTCCTTAACAACAGGAGTATAAAGAGCAGGAATACAGCTGATTGAAAAAAGGCATTATTTAAAGGAGTTCCATTAAAAAACAGTAACTGATTTATGAGCAAATGAATCATATCTGCACATTAGCCCTTTATTTGTCGTTCGAAATTGTTTTCTATTACATTAAAGCAGTTTTAAATTAAAATGTAGCATTAAATTTAATTAAGGCCTGCTACAGAAAAAAGATGTGTTTCAAAACAGACATAATTTAATTATAGTTAGCCTGTGTAAATAAGAATAAATAATTAAGTTGTGACAGTAAAACAGTGCTGTCTTGCATTCTTTGTTCAATTAAAGAGACATATTAAGCCCTAGAAGTACAGTGTGTTTTTGTCTTTATTCATTCCTTTCCATTTTACACCTGTCTGAATATTTAATGTGAAGCAGACGGTCGTAAAAACATATTTACATACATCATTTGGCTGTATGGGAGGAAATTCTTGTTGCATTGCACAGGATGACAGCTGGTACTGATCACAATTTCAGGTGACAAGTCAATATTCAAAAAATGGCCAAAAAAAAGAGTATAATCTGGATTCGTCCCAGCTTCTCTGCTGTCACCCACACAAGGGAAGGGACATGTGCATTGTCAGTAAGGTGTTGTCAGAGTGGTACAACTACAGCTCTGTGCCTGGGGACAGGCGTTGCACTGCCTGTAGGAACCACACACAGGCTTCAGACATCTGCTTTGTACAGAACTTCTGTCTGTGATGTTAGTGAAGTACCATTGCTTAAAGCAGGAAAGAAACAGCTTGGAGTCATTTCAGAGGGCTGCAGTGAATCAGGAAGCAGCATGGGAGGAGGTATGGGAAGCCGGGAGGGCACTGTGGAAAGCAAGCACCTGGAGGCTGCAGAGGGGTGCCTGTGATGATGGAGGCCTTTCTGGGAGCTCCTCACTTTTCCTCCTCCATTAATAGCATGAAAGACTGAATTCTGCCAGAGTGGCTACAACAGGGCAAATTCATATTCTCATATTTTGTATACAGACTTATTCAATGCAAAAGAGCAACAGATGCCTTAGCAGTGAGCTGTTACTCACTGGCAATTAAGGTATGTACATGGGATATGAAAACCAAGAGATCAAGGAGGTAAAGACTTAGAGAAAGGTCATCAAGAAAAACTTGTGCGTGATTTCTCAAGATTTTGCAGTGTTCGTTGTGACTAGACTCATAATAATCCAGTTTAGTTCCTCCTGAAGTCCATGGAAAGACTCTGGCTGAGTGCAGAGGGGGTTGAAATTTGTGTACAATAAGAACTTTACTTATGGTTGGTTGAAAAGCTACTACAGAAATCTCCACTTTGACCAGCCTTTGATATAAACATCTTTGCTTTTGAAGAACTTTCATAAAAATAATTGTATGAATGTTTGTGAAGTTAAGCCTATGAACAAACATCAGTTAATCTGAAAATCAAATTTATTTTATGAGCAAAATAAATCAGTTCCGGGCAGAAATTGAAGTAGTTTATTTATTAAAAAAGGGATTTTAGGCCATCTGTCAGGAAATTCAAACTAAATAATCTGCTCAATTCTCAACAGAAGTAAATCTGTGAAGCTCTGTGGATTTTGAGTGACCAGTAACACAGTTCAGGTGGAAATGAAAAGAATCACACACAGTTTTTTCACAACTGATAAGGTGAAATTTGACCACAGAAATATTTGCCAAAAAAAAAATTCCCTAAAACAGCTAGAAAAAACCCCACAAACATTTAGAAACTGAGATTAAATCTGCTACATTTTCCAACCATGTATTTATTTTATCATTATTATATCTGTCTTGCTGCAATAACTGGGGATATTTTCCCTGGAAGACATTTCTTCTGTATCTGTCCCTTGAAGATCTGTGTCACAAAGCAAGGTATTCCAATTATATGTACAGTCTTGCTAAATATAAACTCCCCCATCACAGGGTGGTGTTAACAAGTTCTATTAACAGTGATCATACTGGCAGAAATCATAATCTCTTCATTAAGTGGTCCAGAGTAGACAGTAATGCTGGGTTTATGGAGGACTTTCTGCTTTTGAACAGTGCTCTTCAACACTCTTTATTTCAACTAAGGTGTACAGCAAAGAAGAGAAAATCAGGATAGAAATGTTTGAGGACATGTTCATACACATTAGAGAGGATGGTCTTGCAGGGAGTTAAGTTGCAGTTTTCAGCACAGAGATAAACACAGAGAATTACAGAAGCCTGGAACTTCTGATTCTTGTGGAAGACTGAGCAAATCTCTGGACTGAAGTTTTGCACCAGATCTGAAACAAGTCCAGCCTTATCGTCACTGTCCGTAACACACCTCAACATGGCATGTTTGAAATACAGTCCTGACTCTCATTAGAGAGCTCTATTTCCCTTTAAAAAAAAAAAAAACAAAAACCAAAGTCAGTTTTGTCAGCCCAAAATAGTGCACAACAAATCTTCTAATGCTTCGTATGAATTATGATGGTCCTACCTGTTACAGTATCAACTCCGGGGTCATAACAGAATCTAAACTCAGCAAAAGTGTAGAGCTTTTTCTGACACAAATTCCTGTGTGTCCAAGCCCTGAAACTAGTGCAGCATGATTGCAATACATGGATTAAAAACTCTTAAAGGCGTCAATCTGTATGAATTCTCAGTGCATCTGTTGTGGCTTTTCTAATTAGTCTTATATTTGATGTCCTTTTAAATTTGTACATTCCAAAGTCTCAATGTTTGTTCCAAAATGGGCTATAGAACAGCTGCAGAAAGAGGGAAATTGGAGAAATGACTGGAGATGGGAGAGAGAAAAAGGACATGATCTAAATTTCTAATGCCTCATAATTACCAAAGTTGTAATGAAAATTTATTCCATTATTATTTTGTCCAGCTGTCTCTTCCCAGTCTTTGGTTCTGTCCTTACAGACTGTGGTGATGCTGGTGGCATATGGAAATGGCTGGCAAACTCCATCTGCAGTAAATCACCTTCCAGTCAACATTGGTTTTTACCGCTTGGATCCCCTGAGCTGGGTCAGGTCAGGTCGTGGAAAGGAGGGAGAGTCTGGCTGGACGGGTGAGCTGTTGATGTGCTACTGCTTTCTTTGGGCCTGAATTTGTAGCCACTCCCTCTTGAGAATTCATCTTGAAGGCAGTGGTAATTCCAAACTTGAGCAGCTGCAAAACCAAGCCCTAAATCAATTCTACACGTCTCCTTGTCAATATTGTGCTACTGCTTATTACAGCATTGACAGAGAGGCTTATGTATCCATGGCACTTATGTTTAAGTCATGGGAAGAAGAAAAAAAGTGATTACTAATGCAGACTGAGTAGGTGCTGGGGAGTAGGGGGGCAGGGGGAAGAATACCTGCTGAGTTTCTGGCTTTTTTATTTCCAGAAACTCTCAGTACCAGATTTAATGGAATATGTGAATCTTCTGGAACATATGAATCCAGAATATATCTGGAATATATAAATCCTCACAGAACTTTGAGAAGCACTTTGGAAGGGATTTCTAACTTTTTTTTTCCCCCACCAGGTCTTTCATGTAAAATAAAACAGTGCAGAGTGGAAATCAAGAGCAGAATCCTTCTAAGAAGAAAGCTGAATGAATCAGAGAAAAGAATTTTGCAGAAACCTTTGACAGGGTAGCTGGTGCTAGAAACACATACCTCCTAGCACCAGAAAAGTTGGAAAAAAGTCAACTTGAGTCATATGTTTTAAGTCTCAACCTGGATTTGCATTTCTGTCCCTTTAAAATGTTGCTGTCATGCTCTGTCAGCATCAGTCTTCTCCTTTTAAGGATGTTCAAGGCAGTGGAGTTCAAGGGAAAGCTTTACTGAAATAATCCCTCTTTTTGCTGGCATTGCATTTCTTTCATTTAACAAGCGAACAAGATGTACATAGCTCAGCCTCCCAGTAGAACCACTAGCACAGCTCACTGGCTCCCAAGGACCTTAATTACAATATTAGATTACAAACATACAGGAATTAAGATCCTGCATATATTAAGTTCTTCCTCTAGACCAAGGCTTAAAGATATGACTCAGAGATGCTCGTGATGGGTCTGTTCATTTTGAATCAAGGGACTGTGCTTGCCTCCTGTGGGTAGATAATGTCACTCTTCCTTCAGAAAATCCAAGCAGGTGTTGCTTTTCTTTTAATTGTGGCAGTACAGAGGGGAATGCCAAAGCTGGGGTTAGCCAGGCAACAGGTTGAGTGGTGGAGATGTCAGCAGCACAGGGCTCAGCTTTGCACTCAGTGCTTGCCTGCATTTCCAGGTGTGTCTCCTCCTTCCCAGGGCTGGAGAAAGTAGAATTGGTGGTATTTCCCACATTGCTGTGGGTGGCCTTGGAGGGGAGAGTAAGCCACATGTGCAGCAGAGGTGAGGTGCATATACTGAGCTACTGTGACTTCTCAACCAACACACCTGCAAGTGAAGTGGTGTCTTTGGTTTCTGTTGTTTCCTTGGATCAAAAGATTCATAGCCCTGTCTCCCAGGAAAGAGATTTCTGTTCTCTGAAAACCTGGATCCAAACTAAATGTAAACTCTATGTTTGTAATTACATTAAATAGGTTTCACTGATATCTGTTTTCTGTCTAAAGAACTTTAATTCATTCAAGGATGTCTTTGCTGAAAACAAATCTCATTCTACCACGAGCAAGAGAGGAGAAAAAAAAGAAAAAACCAAGTCTAATGCAGTATTAATAAACCTAATATTAAGCAGCAGGTTCTGTTCCAACAGCTCTAAGCATTCAGACACGTATGTTTTTAATCAGCTGCTGATTCTTATTGAAAAATGTACGAGTACAACTTTCAAGAGAGGATTACACAACAAGCTTCAACTTGTTTCATTAATTACTTTTTTTTTTCCAAAGGAACAGCAGAAAATTACTGGCAGGAACCTCAGTGAACCATGTCCATGGGCCATTAAGAATGGATTACATTTACTTTTATAACCTCATTGATTCAAGACTTTTTATTTCTTTCTTTTCGGAGGCAAGTTGACTTGGAAATGTTATTCAGAAATTGTTCTTTTCCTGCAGTGAAAGTGCTAAGAAGAAAGAACACATTATTGGATTTTGTTGTTCTTTAATACTGAAAATGACAAAGAGAAACAAAGCTGAGAAAAGCTAAGCTTATGTATTATATGCCATCAGGCACAACACCTCTAGTTATGCTTTTTTCTACTAGTGAATAAATTCTGCTCTCACTTGCTTTGACCATTATTACGGGCATTTAATTAAGAGACGGTGGTCAAAATGAACTATGTGACCAGATTATAGTCTCCTACAGCAGGAGTTCTGCAGAGATATTTAGAAAAGAGAAATGTTGGCTGTATTATTCTACCTAATTTAAAAAATGTGGAAAATATTTTCCGCTTCTAGTATTAGTTGCCTTAACACTGCTGTTGCCATACTCAAGGCAAAATTGCCAGTCAGTTTGTATGTCTCCTTGCAGGGATTAACAGAAGAGCAGCTCCATTCACATGCATAAGAAAATAATGCAGATCTACTGCCCCATCACGGTTTTCCTCACTTTTCTAATTTTTAATTGGAATGCATAATACAGTTTGGAGGTAAAACAATACGGTTTAAGTTTTTGCCTAACAATTAGGTTTATTACTGACTCAAATCCAAACCTTTTACCTCAAATCATACATCGTAGTACTAACAGTTATCTTGATGATGTTCCAAAGCATTGAAGCATGCAAGCATGAATCTACTATTAAATACATCCATTGTCTTTTTTCTAGAAGGGATTATCTGCATGATTAAAACTGAGCTTATGCTTAAATATGTTGCAGGATGACAGCTAGTCCCAGGGATATTTCTGAGTTACTCTATTTGCTTATGGTTTTATCTGAAAGCATACTGTAATGCAAATTAAGTAATTTTTCAAATTTTGAAGTTGTTAGCGGGATCCTGTAGCCTAGCATGGGGTATGTGGTTGTGTCTACTGGAGCAATTGAATTACTATCATTCTTATATATAAGAAGTTCAGGATAAATCTCTTGGAATACCTTGGCCTCACTGATTGATACCGATGTTTTTAGTTGGAGGCACTGTAAACCACACAAGTGCCTTTTGGACATGTCATTGAAAACGGTGACTCTTGACATTAACTTGTCTTAAGTTATATAGTCCACTAGTGTTCCTTTTTTAGTGGTAGGAATAGTTTTGGCTCATGTTAGAAAAGTGCTTTGGCAGAGAGCAATGTGATATAACTGCAAAATGTGACAATCATTTGCAGTTTGAAGAATGCATGACATTACCTGAACTAATAGAATTCTAGATTGTAGTAGTAGTACTGTGGGAATATAAAATATAGTAAATTTATTTTGTGGAAATGATTATGTAGTGCAATGGATATTTCATTTTTAGGACAGAAGACAAAAGACAATCAAATTGTAGTTTTCCACTTTGGTATTTTAATGATCTTGACACAATTCTTAAGACAGATGATAAAACATTATTAATCAAATACACAATAATATTCATTAGGAAAAATTGCATTAGAAATGCATTGAGGGTGAAAATTACATTCACATGTGCAATTATGAAGAAAGTAATGTAACAAACTGTACTGTTGAATAAATAATTCTGTGGGGGAAAGGGTTTTGTATAAAAAATGAGAGCTGTAATAGAATTTAACCTGTTTATTTCCAGTCTTTTCTGAATGCAGATTTACATATTCTTCTTTACTGCTATATCTAGTTACTTCTCTGTATTTCTGAGGCACATGGAACACATATCCATAAGGACTGCCAGCTTGCATCACACCAAGGGTCAGTCTAGCCTGAAAGAGTTACTCCATCAGGGAAAGAGAGTAAAATCTGGGACAAGACTAATAGCCCCCTCAGAGTTCTTTCCATTTCTTTTGTTCCCCTTTTCTTTTGCTACACAATAATTTCCATGAACAATCACTGGGCCAGATGTGACCATGAGAAATAATGAATCATCATTCCCCAGTCCCCTCTCTTCATCCGCTTCATGACTGTATACAGCATTACACTCCTTCTCTGCCCCAAGTGGTTCCTTTTCCAGTCTGAGTGCTAATCTGTGTAATCTCTTTGTAAAGGAGTTGCTTTATTCCTCGGATCGTTTTTGTAACCATTTCTTTAATCTTTTGTGTTAGACCCCTTTCGAAACGGGATGATTAAAACAGCATGCATTACTCGGAGGTCGGCCAGATTGTGGATATGTAGAGTGATGTACTGGTGTCCTCTGCTTTATTTTCCATTCCTCCCCAAGAATCCTGCTCTCCTTTTTACCTTTCTGATCACTGCTGAGCCAACATATTCAGAAGGCTGTTGGTGCCTAAAAGATACTTTTGCTGATTAGAGCTGTTAAATAAGAATACATCAATGTGTGTGTAGTCTGAGAGAAATTTTCCCCTTAGTTCATGATTCCACGTACATCAACAGTGAACTTCATCTGCCATGTGTCATTCAGATCTGCAATATTATTGTACATTTTTCAGTGCTTTGCAAAATGCTTCAGGTTTAACTCTCTCAACTGTATCTCACCAGCAGTATTTTCACCTCACTATACCCACAAGCAGTATCCTCAGGGATAACTCTGCAGATCTGCCTGCACTATGAAATGACTTGTACCCAACCTATTTCTTCATTTTGGACCCACTTTAGTTCTTATCCAAAGGCAACTGCACATCTTTAATGAGGGTCTTCACAGATAATTTCATGATTATCCAAAAGGGTTTAGCAACAGAATTTTGTTCTTGACTCCTTCAAAGATGTCCTATGAGGTATTAGTTTCTTTAAAAGGTTAAAGACTGAATAGGTTATATTTATCTATTATTTTTGTTATTTATTGATTTGAGTTTTTTTTACTAGTTAACCTAGCTTAGCTATCTGGCTGGCTCATAGTTTCCAGGATAATACATGAAGTTTTTTCAAGGATTGTTGTCTCTGCCCCTGTGTTGATCCTTCTTGTTGATTTAAGCTAAAGGTTACATGCTGCAGTTCCTAGTTCAACAGTTCCACATATGAAGTCTTTTCCAGGGGTCTTGGTTAAATGTCATCAGGAATCTCAGGTTGATACCATTCACTTTATTGCTCCTCTCTAAAGTTTCTTTTATTAGATCATTTGTTCCATTTGTTCTTTTCCTTCATCTTTCAAAATGCTACCTGCAGAGCTGTGGCCTGATAGAATTTCTTGCCTAGTATAGTGTGCCCTATTCCATTTAGCCCTCAGGAATTCAGACCCTCACAATATGAAATTATTCAATTTTTTGCAGTGTGAGTTTTTATACAGGCTCACCATAGCAGATAAAAGTCACCCCAGGCTAATTGTATATTTTACTGAATATCTACAGGTTTCTTCTGTGAACCAAGTGGATTTTAGTTGAACTACAATTTTAACAGCTTAATGATTGTATTTTTGGGTCAAATATATTAAAAAAACAACAGGCAGACAATATAGCTTGAGGAAAACTGACAACTTTTGCCTTCCAGTTGGTAAATAATTCCCCTACTATTATTCCCCTACTATTATTCTATCATCCTCTCCTGATTCATATTTTGGAACTC
The DNA here is from genome assembly GCA_035221455.1 of Xenops minutus. NCBI lineage: Eukaryota > Metazoa > Chordata > Aves > Passeriformes > Furnariidae > Xenops > Xenops minutus. The sequence continues at coordinate 83,176,849 of JAWWEE010000105.1, read as the reverse complement.
CAATAATTTCATAAGCGCATTTTAACCATCTTTTCTCAGTGAAACTCATTTGTCAACAGAATGTCACTTTAACTTGAGTATCAAGAAGTTGGAATTCAGAAAGAGAATATATTAAAGCAGAATGGACTAATTACACACAGCTGTAGGTATTTCAAAGCATTAAAATCTTTTATAGTTCTGGATTTGTATTGACAGAAAGAAACACAAAGGGGAAAAAAAATCAAAAGTCTTAGCTCTACTTCCCTCAGATTAAATTTTGCAGCTGGGGATTTTGTATCAAAATACGTTGTGTTCTAGTTTGGGACATGTGGAAAGGCTGTGTTCTCTGCACGCCTGACTCTCCCACAGGGTCTTATTGTCATACCATTGCAAAGTTTTAAAAGAAACATGAAAAAGAGCAAACTTAATAAATGTAACCCCAACTGCAATAATGAAGTGTTGCTTTTGGCTATTGTAGTTATGTGGTTACACATATTTCAGTTTACTCTGATTTATTGTATTGCCTTGCCTTCTTTTTCTTTTAGGAATATGTAGCAGATTGTGGTCCATTTTAAATCAGAGTTATATGGTCTGAAATACCACTGGGTTAGAAAATAAGCTTGTGCAAATCAATAGAGATTTATTGACTTTCTCGGATTTATGCAAACTGGGGATCTGACTCAGTGTGTCGAACACGGTGATGGGTTAGGTCAAGCAGAAATAATACTATGCTTTTCCTATAGGATACTTAACTTCTCACTGAACCTAAGCTGGTATTTTCTTGGTACATGCAGAATGTATTTTTGGGAAGCAAAAATTTCTGTGTTTCCTTAGCTAGAACTACGTGCAGCACCCCTTCTTGCACAAGCAAGGTAGCCCATAATGGGATAAGTCTTCATAGGCATATTTCCCCCTCCTAACACCACAACTTGTGATGAATGCAATACAATTTTCTGTTAATTTCCCGGGCAGACCAGATACTTAGGTCTGCTCCTTCCCTTCAATGATTAAAATGCTTGTTTTCTTTGTAAAAAAGTTCTTCCACATTTGATCTCTGTGTCAGTTCATACAATATTTTCCCCTTCCAAAGAAGTGATCTTGAAGTATTTTAATGTAGCCCTTATAGTTAGGCTCCTCAAGAGAACGTAATCATAAGTACTGTATTATTTCCATAAATGACTGTTTAAATATGTATAAAACACTTAGCAATTAATTGTTTGTGCAGGAATATCAAAGATCATTCTACATAAGAAACTGCAATGCTTAACTAATAGATTATATAATCCTTAGAAGATATATCATCCTAAATACATTTGACTTGTTTTACAACAGGCTCTGGAAGCTCCAAGCTAAGCATTCCCCAGTTATTCTTCCTGAAGGAAATGAGGAAATAACATATATCAACAAACAACATATATGACATTCAGATCAAAGGTAGGGTTTTTTAAATTTTTTTTTTATTTTATTTTTGCCCATAATTTCTAATTTAATCAAGGTAATTCCTTTAGTGAGTTTTCACTGGTGAAGATCACAAATGGAATGTGGTCCTTGAAGTTTATGCATCTTCATAATTCCTTGAAAGCATACTACAGTAGTTTCTGCTAGATTCTGCTATCATTAAAAAAAGTTGTGTACATATGAAAAATTATGCTTTGCCACTTCACCTTGAAGCTGGAGATCAGCTGACCATTGGAAGATATTGCCAAAAGAAAGATGGATTCTGCCTTTGGACTGTGTTTAAGAGACTATACCTTTTTGAATGGTATTTCTTAGTGAAATACGCATTTACAGCTACGTGTTACAGTATAAGTATCTTGCTGGGGGCTGCAGGGAGGTGCTGGTGCCTGCTGGGGATATGGAGATGGAGAACTGAAGCACCACTACACACCAGCCCCAGAAAAGTAGGTCTCCCTTTTCCCTCTAGGAAGCTGATTCCTGAGGAAAGAGGGAATGGAAACAGAAAGGATATGGGGAAGGCTTTGAAGACTCATCAAGAAGAGTGACACTGACCCTTTTAAGATCTGTGCATTTGTGTAATTTTCCCATTCATTCACTATGAATTTGGAAAAGAGAGATTTCAGACACCTCAAGCATTCTCCTCAATTTGAATTATTTAGAAGGTAGTTCAAGACTGATCAGACTAAAAAGACACAACACATCATGGAGCATTGAGTCTGGAAAGGTAAGTTAGATCCTGGTTTTAGAATTTAAGGCTTTTAATGTATCTTATATTAGGCAGCTTTGAAACATAGGGCTAAGAGAACAATGGGAGCAAAGAGCAGAAACCCATATACCTTCTCAAAAGGTACTGCCACAGTCACGTGTTTAAACAGTCCTTCTCTCTGTTCATCAACCATTTGGCCTTCAGAGTGCACTCGTTTTTACAGGAACAATCCTGATGATGCTTTGTCTACCTCATGGCTTAAGGCATGGAGACCTGAATCCCACCAGGCAAAGACAGAGTTTTTCTTTTATGGGTGCTCTAATTACTAAGCCAAAAGACAGTTATTTCACATCCTCTAATCTCCTCCTCCAGGAGTTCTACTGCAAAACAAAGTTCCTCACTGAATTTTAAGGTTCTGTCCCTATCAGATGAGGCCCCACTTATGTGAAAGGAGGCTCCATTTATAAAAACAAGGTCTTGTCTTTGACTACTGACTGGCTAAGGAGGTAAGTTCTAGGCTGCTCATCCTTAGAGAGGTCAGATCATGGGTATGAAGTACTCATTGTCAAAGGGAAGGAGAACTATCAAGTGTTCACATCTAAAGGGCTAGGATAGTTAGTAGAATTCCTACTTGAGTTCCACCCCATATCTCCCTTATTTGTCGTGCCCCGTCCTTATTCTCGCAGCTTCCACCCCGAACTCTTTATAAGTCTCATGCTCCCTTAATAAATGTTCCACTCCTGTTTCACCCTCCATGAGTGAGAACCACTCCTTGTAACCCGACGGATCGTGATGAATTAATACCTTGAAGCCAAGATTTTTTAAAATCTATGCTAAACAATTTTTAAACATCTTGTGGAGAAAATTACTAAAGCCACTCTTTATTAGTAAAGCTACTTTATTCATAGACATGTATGAGAAAATTAGCAGGCCCATACAGAATCAGTAGCTGTATAGGTAGCCCAGTATGTATGCAGCAGACTCCAACAGTGCAAAGAGAGTGTAAGAAAAGTACAGAATAATTCTCTCCTAGGCTTCAGTTATTTTTGGTTCTCTGAATTTCCTGAGTTATATGTGGGTTTTGGGGCTTCAGTGACCATTAGAGAATGTCTTTTCCAGCTGTTTCTGCAGACTGTCCTTAGCTGCCCATAAACTTTGCACCCACAGCATCCTTTGGCAAGGAGTTCTGATGGTCAGGTGTCTGGTGTCAGACTTTTTTCCCTTTGAATCTCACTTCTTCTTTTCATTGCTATCCTGTACTTTTTTTCTGTATTGCAAAAAAGAAGGAACAGTCAAGCCCTATCTACCATGCTTAAGCCAGAGTAATTTTGGAGACTTCTATTCCATCCCCTGCCTCCCTAGCTCTCTCTTTTTCAGACTGAATCCAGTTAACTTAGTAATTTGTAGTCAGATAAGGCATTTTAGTTTTTTAACAGGACTGAAAACTACAATGACCATAATTAGTTGCAAAAAGAGTTTTAGGATATTTTTATATTAAAAATAATGTTTGGGATGTGGAAAGATAATACAATGAAAAGTATTTGGGGAGAAAATCACAAGTGTCTCAGAATTTGGCCCTGTCACTTGTTTAGTAAGGGATGCTTCCCAATGTCACTGTCTTTGAAACAGTTACTTTTTCATCTTGAAAAAGGAGAAGAGGGATGCTGCTTTACTTGCCTTTTTATTAACAGTTCCAATATAGTTAAAATTTGCTGAGTATTTAGGACAATACTATGTCTAAGTAGTAAAAACATATATTTCCTTCTTTTTTTTTTTTTTTTTATTTCTAAGGACTACAACCATTGAACAGAGAAAATGAGGAGAACAGAAATAAAAATAATACTGGTTTTGTGACTAAAGGATGGAAGAACATTAAACTCTTTTTGCTTTTTATCCAATTTTTTTCCTAGAAGAGATCCAGTTGCCTGTGGTTTTGTCTGTGATTTCAAAAATAGTAGAAACAAGACCTGGTCTGATGTCAAATAGAAATGACTGTGGCACTGAGCTAACATTCAGATTTGCAGAAATCCCCTGCCTAAATCTGAGGTGTCAGTCTACATTTAAGGTTTTGTCTTATTAAAAATAAACTGGTTTAAACGAGGGTTCATATTAAGTTTCTATTTCAGTTAAATGCAAGAAGGATTCCTTCTAGCTGACATTTAACTCAATGTTTCTAGATGCATATAACATGGAGAAGTAAAGCTCAGTTTTGATAGACCACATTCCATTCTCCAAAGAGACTCAATAATTCTTAAGATTAACTTCTAAAGAATGTAGATGTGTTTTGTGTGAACAGATCAATTTCTCTCTAAATTACCTGTAATTCAAGTCTATTCTATAATGCTGCCCGAATATGTTCTTCTATTGATGGACCATAACTTTACAAACTGAAATAATGCTGTATAGATTCATGGAAGTGCTGATAAGACATAAGGTACTTGTCCTGTTCCCCAATTACATGAGTATGCACAGGCTTTCAATCTCAATGCGTTCTAACATTACATTTAAATTTGGATTTTGAAATTACTTATGAATATAACTTTGAAATCCATTTTCCATGAACTTGAAATGCAATCCCTTGCATATTTTCAATCCAAAAGGAGCATGAACATAACTAAAACTAATTAAATTTCTCTTAAAAAATGTCAGTAGAAAATCTCTGGTATTATTTTCCCAGCTTCTGGTTGAAGACATTAAGGGATTTTATGTAAATATTATTGAAAGGTGATATCCTCTCTTTGTATAATGTAGACCTGCTGCTCATTGTGTCCTAATCCAACTGCTGAAGTGTTCAGTATTTCTGTGGCAATTTCTACATGGGAAAACACATGTATTTCACTCATAAGGTATCTACTTAAGCATTCATCCCTATAGATTAGCAACCACTCAAAATGATGTTATATGCAGAACTGTGTTATGCTTTCATTAAAAAAAATCACATTTGTACATTACAGAAGTGAGCAAGACTTGATTAGGCTTCTAAAGACTTGTGAACTACTATCATTTGAGAGGAGTGAGTTTTTTAACTTGCCAACACAGTTTTTTGAAGATAAGGTTTATGCATGATGAGTGCCCCTCCCTATTTTCCCCTCTAAGTTATAAATTCACCTCTTCTTTTTCAGCTTGGTGTGTTTCCGCTCAGTCTGTATCTGGAAAAAGAGCAAAAGGTCCTGCACTTTGGGGTGAGTTCTTGGATGATCGAAAGTGTACTTTCTGGCACCCTTCTCTTTTCTGACTGTATAGTGGAGACCACAGCTCTGCTTGGGAAGAAATATCTTTCCCCTCTTGTGTACTTGAATAGAGACTAGTCTGTTTTATTCTTTTGCCCTGACTAATTCTCTCAGAAACCAATGATATTTCAAATCTTTGGTTTAGCAGAGACCATGCACTGGAACCAGTGATGTGGAAGAAGTGAGGAACTCGTGTATTTAAAAATACAGATAGCCTGGCTGCAGAAGTCTGTTAATGAGGTGGTGAGGGGCCAGAAACACACAGTGAGGAGGCAGAGATTGCAATTCCTTTGGGAAAAAGCAAAGAGATAGAAAGAAACCATGCTTGAAAGCCAGAAATGAATTTGTTTTCTGTGTCCAGGACAAGGTCTGTGTAAGTGTCTCAGGTTTCCTTGGCGTGGCTTTACATGCAGGGTCTGCTGGGGCAGAATAACCTGCATGGCTCCAAAGCCTTTTTGGGTCAGAGAGGCATGACAGTGGCAATGAAAAATGTATCATGGAGAAGGAACACTGTGTATCATACAGTCCAGACACAGTCGCGACAAACCCAAGCTGCCTTGTGTCCAGATGTGTACAGAGGAGGTATACTACTTGGGGGAAGTCCTGAGACACTAGACTGTATAGTATATATACATTAGGAAAGAATTAGCTGGCTTATCCATGACAACTGAATAATGCACTTTGGGAAAGCCTGCAATTGCACCTTGGGTGCTTCATTTAGCAGAGAGGAAGCCCAGCCTGAGGGACAACAAACTCATCTTTTCCCTTAGCAGCTTGTTTCAGTGGCTTTATTACTGGTGCCATTTAACATCTATAGTGTAATCTACATCTGCTTTATCCTGATGAAAACTGTTCAGTCCCCTAATCTCCCTTAGATCCATCTTCCTAAGTACTTTGCATAAACTCTTATCTACTGTTTCATAGCACTGAAGTTCTAGGATTCGTCTATGCTAATGATTGTTTCTTATCTCAATTTTTCTTCTCTTGTACCGCGATTTGTTCAAAGATTCCCCAGTAAATACAACAGAAACTCTTAAACTTGTCAAACCAATGTCACAGGACATGGTAACATATGTTCATGCCATGACTCTTGGAATGTGAAAACACAAGAATCTTGACTTAAAAGAAATGTGCATCTGCTAACTTTCAGGGAGAGAACAGATCTTCAGAGATTCAAAAATTCAAATATCATTCACTATTGCAAACATAGAGATGATACAACATATTTTTACAATGACCACGATATGTTGCTTCTTTCAGTGGTTGCTGATTTTTTTTTTTTTCTGGAATAGTATTTACTAGATTTTCTAAAGAAGCTGCTGAAAAGATCCTTTGGAAAAATCGGTCTGGTTTATAGCATGCTTACTGTTGAACTGATGTAATTTTTCCAACCATGTAAACTCAAGAAAAGTGCAGATAGAAGAATGAATTAAAAATCCCAGTGGTGACTATTCTTTGACAAAAATCTCCAAATAATTCCTTCTCAAATGTGAGATTTGGCTCCAGGTTAAGACACCTAAGCACAGTTGTTGTCACCTAAAGTATCTAAGCTTCCATAAAAGTCAATAACCCTCTTGTATCAGTGGACTCTCCAGAGACTTGCAGCTGACCAGCTGCCTGCAGCAGGAATTCAGGTACCTCAGCTTTTACACCTAGTGCTATTTTAGGTGTCTGAGGGTATTTAAGGCATCTGAAAAAAGCTTAGAAATGTAACTAAAAGGAAATTCTTTTCTGTAGAAGCATCTGGAGGCTCAGTGTGATTCCTTTTGACATTATTTTCAACATCTACATTTATTCAAAGAGCTGACGAGCACAGCAAGGATACTTTTTTTTCCATTAGATTTACAAAATAATTTCAATTAATTTACTCCATTAAGAACAAGAGCATCTCAATGCAACATTAGAATGACATAAATGTCTGGACAGATTCAGTGACAAGAAAGTCAAGCGTGAAAATTAATCTATACCATTCAGTGCAGGTTCCAGTAAGTTCTCTATTTTTTTGTGTTTCACAATGTTTCTATGATAATAATTTTTAAAGACTTCAAGCAATTTTTTCATGCATTAGAAATCACAGAAATTGTATGCAATATGCATGGTAGGACTTATTTCATGTCCATAAGTTTCCATAGTTAATTACTACACTTTTAATTTCAGCAATAACAGAAAAATCCTCTTTCCAAGATTTAGAAACCTCAAATCAGCATTAGTAGTGTGAAGCAGACTTGGCAACAAGAGGACCAGTCCAACAAAAGATCAGTTAGTCAGCTATTTACAAAAGCTCATTTCTGCCCTTCTCTATTGTAGTAAATAGATCTTCAGCCTTTTCCAAGCTCTCCCACTTCCCAAACAGATGGGGTTTTTAGCAACCCTGGAAGGTCCCCAACTTTAGGCTATTTTGGAATGAGAGAAGGAGTAAGCTCTAAGTCTTGGAGTGCTCACAGAGAAGGCTCTGCCAGACACAGCCTCCTTCTTTGTGCAGAAGAGGATCAATATCCAACTTCCTGCTGACCACTTGCTGGGAAATCTAACATGGGAAAAGGATTGCCCCCTGGAGAAAGCCAACACTGGCAATTTAAGGCTATGTGTGTTATAATCAAGTCTTTGAACCAACTGGACTAAATAAAACCGTATTTCTGAGTCCCCATGCAGGGTAATTAATAGTAGATTTATATGCAATACAAGGTACCACTGACAAGACTATGCATGACACAAGCCTAAAAAGTGTTGGATACACTTATGGGCCAAACCTGCCCTCAGTAAAACTCATCACAGAGCTACTAGAAGACATGAGTTAAGGTGATTTCTATGAGGTGATGGTCTCATCCAAAATTTCCCTATTTCTCATTTTTTATGGAAGATTTTCAAGTTAAATTCTTTTTTTTTTTTTTTCTTTTCTTCTTATTCTTTTTAATAGTAGAAGGAAAAATTTACTTTGAGAAAAATGACTGCAAGAAACCCCTATCCTGTTTTTGATTATTTCTCAGGAAAAGTTGAGCATGTTTTTCATCTCTTTGGTTTCATTAGATGGACATAGTAGAGAACAGCCTTTGTGAACACAGTTTTTGCTTATAAGCTCTGGATTTGAATCATCTTGTCATGGTTAGGGCACACAGCTTTATGAAAAATAGCTTTTCTTTTCTGCATTGCTGAGAATAGATAAAAGCTTTGTTAAGTTTATGGATCCTCAAGTAAATAGTTTTGTTTTTAAATTTGCAAAGCAAAAGCATAAGACAAAGGTGGCCTGAAACACTCTGAATTGTTGCCAATCTCCCCCTTTTATAGATGACCAAATATTTCCAAATAATTTAGGGAAGGAGAATAAACAATATTATTTCTATGTAGCTCTAGGTCACTTATTCTATTTTACACCAGACTATGGGAAATTCTTTTGATTGAATTCCATTAAGGTAATTTGGACCAGAAACTATAGTCTCCGCCAGTGGAACAAATATGGCATTTTATTAGAAAAACTGAAATCTGTTTAGTGTATTTCTTATTGATATTTCCAGATCTTTCCATATACACTGTGTCTTGGTTATTAGAGGTTGCTTGTGGAAAAGAATACTTCACAGCCAGAAGGGCTAATGAACTCAGCCATTTCAGGTTACGTTATAATCATTTTTGTCAAACTTTCTTGGCACTATCACTAGAGCATTAAAAATCTGCTAATGCAAAAGGGAAAAGTTGACTCTTGGGGTAAGATTCTTCCAATCCAAACACAAAATTAATTAAAAACATGCAAGATAGTCAAGAACTAGATAGCAAACACTTGGCTTCAGAAGGTAGAAGTGATCTATTCTGCTTATTAATTACCAGTGATACAGAGAAAATAATTAGGACACAACCTCTTTTACTTCTTTTTCTCTTTCTTCCCTCCTCCTCCTCCTCCCCCAGCTCCCCAGTTTTTGATATATTTTCTGAATACAGCTGGACTGTGAGCTCTTCTGACTGGAAACTCTGAAAAGGGTTTAAATGTAAGGAATATCCTGTGTTTCTTTAGAGTTTGCTTGTTTCTGTTGCAAGGCTCTAAAACCTTCAAAAATATTGAACCGCAGTAATAATTGGCCAGACTAGATACTTTATGCATGAAAATCCAGTAGGATTTTGTATTAGCATAGGGTGCATTGGGGCCATGAACTGCCACGTTCCTAAATGTCTATAGCGACACCAATTTCTGCCTGAGCACAGTTTTGGGCTATTTTCAGAAAATGGTGTTTAATAGTTTAAGGGAATAGTTACACGAGTGATTTCATACAGAAATGCTAGTTAGAAGACCATATCCTCCTAAAAACACATCTCCATAGCTCATGTTGTGAAATTGTCTAGAAAATACTTTCCTATAATTGATATTAAAATCAGTATCTGAGTGAAACAGAAGTGGAGAACAAATACTTGTGTTGGTTCAATTAGATTTAAAGTAATCCTGAAATTACATCAGAGTAAGGTAAACATTTCTTTTATCACCCTGATAAAATCATGCCATGATTTTTTCTCACCTGAATAAATCCATACAGTACCTGCTTTTAAAGCCAGAGTGCTCTTTGCTGTAGTACAGTAATACTCTAAAAATCAAAATCAACTGAGAGTAAGGTTTCCCTGTTAGTACAAACCTGTCTGCTTTTTTATTTTTTTTTAAATATGGAATTATTATTTGGCTATTCCTTGTAACATGAGTTTTAAGTTCTGTAAGCCAGAAGGAATGAAAACCAAAATAAGGCAAATCTAGCTCTTTCAGTAGCTGTGCTACTTAAACCTCAGCATGAAACATCCCTCATTTGTACAAGACTCAGTTAATTTGTGTGCCAGAAATTTTACAGTCTTATCAGAATTTTGAGAGGAAGTACAAACTCTGTGAAAAAATGCTTCATTTACACTTGAAAAAAATAGAAATTGTTCATGGATGATTTACTGAGGCAAATAAAAATATTACTTTGTAAGGGATCCCAGTATACAACATAAACTATCACAGTAAAGAGGGCCCAGATCTTTTCCAAACTGCAGGAAGGATGCTAATTCTGGCAGTCACTTGCTGATCCTGTGAGAGTGAGTCATGCATCGCCTGCTGACACAGTGGTAGCACGTGGGTCTAAGTGCCACTCAGCACCACCTTCAGCTCCCTGTGCTTGGTGTACCCCAAGAGAAGGCAGGAGCCCTTCCTCCCTTCCTCGTTACAAGGTGCCTTCCCTCTCTTCTCAACACTGCTGGGACCAGCTTAGTAATGAAAAGAAGTTGTGCAAATTGAGGCAAATAAATATGCATTTTCTGAGTAATAGAAATAGCTCCAATATTTTACGCAGGAATCACACCCCCACTTGAATTTAGTGCATAAAGTTATGCTGTGTGCTGTGGAATTATGCTTTTAAAGTTATTACTTATTCCAGGATATTAGCAGATGTTTTTTCAGCTCAACCAAAACAAAGTCCCCTTACACTTCTTTCTCCTTGCCTCACTACAGAGATGCGAGATGCAAGACACTTCTCTCTAACACTTTGAGTGTTACTCTGTACAATATGAATAATTACAGACAAATGCAAGTATCACATAAGAATCAAGTATGCAGGCAGAGTCAAGTGTTTGGAGACTCGACAAATGGCTCTACTCAATGTTGTGTCAAATACAACTGGTACAATTTTCTGGACATGTGAAAAAGTGTGCAGAAATACAAGTTGACGCACCGTGTTCTTGTCTGTAAACACAGCATTTAGTAAGATCCTTCTAGGCTAATGAGCGCCGTAATTGTTGAAGGATGTGTGATACTTCAGAGTTTCAGAAAGGGCTACAAAGTAATAAGGAGTCTGGGAGAAAAGACCTTCTGCTGTGAACTTAAGTGGTTTAAAGTGGCTCTTTTTGGTTTAAAGAAAGAATACTGAAAGGCAAACCAGTACCCCATACCTAGTCACTGGCAGGTTGAAAACAAACTTTGCATCTGTTTAATCTAGTTTGCAAAACCTTCCAGGACCTTGCGGCTGAAAACTGACTTTTGGCAAGCTTACTGTAAGAATTTCTTATTCATAAGGAAACCTCAAAACATCTTTCTGGGGTGATGGTGGAAGGGCATTGTTTGGATTACTTAAAACTAAATTTGATCACTGTAAACATTTGGTTTAATATAGATAGTATCTGAATGACTTTGATTGTCTTTGTGCATTTGTTTTGTTTTGTTTTTTTTTTGAGAAACAGCTTGTAGCCATTTTCCTTCCCTTTTCCCAGGCTCAGCTTCGCTCACCATTCCCAATTCCTATAATCCCTCTTCCCGGAGTGGTGCAGAGGGATGGAAGTGAGATTTGTTGTCAGTCCATAACAGCTCCCCTCTGCTGGTTCTTCCTCCTCACACTTTTCCCTTGCTCCAGTGTGGATCTTTCACAGGTTCACCATTCCTACAAGAAAACCTGCCCCAGCATGGGCTCCTCCCCACAGCCCACAATTCCACGGACTCCACAGGCTGCAACTTCCTTCATGGGTGTAACAACCTGCTCCTGCGTGGGGTCCTCCATGTGTTGCTCTTTGGATATCTGCACCACCTTGGACTTCTATGGGATTCGGGGGAACAATCTGCAGCAATATGGTCTTCTCCAAATGTTGCAGAGTCCTCCTTCAGCATCCAGAGCACCACCTCCTCCTGCTCCTCCTATTCCATTCACCTTGTTTTCTTCAGGGCTTTTTTTCTCCTCACATTTCTTCCTCATCCTTCCCTGCCAAGCAACATTTTGCTGTTTCTTAAGTATGTTTTGCCCAAGGCACCACCATCTTTATTGCCGGGCTCAGTTGTGCCCTGTGTTGGACATGCTGGAGCTGCCTGGAACAGGCTGTGTCTGGCATGGAACAGATCTGGCCTCTCCTGGAGTGCTGAACTCAATACAGGGATAACTAACTGCAATGCAATCACCTGTGACAAAGAGGAGGTCAGTGTGGGCCTTCTATTGGTCTCTTCTGGCATTAAACTCCATGAAAAAGTATTTTGAAACGGTTTCATGGTCTGCCAGGCACAAGTGCTGACAGAATAGGATCAGGTAGCACGAAGTTTTCATACCACATCACTAAAAATATGTGACAGCATGCAATTAATTCTATACAAGCCAGTGAGAGACAGCAGCTTGGTACTTACTTTATTTGCTACCAATTTATGTTGCATTCAAAATGGGGCTTTGGAAACAAAAGGCTCTTTTTCACAGTGCCAACATGTGTCTGAGATCAGGTGGTTAAGGGTGAAACCATATCACGGTGGCTCATGTGTGCAAATTTGATAATACTATTGCTTTCAAGTCACCCGCAATATACTGGACCTGCACCACAGTGCAGTGCCCTACAGCCTCCACAACAGACACATAATCCAGTGTGCTTTCAAGTACAGATGAATTTTTATATGCAATATATAAAGCTGTTTATTGTATACCACTGCAATTACCAAAGGAATCTCTCCAAACACTCTGAAAAAACACCTGTCATCCTAAGCAAGTCCAATGAGAAAAAATGTTTAGAATTCCTTCGAACTACAGTAAACAAAAAAACAAAATAGGAGAATACTTTGAAAAATATTTGTGACATTAAAAAGGTATAAATGTGTATGTCAAAGCCTTCCTTAACATAAATAGATCAATACTGATTTATTGCTTCAGAAAAGCTCATTCCTAAATTTTAAATCACTAATAATTTCCTTGAACTGAAAGAGTCCTCAACCCTGTGTATGTTTGGGTGTATTATATGCAACTGAAGGGGGCACACGTACTCCCTGAGGCAGTGAGGAAATGAGTTGAAATCAAACTCTTACAACAGATACACGCTTCCAAAGAACTACAGTTTTTGCTGTCCTAAGGACTCCAGCTTACTGTCCAGGACAACAAACCCTTAACTTTCAAAGAAGGAAATGCATAATGAGCTTGTAGAAGTCATAGGTAAATGTGCTGGAGGCCAAAAGTATATATAAAAAGTTAAAGAAAAAAAAAAAGAGGAAGTTGAGAAGATATTGGTGGTTGATCTTTAGTCAACACCTGCCTGGGAAAACCCCTATTCTATGGAATGTCCAAGGCTCGGGGGAGAGAGAGTGGATTAGGAATACACACCAGCCTTTCTCATCTCTCTTTACACTGGCTATCGTATCACTGCTTCCTGCCACATGATCCTCTAGGCTGGCACAGCCACCCTCACATCTTTGCGACAGTAGAACTCCAAAGTAGTTCCTTTCAGTATTGTTTTTATTGTTAAGTTTTAATTGATTTTATTTTTATTTGTGCACTTCAGTTTGCATGTCTTTGATGTTAACATCTTGTCTAAAATAATTACTCCAGACATGAAGATCAGTGCAGAAAACGTATGCATTTAAGATGATTCTCTTCAAAGGTAAGATGTCTTAAGAGGGCAGCCTAGCCAAGGAATGCCTGTAAAGGGAGTCTACAGAAAGAGCCCTATCATGAACTTTGCATCCTGCAGATGTCTAATGGCAGGTCAGTATCTGCATTCTAGACAATATACTGGAGAGCCTGGAGCTAAGAGGAGAGAGAGTTAGTTGAAGATCTCGGTGATCCTTGAATATTTACCAGCTTTCTTGGGCTCTTCTTTCCCGCCAGGACTCTATCCCATGGTACTTGACCAAGCAAATCCTTGAAGATGCCAAAGTCTGCTCTCCTGAAGTCCAGGGTAATGAATTTGTTGTATACCCAACTCACTGCCCTAAGGACCTTGAGCTCCAGCTTTTCACGGCTTCTGCAGCTGAGGCTGCCCTTAAGCCTCATATTTGGCACCAGCCCCTCCTTATTGGCAAGAACAAGGTCCAGTATAGCACCTCTCCTTGTTTGCTCCTCTATCACCTGGAGAAGAAGTTATTATCTATGCATTCCAGGGACCTTACAAATTGCTTATGCCCTCATCTTCTTGGTCTTCCTGGACAGGTGGTCTGTATCAGACCCTTACTATAATGCCACTTATCCCTGCCCTCCCTTTAATCCTCACCCATAAGCTCTGTCATCTCCTCATCCATCCCTAGGTGAAACTTCATGCACTTCAGCAGGTCATTGATATAGAGAGTGACACCCTCTCCTTGTCTCTGTTTCCTGTTCTTCCTAAAGAGCCAGCATTCTTCTATCCCAATACTCCAGTGATAGGAGCTATCCTACTATGTGTCCATGATGCCAATAAGATCATAGTCCTGCAGGGCATGTGCATGTCTTTACCTTCTCTTGCTTATTTTCCATCCTCTGTCTGTTTGCATAGAGGCATTTAAGTTAGGTCCATAATGAGGTTGACTTACTGGCTGGAGTGGCTGGAATTCCTTTGTGTTGCTCTTCAGATGCTCTCTTGCTGACCTCTGATCCCTCTCCATCCTCTGTGCATTTATTGCTGACACTGGCATCAAACTGATGTGAGTGGGATGGACTGAGGTTCCCCTGCCCTGGCAAGTTTAGTTTGAAACCATTTTACCAGCTTGGCAGGGTGTGCAACGTTTACATTTACACTGCATGGCAGATACTTTGCTCTTGATGCCGAGGCTGTGCAGAGTCCCTTTGCACTGTGCCAGGTCCATACAAGATGCACATATACTAGGTCCCACAGAGCCAGTGTCTGTTTCCTCAGAAGTTGTGAGTTTTGGGGATCTTGGAAAGTTAAGGTCCAAGTCCTAGCCATGAAAAAGGCATTGAAAAATAGGAATGAGATGCTTTTTTCTTTCTGTGGAGCCTTCTTAAACTTAGAAGTGCTTTTAAATAGTATATCATAAATCATTGAAAAGTCCTCCTGAGTCTGAACGGAATGTGAATTATGAAAGTGTGTAAAATTAAAGAGAACAGGTCAATTAAATGCAGGGAAAAGCTAGGTGAAATATTTCTTTCTTTTATTCTCCCCCTCCCTCCCCCCCTCCTCCTCCCTTTTCCCATGTATTAATTACTCCTTCTTCTAAGTAGGTGGGAAAAGAGAGAATTTTTTTTTTTTTTTTCAGTATAGCCCTGGATTGCAGACTATTTCACAGGTGTATATGAGCTGAGCAGCAACTGGCACAGACAGACTTTTGCTTCAAAAAAGGGGGACAAGCTTAAAAATTTAACATTTAGCAAATGTCAAAACATACTCTAGGACAGATTCTCACCTGGTGCTGCTGAAGGTTAGTGCCTTTGACGTCAATGGAATGATTCCCATTTCCAACAGGTGTACCCCAGCCCACTAGCCCAATATTTGCACCATATACACCGTAGAGGAAACAAAGGAATACTAAGAGAGCTTTATCTATTTACCTAAAGTAAAAAAAGCTGGTTTTTTATGGGTGAGTGTTATAAACTTGCTGGTTGAGTGCATGTGCTCAAATAAAAGGTTATATTGTTTGCCCTACTCAGTACAGTCTGTTGGATTTTCAAAGCTGGTTTGCTGTTTACCGCAAATACAGAGGGCTTTGTATTCCTCTGACCTTTGGTTCAGAATTCATCCTTTTAAGTGTTCATGATTTCTCTAGATTTGACTGAAACACGTTTTTTTTGTGTGGTCTGGGCAAAATTCTTGCTTCAGAAATTGCTTGGTGGCCATAATATTGGCCCCTCTTTTCAAGAAGGACATTGAAGTTCTGGAACATGTCCAGAGAAAGGTAACTAAGATGATGAAGGGTCTAGAGAGTAAGTCGTATGAGGAGCGGCTGAAGGACATGGGGTGGTTTTGCTTGGAAAAAAGGAGGCTCAAGGGGAGACCTTATTGCTCTGTACAACTACTGGGAGACTTCTTCTCCCAGGCAACTAGTGACAGGACAAGAGGAAATTGCCTCAGGCTGTACCAGGAGAGGTTCGGATTGGACATCAGGAATAATTTGTTTAATCATTGGAATGGGCTGCCCAGGGACATGGCATAGTTACCATCCCTGAAGTGTTCAAGAAATGACTGGACAAGGCACTCAGTGCAGTGGTTTAGTTGATGTTGTGGTGTTCAGTCACAGGTTGGACTTGATGATCTTGGAGGTCTTTTTCAATCTTAATGATTTGACTGCCTGCAAGAAATTTAACAAGGGCTAGTGTCAGATTCTGCACCTGGGACAGGACAACCCTGGGGTGTGTATAGATTGGGGAACAAGAGGCTGGGGAGCAGCATGGCGGAAAGGGACCTGGGGATCTTGGTTGATGGCAAGTGGAATATGAGTCAACATTGCCCTAGCAGCCAGGAGAGTCAACTCTGTCCTGGGGGGCATCAGGCAAAGCACCGCCAGCTGGTCAAGACAGATGATTGTCCCACTCTACTCTGCACTGGGGAGGCCTCATCTTGAATATTGTGTGCCGTTTTGGTTGCCACAACGTAAAAAAGACATTAAGCTATTCAAAAGCGTCCAAAGGAGCACCATGAGGATGATGAAGATTCTGGAGCAGAAGCCATATGAGGAGCAGCTGAAAACAATTGTTTTGTTCTACCTGGAGAAGAGGAGACTGAGGGGAGACCTCATCACATTTTACAACTTCCTCATGAGGAGAAGTGAAGGGGCAAGTACTAAGCTCTTCACTCTCGTGACCTGTGACAGGTCTTGAGGAAATGGCATGAAGCTGAGGCAGCAGAGATTTAGACTGGATATCAGGGAAAAGTTTTTGACCCAGAGGGTGGTTTAACACTGGAATAGGCTCCCCAAGGGAAGTGGTCACAGCACACAGACTGAGTTCAAGAAGCATTTGGACAGCACTCTCAGGCACATGGTATGATTCATGCAGTGTCCAGTGCAGGGATAAGAGTTGAACTTGGTGATCCTGGTGGGTCCCTTCCAACTCAGCATATTATATGATTGTATGATTCTGGGATTCTTCATGCTGAATTCATACAGACTTCAGTCTCTGAGTGATCTATTGCTTCCTCCTATGACTTTTGCTCATTACAAACTCAATCACTCACATCTAATTTCTTTCTTCTATGTCACCACACAGTAAACAGGACCTCCTTTTTATTGTTCAGAAGCTTTCAAAGCTAATTCTCAGGATCTGACTTCCACAGTGATTAGTTGGGAATTCAGATATTACTGAATTGATTTTTTGTCCGTGGTGGACTTCAAACCAGCTTTGTGAGAAGGACCTGTATTGCATCGCTTTTTGTGATTTAGAATAGGTAGGTGAACAGTAGAGGTTCTTAATGACATAAGATGTAGTCTATTAGTACATTGAACTTCATCAGGATTACTTTTATAAATTACCCTTTAAATTTGCTGTTTCATCCTTGAAAATCAAAATCTAGTTGCCATGGTCATGTGTGCCGTGGCAGTGAAAAGTTAAATAATGGACATTGTGGAGCATTGCATCTACCACTATGCAATGGTTTACATGCTCTGAAATTCCAACAGTTGCATGTGATACGATTCACTACTGCTTCCCAGTACTTGTCTCTCTCTCATATCTTGGTGCAGGGTGGTATTTTAGCCTGTCTTATTCCAGCTGCTTATTTGGTATCTCTCACAGAGGTAGAAAAGCATCTTTTACCCAAAACCTTTCCAGTGGTAAAATATTCCTTGCTTTACTGATTTTTATGTATTTGGGACTTAGTGCTTAGACAAACAAAACCTTTGTTTTTAAAAAGTCTCAAATGATTGGTTGCTGTTTCTCCAGCCAGGTGAATGACTAGGAAGTAGAAAAAAACCTTTTTTTTTTTTTTTATATCCAAGGAAACCTTTAGAGAGACTTAGAATTACCTAAATCCCTTGAGGTTAAAGAGAAAGTAGAAAACCTCTGTAGCAGCCAAGCTCTTCCAAAGTGTGTGTGTGTGCCTGAAATGGTTGCATTAGTTCTTCAGACTTTTAAACCTTTAGAAACATTCTGGTCTGATAAGACTTCTGTAGTCACAAAGTGTTCAGTTTGTAACTGCTTGCTACTGAATTTAAAACCTGGAAAAAATTGCAGCAGACTTTCACTACACTATCTTTGTACATCCTATTCTTTGTCCTGTTCTTGGCTGGGGTAAAATTAATTTTCTGTTTTGGATTTAGGATGAGTATAATGTTAACATACTGATGTTTTAGTTTCTGCTGAGCAGTACTTACACTAAACAAGGACTTCACTTTCTCATGCTGCCCTGCCAGCAAGGAGGTGGATTACCCACATGAAACTGATAGGGGACACAAGCAGGACAACTGAACCAAACTGGCTAAAGGCTGGTTCAGGCTAAAGGCTGAACCAAACTGGCTATTCCATGCCATAAGATTTCATGCTGAACAAAAAAACTGGGGGGATCTGGCTTCAGGGTGGTGGCCTGCTGCTTGGTGACTGACAGGACATTGGCCAGTGGGTGGTGAGCAACTGCGTTGTGCATCACTTTTAGTGTATATCCTTTAATGATTATTATTATTACTATTTTAGCTTTCTTATCTGTCCTGTTAAACTGTCTTTATCTCAAACCACAAGTTTTACCTTTTTTCCCATTCTGTGCCCTATAGCACGGAGGGGCAATGAGGTGTTTAGGTGCCTGCCAGGTTAAATCACAGCAGTCCTTTTTGGGGCTCAATATGGGGCTTGAAGGGTTGAGATAATGAGAAATCTGACTAGAATATGCTGAAACAAATCTGTTACAAGCATACATTGTATTAATTTAATAGTAATTGGTTAGATTGTTATGTATTTACTATCAAAGTTGGTGCAGTTGGTCTCAGAGTTGTTATGCGACATCTTTCTTGCTGTATATATTTCCTGTTGTGCTGTTTATCATCTCAGGGGTTGGGTTAAAGTTATAAATTTGCTGTACATTTTGTGTGATACTGGTTTATGATATGATAAAGTGACTACTTGTGAAACCAAACTGGTATTTGTACTCAGTATTGATGTAATCTCTACACTTTAAGAACAATCTATGACAAACTATTAATAATTACACCTTTTACCATTTCTCCTTGGAGAAGGAGTCTCCAGGCTAGTTACAGAAGCTCTTGAAAATGGACCTATAGGGACCATAGGGGACCTGCCTTCAGCCAGGTGGAGGAAGGGGACAAGATAGGTTATTGGACTGTGTGGATCCAATTGTCCTGGCATTTAAACCCACAGGCTCTAGCAGACACCAGTGCACAGTGCCATCAAGCTGTAAAGGGGCAGAATCTATCTGGATTCTGTGACAGGCAGAGAATTTGGTTTCATCGTTGTGTAGGTTATTCATGGAAATATTAAACAGTATTAACTCCTGAGAAGTGCTGGTTGTGACCAATCTCACAGTGACAATACTCATCTGTGTGGTATCAGAATCAGTGTGCAGTACTATTGTTTTTGGCATAAATGTTTTTATCTGTCAGGCTTAATGCTGTGATCACTTCCCTGGGGAGTGGTCACAGCACCAGCCCTGCCAGAGTTCAAGAAGGATTTGGATGGTACTCTCAGGCACATGATGTGACTCTTGAGGATGGTCCTGTACAGAGCTAAGGGATGGACTCAGTGAACTTTGTGGGGCCCTTCCAACTCAGCATATTCTGTCATTCTGTGACCTTCTAACCTATGTTTTTACAATCTGTGGAGAAATTCAATTTGTGGTTCTATAAGTAAGATCTGAATCATCTTTTAATTTACAGCTATTCAATAGAACGTGCCTGGCTCTTCTAAGCTACATTGAGCTTGGGGATCAAACACAAGACTTGGTTGGAATGTGCTTTCATCAGTGAGAATGCAAAGTTTTTAATGTAACCAAATCCACTATAAAGGGAATAATTAAAAAATATCTTCCTTCTCATCTAGAGCACATATTTCTTCTGACCACTTGGGTACATTAAGAAGTCTTTCCAGGATCTAGGGCTGTTCATTCCAGTAAGCTATTTCTCCACTTAACAATATGAAAGAAAAGTAAAAGGTTTTATTTCATTCAAAAAGACCCCATTGTTCTTTACATATGAAATCATTCTGGAATCCCTCAGAAATTATATACACTACATGTGTTGCTATATATAGTTTTGAATCTATAATGGCTACATTACACTTACATATTGTACTCTCTTCCTCTCAGCACAAGTCTGGTTTCCATATACTTCAGAAGCACCTAATTATTATTTAGGGACAAATTTGTTTTCCCTTGCTGACAGGATCTGTTGACACACAAGTGCTCACTTTTGAGACTGTTGCCTTTTATTTTTTTTCTCTTTTAAATAAGAAACAGATATTCGGCGGGGGGGGGGGGGGGGGGGGGGGCGGCTTTTACTGGTAC
>JAWWEE010000105.1:83121930-83155812 GCA_035221455.1 Xenops minutus | reverse complement strand
TTAATGAGACAGTAGGTAGCAGGTCACTCACTAGCAAGAGTCGGCTCTACAGGAAATGAGGCTGTGAGAGGGTAAAGTTCTGGAGAAAACACCTCGTAACATGCAAAGCTGGTCATTTGCAGACCAGATTTCAATAAATGGAAAATTATTATCAATGATATTGTTTCTTAATGAGCTGCAGTGGGTAGAGTCAAATTACAGGACTAAATAATCCACTCCTATACTGTCCTGTTGCAAACAGCCTAAAGCATTCATGATTTGATCCCACTTAAGTTGCAAGAAACCATCTTCTGTCTTGCTTCAGTCTCTTGCCAGTCCCAGACCACCACAGTAGCTTATTTCAGACACATCTTTTACTTTTAGAACCTTTTATCACCATTTCTGGGGATAAGAATGGAAGATGGCAGAGGAAAAGGAATAACAAAGGTTAACTTTATTTTGCTTTTTCCTTTTCACAGAACTAATAAAATGAATTTTTTCTATGCCATCACTTCTTTTATGTGGATAGGTGATCCCTTCTTTAACACAGTGTTGTCCAGGCTTAGCACTGGACTGACCATATAATTAAGGAATAATGTCCACAGTATTGCCTTTTTCTAGCAGGAGTGAATGTTGCCTGTGGTAAAGAGTTTTTAGGCTGGAATATGTGAGCTTTTTAACTCAGTATTTTAATTTCCAGACAAAAACTCTGTCATGCTCTTTTTCTAATGTTGTGATGTTTTGAGATTAAGAACAAGGTCAGAAAAAAATATACTTGAATACTTTTAAGTTGATTAATTCTTAATTTTTATTCTTAAAAAAATTTATTTTCACATTTCTGGACATACTGAAATTTGTCACCTTGCCCTAACTCTGCTGCAACCAGCCATAGGATTCATGAGCCATTATATTGATTTCTTTTTTTGACTTTATACCTCCAATTTTCATATTTTTATATCTGTGTGGGAGCTTGGTGCAATATCTGATGTACTTCTAAATGAGAAATCACCTCTCATCACCTACATAATTAGAGTACATTTTGATGAATTGAGCTAGGAGCTCTGTGGTGTTGAAGAACAACATCAAGTCTCTCTTAAAAAATAGAGAAAAAACACAGGATTTTCTCTGAAAATATTTTGAAAAATTTTCAGCTTGTTTCTAAGTATTGTTTCAAAACATTGAATCTGTTTTACTTCCTCCAGTTTCCTACAGTAAATGCACTGCACAATTAGCAAGTATTCTAGTGTTTCAACTTAACTTATTGTACATCAAGGGACAGACACATTCAAATGGTCTGAATTCCACTGAAGATGGAGCTAGAGTAAAGGCAATTCCAATAGCATTGCATCTCATGCAAATGATCTTGGAGGCTAAGCATTCCTGGGCTTGTCCTGTATTTGGATAAGAGACCATCTGGAAGTCCCAGATAAAGTAGGCACAAGCCAAGATGTGTCTGAACACTAGACCACAGAAAGTGAATGAGTTAGACGGCTACATTCTCCTCCTCATCACTGGTGGATGAGTCAGAGAGCTAAAGTTACCAGTACTATTTTCATTGCATCAGTGAGAAATGCCTCAGCTGAATATTGTAAATTAAAAACATTAAAGTTAGTAAAGTTATATGAAACTTAAGCTTCACAGGGACCTTTAACCAGAGTTAAACAATCCTACCCCCTATGATGTCTATGTCTGGAAAATTATACAAACTTACCAAAACTTGACAGTGTTTCTATATTGGGAACCATCACAGGGCAAGGAAATAGCTGTTTTGTTGCTGCTCTCACCTACCAGGCAAGTCATGGGTGTTATGACCGGCACCAGAGCTTTTCTGTACCCACGTGTCATTTTACACAAGTGAAGAACTCATTTTGGCTCCCATTTTAACAGAGAAAGTGAAGAGTTTTCTCTGCTTCTGAGAGAAACCTCTAGCCATTCAAGGAAGAGTATGATGGGGGAGGTAGCCCTGTGTTGTACAGTAATCAGCATTTTTTCAAAGCAGAAACTTTGTATAAAGTATTCAGTATTGTAAAGAGGGCTCCTGCTTCCTTGTTTGAAGAGAACTGGAGTGTGTGGATCACTGAGAGAACATAGGAAGGATGGGGGAATGGGGAAAAGCAAAAGGGAGCATGCAGGAAAAACTCATCTAGGAAAAAAAGAAAGGATAAACTACTAACTTTTCCTTTTATGATAAGTTTTCAGTTCCCTCTTTGCAATGAAACAACACTATAAACTGGTAATATCTATATAATCTATGTCAAAGATACTAGTTCCAAAATAGGAGAATTTAAACTCATTGAAAATCTGTGAAGCTGAAATTTAATATTTGGCCTGACAATAACAAGGCTTAAAAACATTCTTACAGTAAAGTAGATGTGCAAGTTTTAAGATGACTGGTTAAATCACAAAAAAACAGAAGAATGAAGTCCAGGTGAAAAGTTACGATACACATTGTCCTCACTACCTCTCACCATCCAGCTTCTGAATATGAAAGCAGTTCTAGCTTTGCTTTGCAGAATTTCTCTTCACTGAGTAGCTCTTTTCACTCTTTCGTTCTCTCCTATTCTGGCAGTGAAGCACATTCTTGTCCCCTGTAATGTTATACACAAACTCACAAACTTAACCATATTGCCATGATCTAGCATTACCCACAATCTGGCAGATGCCACTGACTGAAAACACAGCTCTACTTTAAACTAAGTCATACAGATGCACTGTTTCTATATTTAAAAACACAGTTTCCATGGCATGACAGCACTGTCTGTACGTACTGGGGACTGACACCAAAACTTCTTTGAGTGATGATTCATTCTTCAGCTCTCATAAGCAACAAAAATTCAGAATAAAATTGGAATAAAATATGTGCAATGATTCTTATTTAAAGGTTCTGAATTTTGAATAATTTTGAAATTACAGTAATTTTTACTTTATTATCATTGCCAGTTAGGTTACCTCATTCAGAGCTTGTGGTTTTAATTTTAAACAGCTATTGACTTCACTTACTTGGGAAGTAGGGTCAGTATTATACTGGGAGATCCTCCTACTCACTAAATTCATCTTTTCATTTCCATATTTTTTGTATAGACATTTAATGACAGTACACATACAGAATCTTCTATCTGATACACTGGGTTTATTGTAATCCAATGAAAGCTATTGCAATTCCAGTGAAGTTGATTGGATTATAAATCTCTAAGACTAATGTAATGGATCATGAACTTGAGACCTTGGAAAATATCAAAACACAACTAGCTTTGCCCTAATATGAATTACAAACATGCCACAAGAGTGACAAACCATTATATTTTAATTACTCAGATTTCCTGTATATTTTTCTTTATTGTCCATTGAAATAATTTAAAACAATTCCTTCCAAATAAGTTTAAAGATCCATCTTCACATCTTACTTTAATTTTTCAAAGGTGTAAAACCAGAAGGAACATAGGCCTATCAGTGCCTCATACATATCAAAGGCAGAAAGTTGGATTTCAGTGTTTGAATCACCCAATATCACACAAGTTTCAGTTCAGCTAGCTCCTGCAGAGAAGAAATTACCGCTGTCCTTGTCAGTGTCTGAGATACGTAATTTCTATCTTTGACCCATTTGTAGACAAGCAGGAGTTATGGAATATGGAAGGCTACATCAAGGTTTTAAAAAGTGCTATCCAGTTGTGCAGTTGCTTAATCCAAAAGGTTGAGCCTGAATTAATTTTACATGAAAAAGTAAAAATTCATACTCTAAAAGAGAAAATCACAGCATTTAAATATTAAAGAAACAAAATAAGAGAAAAAGGAGAGAGCAGTTAAAGGTCTTTTCAAACACATTTTTTTCAGATTTCTGTAGGCAGTTTCTTGAAAAGAAATTCTTGAAAATTCATCTTTGAATAGGATTCTAAAAGCACTGTCAGTAATGATGACTCTTTATAGGTGAGGAAATATTTTTGTTTAAGGTCTTATGAATCTTGTTTTGAATCACAGCTCATCACACTAAATTATAAATAAACAAATCTAAAATTAATAACTTATTTTCCTGAAATCAAACATTTCAATCAGGTTTTCATATGAGGTTTTCATTCAAGTGGCATTTTTAAATAGACATACTGATCGAGATTAAAAAATCCTAAATCTGAACTAGATCACACTCTTTACCTCTCTAATTATAAGTTAGTCTCTCCTACAGGAATACAGATGGTTTTAGAAGAAGAGTTATTAAATTATGCTCTCATTTCAGCAGCTCATCAAAACCTGTTCAAGAATTAAATCCAACTTTTCAACATAATTTTTGTTTTGTTTTGTCATCCACCAATGTCTTGCCAAAAGCTCTGAAACGCTATAATCTCTATTGGAAAGTCACTCCCTCTTGGAAATACACTTTAGCTTTCTTTGTTCTTTCCTCCCCTTGATGGGCTGGTTGCTGCTTGCTCTCAGAAATGAATAGGATGGACTGCAGTGAGTGCTATAAAGTCAGGGATGTGAGCCAAGAGACAGACAGAGGTGCCTGTTCAAAGTCATTCATCCAGTGACTTCACTGAAAGTGGGAAATGAATTTCTCATTGAAGAAAAATGTTTGCCTTATAACTTAACTGCTCTTACACTCTCACACCATAAAGTACGTGAATACTAGTGGGAACACAGAGTAACTGAGTTGAAACACCACAGTCACTGTGAAAGTTATTCTAGAAATTCCTTCTGTATTTCTCTAAGTTGTTAAAAGCATTTTGTGTTCTTGGCTCTGTCAAAATATTGGGAAGTTATAAGAACTGAGTTTCAATTCTACTTGACAACTGGACAGGAGCAGAAGGAAATTCTTTCCACTATCTTGCCATCAGTGGCAATCTACATATGTCATGTTGAAAAGACTGCAGTATTGGATCATCTAAAAGTTAGCATATAATATAGCCCCTTGAATGTCCATCACTCATAAATTCCAATTTTGTCAACATGTTAGCATATTGGTTTTTAACCAACACAAGTGGGTCTAAATTATCCTTATTTTTGTTTATTATTCCCATCCTGGATGAGTAGATTGAGTGTACCCTCAGTAAATTTGCAGATGATTCCAAGTTCATGAGAGTGTCAATTTGCTGGAGGGTAGGAAGGCTCTGCAGAGGGATTTAATCAGGCTAGAGACATGGGCCAAGACTAGTGGTATGAGGTTCAGCAAGACCAAGTGTTGAGTTCTACACTTTGGCCACAACAACCCTCTGCAGCACTATAGGCTGGGGAAAGAGTGCTATGAAAGCAGCCCAGGGTAAAAGAATATGAGGGGCTGGTTGACAGCAGCTGAACATGAACATGAGCCTTTGGTGTGCCCAGGTGGCCAAGAAGGTCAATGGCATGCTGGCTTGTATCAAGAGTAGGATAGCCAGCAGGATGAGTACAGTGGTTCTCTCCCTGTACTTGACACAGGGGAGGCCACACCTCAAATACCATGTCCAGTTCTGGGCTGCTTAATTCAGGAAGAACATTGAGGTGTTGGAGTGTGTCCAGAGAAGGGCAAAGATGCTGGTGAAAGGTCTAGAGGGTAAGTCCTATGAAGAATGTCTGAGCGAGCTGGGGGTGTTTATCCTGGAGAAGAGTAGGCTCAGGGGAGACCTTATTGCTCTCTACAACTACCTGAAAGGAGATTGTAGCCAAGTGGGGGTTTGTCTTTTCTCCAAGGCAAGTAGCCACAGGATGAAAGGATATAGTCTCAAGCTGTGCCAGAGGAGGTTGAAGCTGGACATCAGGAGAAATTTCTTCACAGAAAGGGCTGTTAAATGTTGCAACAGGCTGTCCAGGGAGGTGGTGGAGTCAGCATTCCTGGAGTTGGTGAGAAACTACTGGACATGTCATTTAGTGTCATGGTCTATTTGGCGTGGTGATGTTTGTTCAAGGACTGGACTCAATGATCTCAGAGGTCTTTTCCAATCTAATTGATTCTGTGATTCTCTAACTTTCAATTTGCTTATGAATAAAATACAATATATTAGAACTACCTGAAGTTCCAAACCTTCACTATTCAGTTTTGTGGGGTTTTGTTGTATTCAGTACTTTTTATTCCTGCTTGTTATTCCCTGAAAGCATCAAACCATATTTATGCACCTGACACAGAGATGACATCATGAACTGTAATTACAGTAAATTCTCAAACACTACAATTTTATAGTATTTTCCATGTTTCACACTATTTAGGTCCAAGGTAAGAATTCAAAGGCTCATTACGTCTCAGATACACTGTGAACTTAGCACAGTTAGAAACTAAAAAATTAGGAAATGCTATTTAATCCAAGGAGTGGTGCACCAGAAGAGTCAATACAAGACTGTATATTTATATACTTTGCAGCACTTATAAGAGTGCTGCAATTTTTTTTTCTGTTTTGATTAAATGTTTAAAATGCTTATGCAGGCAAAATTATATTTAGAAAACAAACTGTTAGGGTAGTAAGTACAGAGGGAATCCTTTAAGGGCAAAGGACTGGTGTTGCTGGTAGACTCATATAAGGTGGGATTTTGGCTGTGGATGCCTCTAAAATGTGACTGAGCATTTTTGGATTCATGTTATAGAGAAAGGTGAGAGGGAGCGATTACTGCTACGATAATGGTTGTATCACAACAGTGCTGGGATTGGAAGATATTTTGTGTCTTATTTAATGTATTTGTAAATATAGTTGTATGCACCTGATGGCACATTGACACCTACCTACCTATCCACTTCTCTGTGGATAAAACTCTTAAAACATAATCATACAAGTCAAGAAAAAGGAGGAAGGGTTAAAAAATGAAAGCTGGATTGATTAATCTAGTGACAGAGTTTAAGAACTGATAACAAAGTCCTGCCACATTAAAAGTGCATTGGGGAAGATTTATGGCATTTACTTTTTAAGACTGGAATATTAATAACTGTAAAAGCTAAGGAAAGGTTATCCTGACAGTAATAGTGCTTTTATAGAGTCTAAAGATTAAAGTTGTATTTCTCATACAAAGAAATCCATTCTTTGGCAAAAAATGAAGGATCACACAGGGCTGTGCTGTTGAGCACAACCTTATTCATGCCTTATTCAGTCCTGAATGAAGGAAACTTTGAAAGTGATTAATTTGGTGTCCAGGAATGCAAAGGTGTCACACACATTTACTGTACATATAAGTGTGCTCTCTAACATAGAAGCCTGATATAGTCTACAGGTCCATTGCTTGGAAGTGCTGCGAAGGGCTGGGACCCTAATTCTGGGATTTACTCCGTGTCAGGAAATGGGCAAAGCAAGACCTGGCATCACACTTTGGATGAGAATGGTTGTCAAGGTTACTGATGCTGAGTGGAAGCTATGAATATGGGAGAAGGCTGCCAAAGTGAGATGTGGCATGAAAACAGACGTTCTTTCAAGGACTTACTACAAGTGGCCTGGCAGAAAACATAAAGGCAAGATTAGGAGAAAGGGCTGGGAACATAAAAGGACCCGGTCTGATAACATTGCAGAAAACAAAGAGAAGGAAGAGAGGTGGTGACAACTAGGTCTCTGTAGGGGTTGAGGCCCTTCTATTTGGAATATAGGAAGTAGAAAATAAATTGTTGCAAATGATAGGAATTTGAAAGAGGCACTTATCTTCAGCAAATAGCCTTTATCTTATCGTTTTGGTCTTACCCTTTCTATTAGGTAAGATTATATTGGTGGCACTTACTTGATTAGATAGGAATATGAACAGCTGTAAAAATTAAGTGGCATCTGTTCCTGAGAAATGTTTCTTCCCTGAGTTACAGGTCAATATTTTCTAACATAATGTGTTCTGACTGGACATTTTCACCCACAGCAGGTGCACCCTGCCACAGCAGGGAGCGAGGGCTCCAGCCAGTGACCTGTGTCTGACCTTATCTATGTCATGGCTGGCTGCAGCCACCTAACACTGACCAGTCCCTGTGCAGGCTGATCCCCATTGTGACTGCATGGTAGCTGCTGGGGGTGGCGGGTAAGACACTGCAGCCGATGAAGGCTGAAGTGACCATATTTGGCCACAGGTCAGACTCAGCCAGGGCATAAACAGAGTCTTGGAGCACTGGGTCTGCAGGGGGTCCACTATGGGGGCCTCTCCCCTTGGGTCAGATTGCTGACCAAGGTAACTCATTGAGGTTGAGACGTCTCACCTGATTTGGTGCATGATTTCACATTATGCCTTATCATTCTAAAACCTTGAAAATTCTTAAGTCACTCATGTAGTACCAACTCCATTTGTCATCACAAATCTATAATCCAACTCCATTTGTCATCACAAATCTATACTCAAATGCTGTATTCAAGAGCTTTATTTGGTTTAATTGGTTTATCTGGTTTAACTGGTTTATAAAGTACATCCCATTTGCATATGTGTCTCAATTTTATAAGCCTCCCTGACATAACCTTGCACCTCTATGAAGAAAGAGCTGTATATTTGGACAGTGTGAAAACTTGCAATAAGGTGTCCAGGAAGTATATTCTGCACTCAACATCTGAAAGTCTCCAAACATCATCTTCCTCATCCAAGCCTGGATCTGAATGAAATGAGGGAAAGAACCTGAATCTGAAGAAAATAAGGGAAAAGAGAATTCATATTGCATATTTGCCTGCAAATTCCTTAAGCCCTAAGACTTGTTAAGCAGTAAGGCAAGATAATCAATAAGAGAATGGTTATTAAAAAATTCATATCTAAACTACTTTCTTTCCTCCACCATTACAGGTACTGGGAAAAATATAATAATTATATTTCTTTGTCTGATGAACCAGAAAGAAAGTCTGTTTTGTTTTTGCTGCACATAGTCCTAATGTTCTGTTCCTAGCTCTTAGAAAGTACAATTAAAATATTTCAAAACTAATTGGCCTTTGCCTCAAGTTCAAATGAACAACTTTTGTCCCCACATGGTTTTGCTCAGCAGAACCATTGCACAGTTGCAAAAACAATAATAGCTTTAAAACTATAACCTCAAATTTGTTCCACTGGGAACGGATCATATTTAGCAGTCAACTGAAAAACAAAATGATGATTAAATGCAACAAACTATTCAGAAAATATCTCAGAAAGGATTAATGAAAAGCTTTCACAGCAGATAAAAGAAATATCAGAAACTGTGTGAAGCTGCAGGAAAATTAGTATACGTTGCTTCCTTATCATTCTAGATTGATCAATTTTTGTCACGTTAATGATCTGAAAAGAGAAGGAGTAAAAGAGAGATGCATATGAGACACTGCTATGAAAGCACTCCATAAAATTACTAGGGAAAACCTTCAGGACAAACTAATCACAGTCAGTGAGTAAACAAGATCAACAAACAGGTCAGTCTTGATAAGGACAAGGTACTGCAGAGAAAGAAATGTTTAATCCTTTCTTTCTTTTCAAAGAGGCTTGCAAATTGAGCTACTCCAGCTGATAAGGTTTTCTGGAAAGAAAAAGACAATAAAACTAGGCACATGAAGGAAGATTTCCTGTCATACACTATTATGTATCTGTCTGTATTTAATTTTCTTATTTGAAAGAATATAGCATGCGAAAGAAATTTTTGAGTAGTCACCAATGGTGACTCTTAGTACCTAGTTCAGGTGAGCTTTGGTTTTGACATCAATTGATTGTCAACATTTCATTTTAGATCTGTCTTGTTTATGGATGGTCTCATTATGAAACTCTGACATTTCTTTAGCTTTATTATATCTATTTACCATGATATTTTATATCTGTGTATATTGATTCCAATTGACTTTTTCTATCTAAAATAAAATCCAGTTTTGCACTGTACAGCCAACCTAGTTCTGCCAAGTTCCTAATCTGATGTAATGCCAAGCCTGTGTTTAAAAACACTATTAACAAGTCCTAGACTAAAATATGTTGATGGTACTGTTCTTTTATTTATATTTATAGATGATGTAGAGATATTAACCCCAATTGATTAAATGGCATTTATTCACTAGACATTTAATGCATAAAAGTAGGTGGTTTTAGTACTTGTGTGTTGATTACCTATGCTATCTAAAGTGCTCAGCTCTGGGGTTAATAATCTTTCGGGACATTCCAAAAAGGAGGCCTAAAAATGATCCTATGATATAACATTGTGAAATAAAATGCAAACATGGACACAAACACAGGGTTTGATTATTTATATCGTTTCCCATTACAAAATATTTAGAGAATCAAGCAACTCTCAAATAAATCTAGGCATGAAATGTGTCTTGGATGAGGATCAATTTTATCTATTGCACTCTTTGCTTCTTTTATTTGGGATTGATTTACTTCAACAAAATGGTCATTTTATACAGCCAGTAAACAGCTGGTTGCAGCATATACATTACAATTAATAAGGTATGTAGAGAGTGCCAGCATTGTAAACTCAGCTTATATAACTTTATAGAGTCATATCAGCTTCACTATGGAATGGAAACTTATAAAATGCCTTGCTTTAAAGAGACTCCTCAATACGTAAAATGTATTGTTGAGCCAATTAGAGATGACAAACCCACACAATTTGCTCTTTAATCTACTGGCTTAATTTTAATGATTTTAATTTCATTTTCTTCTCCACATTTAAGCTGCTGTCACTTGTTTTTTTCTACAACAATTCCCTGCTCAGTGTGCATGTAGTGAATATCTGTGGATCTGACATAGCAAGTGCAGTCATGTTCTATGGGTCCAGCAGCTGAATTTTTCATTCTTCTCCTTGCTCACACAGCAGACTGGCTGCTGTTCCCCTTGGAAATCCTTTTCCACCATCCTAGGTAGGAGGATAAGAACACCTTTGATCCACCATTGGGAGCGGTGGGTGCCTCTTGCCTTTCAGGGAAGTCCCTCCCCTCCTGATTGTCCCATGTCCTAATTGCCCTAGAAATCCCACCCCTCCTCTGCTCATGCAGCGTCTTTACTTCACCTCCTTCTGTTACCTTTTGTGAAATGGCTCTTCCATGTGTTGGCAGGCAGCCCTGTGTCTTGCTGGCAGGATCGGTGATCCCTTTCAGTTTACCCTGAAATGCAGCAAAACAAAAAAGCCCTTAACTACCAGATACACCAAAGTCACCATCACTGAAAATGTCATAACTTCACAGATTTTCATATGGCAGGTTTGCCATTTTTTGAACATCTCATAACCCTGTGATCACAAAGCACGATCTGGTTGGCTGCTTGTTTCCTTTGGGAAAGAACAAGTACTGTTGCATAAAAACTTCTCTATATTTTTTTCCTCTATTTATAGATAGGAGTGTAAAACATGCATAAATATATTTTATTTGTTTATACACTTTGTATTTATTTATATATTAATATATATCCAAATGTAAAGATAAAAAAGTCTAATATATATATCCACAAATATATCAGTATATAACATGCAAGGCATTCTTTAATTAGAGATAATGAAACCAATAATTAACATTTAAATGCAAATATGAAGTACTTAAATAAAAATAAAAAGCAGGTTTGGGCTCCACCAAGCCTACTGAACCAGCCCTAACTGCTTTGGAGTGGGTAGAGTTCACAGAGACGTGGGACCATGAGCAAGTTACAACAAGCACACAGTCAGAGGATATTCATTATGTGTACAAGTAATATGGTCTAGGGATGAAGTGAAATTAGAAGAAACTGCAAGGCTGCTGCAGGACAGAGATAGAATTCAAAATGATTTTCACCAGTTGGAGAAACAATCTGAAAAATACTAGGTTTAAATACTACAAAGATGAAAGAAAGGATGAATTTTGGAGAAAAAAAAAAAGCAGAAAGCTATAGCAGACCGCCCGAAAATAGTACTTACAGAAGAAAACAAGCTGAACAAAAGTCAGCAACATGCTCTTACAAAAAGAGACAACCATCATCCTGGGATATATGAAGAAAACCAAGAAATGTATAAAGAGAAGTTTCAATTACACAAAAGATTAAATTATTTTACCATTCTTTTCAATTTTTGAGGTGTCAGAGGACAGAATACTGTCTTGTTTTATTCACCACACATTTGAAAAGATGAAGTCTTAGAAAGGACAAAGGACACTCCCTTCAGTGTGCAGAGCTTACTCCTTGTCCCTACCTCATCCTGACTAAATTCTGTTTCCTGTGAATGACCTGGGATTTCCATGCTCTGCCCTCCTGCCAAGGCTGGGATGAACTTCTGGATTGTGTTCTGGATTCACTCACAGGAGAAAAGCCAACCTACCACTTTTTCTTGCCTTCCTTTCACAGGACCTTCATCGCATCCCAATCAAAAAGTTTATCACAGTCTTGAGAATTCTAGAAATAAAGACATAATTACCTGTGAACATGGCTTAAAAGCAACTGGATAGTCTAAGAAATATGATGGAAGAGAGAAATAATGGTAGTCATCAAGTTTATAAATCTCTCATAGAGAGAACAGGATCTATTCTTCAGATCACTGTTGGACAGGATAGGAAGAGATTATGCATTAGGAAAATTCAACTTGAATATTATGGAGACTTTCTAGCTATGTAAGAGTTTGATTAGCACTGGCTGGTATGGATTGGGCAGTTGGGAACCTTCTTGTCACCAAAGGTTTTTAAGAGACATTTTGATACGCTTTAGCAAGCACTTACAAGGGTTAGTGGATCCTGCTTGTGTCAGAGAAACACGTTGGAAAAACATCTTTCTTCTCAAGTTTTTTCTTCCCAATGTAATTTTCTATTCTCAATATAATTCAACGTCATTTTCTATACCTCCTATACTATAATAAAACAGTAATGCTACAAGGATTTTCTTTAGAAAAGAGTAGAGTTTAGGATGGGCAGATTAATTTGTGAGATCAAAACAATCCCATGTTATTAGAATAAAATTCAAAATAAGACATACTTCAGAATTCCAGGACAATTTTTTTTTTTTTTTTTTTTTTTACCTTCAGCAACAAATGTTGTATCTTTGACTTTTGGCTGGTGCAAAATAAGAGAAATATGCTCCTACAGATACATTTTCCTATGCCAGCTCCTCTGGATTTTGACTTTACAAGGATTATATTATGTCAACAAGCTCAGTCATGCTAAGAAGTGGCATTAATCATATATAAAAAGAAATTTTCACAGAGGTCTGCTAGCTCAATAAAAAACCTCACTGAAAAATATATGAGGACATTCATTTTAGCATAAGAAGCACAGAAAGTACAGTCAACATCAAAAAATTTATTCAAGAACATTTTCTTAGCAAAAGCTTCTGTTTCAGAGGTGTAGTGATCTTTCCTAAATCAGTCTGGAATGGCAGGATGAGAATGCCAGGTCTGCTGGGAAAGATGGAGATCAGTCTTTGGCCTGTTGCATGTCTCCTAATGTTTACTTTGGACTTCTTTATACCAAAAAAAGGGTAAAACAGCACTTTTTTTTTTTATTACATAATTCCTACAGATGAGGGCAAAAGATTTTGTATATTCTCAAAGACTGGAGATTTTATGACCTACCCTATAGTTTCCTGATGACAATATGAACAATTTATTAACCTGAATGAGTTTCAGGGGTTTAGTGTGAGATCCTGAAAGGCAATGTAGACACATCTAGTTAAGGTTTTACAAAGCATAAAGTTAGCTTTCTGACTCTGCATAAAGTGAAACAAATTTTGCCACTTGCCCACTCTTCTTACATAGTCAGTGGGAGATAAAATTTCCTCCAAGGGTGATCTATAGAATTTAACAAACAGCATAGGAAGCCACTAACATAAGCAGAACTTGTGAGTTCTGAGCTCCTTGCTTTCTCTTCAGAGAAAAGTTTGAGTCAAATGTTCCCAGGGGAGCCAGAATCACTTCTCAACAACTCCCCTCACTTGTGAGTCCCTGAGCCTGTGTGTGTGGCCTGGTTGTGCTGCCACACAGGACCAGGCTGAGCCTCCCTCTTTAAAGGCTGGTTTTGGCTTGTAGAGTGCACGTGGGGACTCTGGGCAGGAGCTATAGTGCACTTCTACATGATCATGACCTTCAAGTAATTTTTCAAAGCCTTACTAAAAAGATGAGGTAGTTGAAGTGCACTTACTTCGCCTTCTTTCCCATAGATAAATGGAACAAGTATGATTTAAAATCAGTAACAGCAATCACAATAAAATATGCAGAGTTTGTTATTATTATAGCAGGATGTGAATTTGTTTAATGAACACCTGAGCAGAGAGAATGGAAAGATCTTGATGTGACTGCTATTAGGGGCTGTTGTTCCAGGTATTTAGTAGCACAACAGATGACTCTCTAATCCCATGTGGGGTATTATTTATGCTTATACTTGAAACCTGACTCTTTTATTTAAACTGGAATTAGATAACTCGTATGCCTGAAGTTCACACTGATTATATTCTATTGACTAGCAGGGTATCTAGATACTGCAACTTTGCAACTTAAGCTCACTGCAATTCAAGCCATTAAGGACAAGAGCTAAAAATATAAATGACTTTCCATGCTTTAAAGGAATATTTTTATAAATATTACAAAGATAATGATATTTTTTCAATATTTAATATTTGATTATCAGCCAGAGAAAGTGCTATCCTTTTTTGCATGTCTCAAAACTTAGGTTATATAACTGACCTTTCATTAATCTGCTTATGTTGCACTCTCTTACAGAAGCACATTGTTTTGTCTACATTTGTCTCATTCCAGCAGATGATAATGTGAGATAAGACTGTTGGCAATACAAGAATTCTGGTTTTAAAAATTCTGCTAAATAGAGCAACTCTTTTTGAGGTCAAGATGGGAGAAGAATCTATTACATTTTTTCCTTTTCAGTCCCTTATAGCTATTTCCATGTGCAATAATGTATGCTAATAAGAAGTGAAAAATAAATGCAAGATACTTATGATTGCATAGTAGTGCACTATGCTAAAATTCCTTAATTAGTTCTGTTCTCTGCAGATGTTCCCGCTGATTTAAATGTGATGGCTGGAAGCACAGGAGACTGCATGAAGCAACCGAGTAAACTAGTGTACTGCTAACCTAACTAGTTTTTGCTCCAGTTCTGGAGGTAAGGAGGTCCATGGGAAGACCACGTACCTCAGATGTCCAGAGTTGTGGGTCTGGAGTTATAGGAAATACAGGCAGTTCAGATGCCCCATACTTACTCTGTAGCCATAATCGGGATTTGCTGCTATATTTTACAGTTTCCTTCAAGACTTTTAATTATCAGAATTGCCTTTAAAACTTTAGAGTGTCAGTTGTTTCATCCCATGATCAGAAAACAGGATTGTTCCATCTGGCTGTTTCAGTTCTTGTTGAAATACTTTGGAAGGATTAAGGAAAGCACTAAGAATCAAAATTATCAACTTGTAAGCAGAAAAAAATATGCAGTGGCAAAGACAGGGAAGAAGGAATTATATAAAAAAATAGCTGAGGACAAAAGAGATCACAACCAATGGAGCTGACCTTAAAAATACACGTCACTAGAAAATATGCAAAGAGTTAGCTGGAAATTCATGTAGTGACAATGAAGTGATATCTTCAAAGCTTCTTTTTTGCTATGAAAAATTAAGCTGCAGCTACATTTTTTTCCCCTCAGTTAAACAGTTGAAGAAATTAATCACTTGGCAGTTCTGTTTCTGAAGAAAAAAAATCCTTGCTAAGAGAAGCTTTGCTTAAAACTAGGGTTTAGATACCCTTAACACAAATCTTACTGCAATGAAAACCCTCCTATGTAAGAACAGTCCAACTGGATGCATATTGTCAACTGGAACCAAGATCTCACATGACAACCACAGATCTGTTGTAGATTCCAAAATGTCATAAGATACAGTCTGTATTCATCCCACTGAACAGTAGGCCCTTAAACAAAGAAACCACTACTGCAGTATGGATGCCCATGGTCTCTTGGGGTGCCTGGGATCCACAATAGCTTTTGACATCTACAGTCATCAAGTATCCTCAGGCATCTTGTGTAGTCAGTGGCAAAAAATGACCACAATCCACGACCCTCACTTTAAAAGACTTTGTTGTGTCTTCCTAGAAGACCTTTTCTCCTTCTTTGATGAAAACCAGAAACCCAGACAAGTGAATCAAGTGTGAGGTGAGTCTATTTGGCCAGAGAAGTCCCATTCATGTCAAAACCACAAGAGAGTGCAATATTAAAAAGATCCAGCACTCAAAGCAGTCATTAGAAAACTTTAAATTTATGGTCTTTTGTACATGAAATCTTTACCCTTTTTCTTCCCATTAGCAGAGTTTTTCCTGTTCTTTACTAGCTGTGCCTTATCAATATTTAGTGTTACAGTATGAAGCATTTTTCAGTAGGTGCACATTACATGCTTTTAGAAATAATGTTCATAATATGTAATAATTAATTAATCAGATCCTGAATGGGCATCATACCCTCTGATATTGCAACTTAAGGGGCCACCAGAATGAATAATTTCCAGCTAGTGGAAGGTTAGTACAGCTCCTAGGGACCTAACATGGGACAAAATCCCATCTCATATCATCAGGAAATACTTACAGATAAGAGAAATGGCATTCTCATGCAGCCACGACATGGCTGTGCAAACGGGCAGGGTATTAGTCCTGAATACTTGGTCACAAGGTGGAGGACTCCCCTAATTTGCTAAGTTTCTTCAAGCTTTGGGGCCCCATCTGCAGCCACTGCCTCAGTCTAACAATTGACAAATTGGTACATTCAGGCAAAACGGAAAAGAAAATTGAAAAAAACAGATATTGGAAAGATGGAAACATACAGAGGCATGTTAACTTACATTAAAATTAAAGATATAGAGCTCAGAAGGACAGTGTTTTTTCATTTCAGGAAGCAACAAATTTTGTTTC
The DNA here is from genome assembly GCA_035221455.1 of Xenops minutus. Classification (NCBI taxonomy): domain Eukaryota; kingdom Metazoa; phylum Chordata; class Aves; order Passeriformes; family Furnariidae; genus Xenops; species Xenops minutus. The sequence goes on along the minus strand of JAWWEE010000105.1, from coordinate 83,139,137 downwards.
CAGGTAATGGAATGTTTACTTTTAGCTTTATAAATGACTGTTAATTTGTCTTTCAAGCTTCCTTTTTATTATTATTATTATTATTATTATTATTATTATTATTATTATTATTATTTAGCTTCCATTTTGGAACAAACTATAATTTCAAACTGGAAAAGAATCCAGATTATTTTCATTGAACTAAGACCTTTTGTTGTAACAACAATTTCCCAGAAGTGAGAAAAAGAAGCATGTTTGTATATAATACTGGTTTGACCAAAGATAAACTTAATTTACTCAAGCACAAATAATAAGGGTGGGGGTTCTTACTTTTGTTTCTTTTTGTTTTTCTAAGAAGCATGGAGGGCACCAGTTTCTGATTATCTTGGATTCTTTCTGAGGAAATCTGTGTGAATATTTTGGTTGGATCCTTCCTCGAAACTCAGTGGAAGAGGGTGTAGTTGTTTAACTTAGATTTCTTGCAATTATTTTTGAAACTAAACATTGCTTTGCTGGTGAAATTTGGTGAAAATGTAACAATTTTGGTGAATATTTAAAACTAAAAATGGTTGCTAATAGTCAATATGAATAGTGCTACATGACAAGATTAGGCTTGAGAAGTGCTGGCTTCAAAGGAATATTTTTGACTGGGCGCTACTCCAAGACTGCTGCTTAACAGTCAGTGTTGAGGGCAAAAGGGAAGATATCATTTAATCACTTGAAATTGGGGCAGCACAGCATTTCTCCTCTCTTCAGATGTGTATCAAATACAAGTACATTTATTAACTTTCCCATTTATTATTAGTCAGATTCCTTAGTGCAGGAACTTTTCTTTCTGATTTATTGTCCTGAGAGGGTGCACAAAGTTGCCCACACTCCATGGTGGTCATTACATTAAAATCCTTCATCAGTATTGACATTATTATCAGAAAACAATGATGCTAAAATGAGTGTTAAAATCAAAGTATGCATGATTTGCTGCCATTTTCTTACTTTATTAGTCTGGGTTCCCTTCCAGTTGCTGTTGGCTGTGGTAATAAGCATATGTTCATAGCTGGTACCACTGGTTTTGGCCATGTAACTTTCTAATTCATTCTCTATTCTGCTTTGTATTTCTAAACAATCTCAATGTTCAGGAAAAATTTCCAGAATTCAGTGCTATTACTGTTATTGCTAATCACTGGGTAGATGTTCCTATACCTGACATATGTGGATTGGTTTCCTTAAGCAGAATTCACTGGGACAAAATAAAAGATTTTTATGAATCCCAGGAGACTGACAACATGCTTATAAGTCTTCATACTTAACTACTGCACTGTGCTATGATTATTGAATTAAACCTTCTTTGCAAAGGAATTTTTTCCCCTGGTTTTAATTACCACCTAGATTTTCTGAAGGAAACAAACTAATCAAGAAAAGGCCTTTATGGTATACTTTATAATATTATTGAGAATTGAATTAATTTAAGCAGAATTAGTGGCTGCTGAGAAACACGCAAAACATTCTTTACTTGAATCTCACTGTTGGCAAGTTTAAGATTTTGCAGATTTCCTGTTTTGAGAGCCTGGAAGATCTGGAATATTAATAACTTTTCCAATAACACTGAAGTGATTTGGGCTTTGTTTTCAAAAATTTGTAGATTGACAGCAAAATTGTATAGTTGTCTATCTTTTGAGAACCTCACTGGTTTTGATAGGGATGTGAAAGATTAAACTAGTTGCTATCTTGCATAAGATGATAGCTGACTAACACAAATTTTCTACATACATATGCTTAAAGCTCTCCAGTCTCTCCTTAAATCATCTTGATTTACCTTTGAACCTTAACAATGCAAATGAGAGTGATGCAAGCAAAGGTTATCTCATTAAGTGGAAGCTAAATGCACAGAAGTTTAAATAAATCTTATAGATACAACTTGTTTAAACTTTTGCCTTTCCTAATAAACTGAATGTTTAAAATTTATATTTTCTGAATCTAGGCTGTTTCACTAAGCCATGTTGTTATGGGAAGAGAATTCTTTGCAACAATATATTGCAGAATAACCTGTTATGTTGCTGCTTCTGTTCAAGAATGGTTTGTGGAAATTACCTGACATTATAAAATGCAAGAAAATTATAATAGTCAAGAAAGTCCAGCAAAGGCATTTCCACACAAAAGCTTCCAGTTTTTGGTGTCCAGCCTGAGCAATGCAGGACTGGAGTTGGGTCTCAAGCTTCCCTTGCATTTTATTTGACAGAGAGATCCTCAGAAACCTCCTCACCAGAAAACTTTTAGGGTACATTGAAGTGAAATGCAGAGGAAAAGGTTGAGTTTTACCCATCTAACCTTGTGCGACACAGCAGAGCTGGACACGGGCTCAACACAGGTCTTCTGCCTGAATCCTCAGCTCGGAATCTTCCTTTGGAATTCAGTGCCAAAGGAAAAGAATGATTATATTGAATGCCACACAGCCTATGGTATGAACAGTGAGGTTTAATTCCCTGCTTGAAGGACAGGCTTGAGCTTGTGTCCATCATATTAGTAGGGAGCACACACTGTGCTTTGGTCTTTGCTTACTTCATTGTTTTCAGGGACTGGTAATTTTGCTTTGTAGTGTCTTGGGAGATGGACTAAAAACTGGCTTCTGCCAGTTCAAAAACCCTTTTCTGTTCCCAATGTCTGTTTAACCTGCTTGCATTTATCTACAGGAACATAGGCATCTAAAGGGTTTAGCAATTAGGCAGCAGTTCTGAAATTGTCACTGAAATGAAAGATTTGGACAGAGAATAAAATGCCTAAGTCTAAGGTGGTTTATTTGATTATTTGTTTTTTACTTCATCTTCAAAATTCCTGTCCCAGTACATTGCAAAAGAGGATGCTTTGTGTAAAATAACCAAACCAAACCTCACCTCTAACAAACAAACCAAGCTTGATTATCTTTCCACTTCAAGATCATCTGATAAACCTGAGATATTATTGTGAGGTTTTACCCCCTCCACTGGCTCCAAAAGACCTGACAGAAATGTAGGAAATAACATGCTCACAAGGGTTTTGTTGTTGTCAAAGAACACATAAAACTGAGAGATAAGAATTGAACAAACAATTGTCATTTCTTAAAACAACTTTTGTCACAATTAGCCAAACAAAATGGAAGACTGAAACACAAGATTAAAGAAAATATTTGAACAGTTTGAACACATGTCAAAGTTACTGTTACAATTAAATTGAAAAAGAGAACAATATCACAGTATAAAAACAAAACAAAAAAAGCCAGCAAATCGTTGTGTTGTTATAGGACTCTTTCTTCCACAAGTGTCAGCAAAGGTGAAATTCAGGCTTCAGCACAGCTTAAGCTCAGCCTAGCATATACATAGTGAAAATTGTGCTTACTTAAATAATGAAGTGAGGACCTGCAGTCACTGCTACCAAGTTGGTCTTGGGTCACCAAAACCCTCTTTTTATGGCACTTATGCCCAGGTTTTCAGGAATGCTTGGCAATTAAATTAGTTTAGGTCTACTATGACTCCTGAAGTAAGAGGAATTCTAATCACTATCTGCTAACAGACTCATAGACTGAATTTGTGTTGATCAGACCGATAGTTTGTGTGTAGTACCACATCAGTATCACTGGTCGCTAGTGGATGTCAGTGGGAAAACTAGCAAAAATAGGATGGCTCTTCAGCCTCAATCCATCAAAGTTTTAGTGGTAGCCTACTACAGAGGTTGTATCCTGACCATTTCTCCTAATGGCCCAGCTTCCATCAATTTGGGATGTCCAGTATTGAAACCATCAAACCATAGCTGGACTTCACATCATCCTACAGTAATGTTTTTCATAATTCCACTAGACTCTCTGTGACCAAACAGATCCTTGTCTGAAAGTTACGCCTGATAATTGAAAGAGATGTCACCAGTTCTTTCATCACTAAAGGAAAGCCTAATTTTGCACAGGATACAAAGTATCTCACTCATTCTGGAGCCCTAACTTTGGTTTTAGAGTTGTATTCCTGCATAATGCTGATTTTTATTTTTTTTCTTTATTTTTTTCTAATAATTCAGGTGTTTTTTCCTTCTGTTTTTAACACTTCTGAGCCGACAACTCCAAGACAGTCTCCAAGACTGTCTTATTGAATAATAATAATAAACAAATATCCACCCTTGTGAACATAAAATTTTTCCATTCTTTTTTTTGCATATTTTTATAGAATCATAGAATAAAATCATAGAATTACCAGGAAAATGAGATATAGGTTAAAGAAACCTTGTGACTCTGTGTGATGATCTCAGTACTGGGGATTCTGGCAATTGGGAGCTACATCTGGCAGTAGCTCCCTGTTGCTAAATGTAAAGATTTTTCCTCTCACAATGTTTTTTTAATGGAAACAAACAAAAAAAATTAAAAGAAAAAAAAAGAAAAAGGAAATGAAATGGGGAGGAAAAAAGAAGTTGATTATGGAGGTTCTGTGACCATGAAGCAATCCTGGCTGTGACTGAAGACTGTGTTGTTTGGCAGGTGTTTTTCAATACCTCGCAGAATAATCTTCTCCATGATTCTTCCTGACACTGAAGTGAGACTGGCACACCTGTAGTTTCTGGGGTCCTCCTTCCTGCTGTTCTTCAAAACTGGGACAACATTTGCCAGCTTCCAGTCAGCTAGGATGTCTGCAGATTCCCAAGACTGCTCAAAAATTATTGAGAGAGGCTTTTTGATGACATCAGCTGGCTCTTTGAAGATTCTTGGATAAATCCCAGAAAGCCTATAGATTTTTATGGATCCAGCTGAAGCAGCAGATCCTGAACAAACTCAGGGTCAACTGGCACTTGATAATTGCAGTCATAGTTTTGCAACTCTGGGCACTGAGAACCCCTTGATCCATCACCCATGTTGAAGACAGAGGCAAAGAAAGTGTTAAACACCTCTGCCTTGTCTCTGTCCCTGTTTGGGAGGTGACCATCTTCATCCTATAATAGGCTAATATTATTTCTATGCTGTGTTTTGCCATTAATATGTTTTAATAAACTCTTTTTATTGTCCCCCACATTTCTGGCAGCTTCAACTCCAGCTGAGCTTTGGCTGCACAATTTTTCTCCCTACAGCAACAAACAGCATCTCTGTATTCTTTCCATGTCACCTCGACCTTGCTTCCACTGGGCATGCACCTTCTCTTTTTGCCTTACTTCCAAGATCCCTGCCCAGCCAAGCTGGCCTTCTGCCTCACCTGTTTGACTTCTGACATTTGGGAATTGCTGCTCCTGTGCCTTTAGGAGATGAGAAGTGACCAGCACTGATGGACTCCACCACCTGCAAAAACATTTTCCCAGAGGACTTCACTCACTAGTTTCCTGAGCAGCCTGAAGTCTCCTCTCCTCATGTCCACAGTGGAGGTTTTGTTGGCACTTTTCCTCCTGTCAACAGATATTTTAAACTTGGTTGATTTATGGTCACTGTGGCCAAGATGGCCATAACTCTCCACTTTGTTCATGAGATCTTCTCTGTTGACAAAAAGCAGATGAAGTCAGGATCAAGTAGGTCAAGTGCAGGTATTGTTATTAATTTTGTAAAATCATGCAGTCAAATTGTATCTAACACTATAGTGCCATCCTCAGTACAGGACTGATTCAAAAGAAGGTTTAGAGAAAAATTAGAAAATATTCTTTTCTATTTTTAATAAGAATATTTCAAAAGCATAAAAACAGAGCATATTTACTACAGCAAAAATAAATTTGTGCCAAATCTGAGAACAATATTCACTTTAGACATTTTCTGATATCCAGATTGAGGTACTTTTGTATGGTTTAGGATGTGGTAAAAGTAGAGGGAATTGTTTGCTGCCAAACAAGTCTTGGTTCTGTTTCCTCCTGGCAGAATACTTATTCTGCAAGACAGTGCCATTATTTTCGGTCCATTTAATATGGCAAATGTTCTCTTGAACAGATGAAAAATAAAAGTAATTAAAAAATGTACTTGCATAAATGCAGTTGAAATTGGTATGAGAATGCTGTGCTTTGACTCTAAAATATTATAAAATACTGATTTAAAACAGGCATCGTGGAAAAAGGAAAACAAAAGGAAGATCTCAGCTGGTGACACTCTGGTGACAGCAGCCTTGACATGACCTGTTCTATTGTAGTCAGCCTTTCACTTGGAGTTTTGAAATGGCTCTGGGAAACTATGTGATTTGTATTTAAAGCAGTTCCCTGGGTTGGTATTTGAATGTTGAGTAACATAAGTAAATATAAACATCACCTATATAAATAAGAAATAGGCTTTGTACATGAAGTTCAAGGTAAATCAATAATGCACGTATATAAGTTAATTCAACTTAGACATAAATAAGTGTGGACATAGTTATCTGGCCACAGCAAGAACCGAGGAGCATTTTAGCCTTTTTTAAACCTAATTTTTACAAATCTGCAGATAATCATTACTGTAGGGATTTTTAAATACCTAAGCTGCAGATGCAAACTGGGCTAAAACACTGGCTCTGGATGTTTTATTGCTGGGTGCACTTTTTCCTGGTGGTTTTTTTTTTTTTTTTTTTTTTTTTTTTTTTTTTTTTTTTTCTTCCCTTTCTTCCCAGTGGGCTTTTCCTAGCACAAACTGTGAAAAAAGGCAGAATCAGAAAATTTTTTGAAATGAGTTCATATCATTCATTTAGTCAGAGTTAATCAACATTTACATTCCCCTATACGTATCTGGTATAATGACCATGAACTTTGATATTTTTATTTAATTTTCATAAATGGTACCCTAAACCAGATGCAGATATAAAAGCATTCACAGTTAATATCCTTGAACTTGTGTTATTCTCTCAAAAAGTCTGTGTATAACAAGTATTTTGCTCATCCTGTTTTACTGTCTTTCAAAATATTGTTTTCCTACTCACCCTGGGTTTGGATTGTAATCTATATAATCCATGTAAACACTGCATTTTCTGTCTTTACTGATGTCAAAACCCAAAATTCAAATAAAACCTTTTGTCAAAATCACCAAGTTTCACCTAATCTTGTGAAAAATCCAGATATTTTACATGGTATTCATTCAAACCACAAATCAGGACAGCTTTCCTCAGTACTGTGTTTCATAATATAAAAATACTTGTGAAGTTCAGCAAAACTTTCGAAGAACTTGGGCTAAGTTTTGGATTTTAATAGAATTAAAAACCAGATGTTTCATATGATTTGGAGTTTTGCACTGAAAGCTTTGCCCAGCTCTTATTCACAGCTAAATGAGACAACATTCACTAAGAAAACAGTATTTTGTGAAGACTTTTTTTATTTCCATTTCACTTAGCAAGGTACACTTTGAAGAATCTTTATGAGAAAATTGCTTTTTCTAAACCCCTAAAATGAAGAGAAAATGACAGAAGTTTACTCCTGTAATCTCAGTTTTATGACACTGTGAATGCATAGCATGTTGCAAGAAGAATAGGAGATTGCAGTGGAGATTAGTCCTGATATCCAGCAGTTTGCAGAAGACTTTTCTAGCCTCCCATCTAACTCCAGACTAACCACATTCCATTTCATCTTCTACTTTTTTGTTGTCTGAGTTGCTCCTTCATGCTCCTTTCAAATGTGTGATTTACAAATAGTTACCCACACTCAGCATATGCAACTTTTTATGTGGCTGTCTAAATAGAACAAACCACAATTTTTATGTAGCTGGCACATATTCTTTAAACATTGCTAAGGTCTTGCTACACCAATCATTCACAGACAATTGTTGTCACTACTAACTCGTAACACCTCCCACAATACAAACTGCAACATGACAAGTTCCTTAATATATCCTGAGGACTGTGTTGTGTTACGGGAAACACTCTAGAAAATATTTTTCCAAAGGCATGTATCACATTGCTGAAGCAGAGCTCACTTTGAATGATTGTAGGGTGGAATGGGTAAAGAATTTCTCTGTTTTATATGTGGTCTAAGGTACTCTAGGTAGAAAAATGCAAAACTCACTTCCCTTTACAGGTGCTTTGAAGTTTAGTTTTCATAGACTGACATTTATTTTTGTTCAGTCTTCCCCAGAATTTGTCATCTAGCCTCTGAAAATCCGATTCCTACAGAAACAATCCAAAGAACAAATTTAGGGGAAAAGAAAGGGAAAAATGTGGAGGCAGCGATGCTTTAGTGATAAAACTATCACCTCAAGATCATATTCTTGATGCTGGACATGGTAGATGTAGATATACACCAGAAAAATGTCCACAGAGCTTTTAACATGGAATAGAAAGGCTACAAGGGGAAAGGGTGCAGGGAGAAAAAGGAAAGTTCTCTGAGAGCTCATAGGAAAGGGTAACTTAACTCCTTGAAACTGGGAGTTAGATAAGAGTATGTTCTATGATACTGTGAAAGAAACCCCTGCAGCCTGCTAATCCATACCTTTTAAGTTACCAGGAACAAGAAGTTCAAGGATATATCTAAAAGGAGAAATACAGGTTTAGTTGGAAAGAGGAGACAGAAGAACTCAGAAATTCTTATCAGGTGACATATAGCTACTTGTTTTCAATCCAGCAAATGAGACTTAAAAGACAAAAACAATAATAAGAGTTAAAGGAACATTGGTCCTAAAACACTGAAATCAGTCTGAAACACTTACTCCCTTTGACAACAAATTAGCATTTGCAGACTTGCGCTCGAAAGCCAGACGTCCTTTAAGTAGGTCCTATTTTGAATATACTGATCCTCCCACTGAAAAGAGAGATAAAAATAAGAAGCTGCCCCATGGAAAAAGTAAAGATATTTTGTAGCATGCCCAAGTAACTTTAATAGTTATGAAAGGTACACAGAACACCCATGATCTCATAGTAAAAATATATGTTTCTTTCGCTGGGCAATGGAGTTATGTAAAAAACATCTGCTAGCCAAGCTCTGTCTACCAGTCACTTATGCCAGCACTCAGCAGGAGGGAAAATGCTGAAAAAAACCAAAACCCCACCAAAACCAAAACCCCTCTAATTGAAACAAATTTCAGCAGCTGTTACAAGTAGTTGTTGATAGATGTCTTTCACAAAAAAATGTCACATATTGAACAAATATATAAACTCATCCTAAATGACTTTGCTCAAAAAAAAGAGACTTTTTTTCACCTGATCTGAAAGGAAAATAACTACTTGGCAAACTTTTTTAATATGACTTATGGCTAAATGTACTCACAGTTAAAGGCAAACAGAAAGAAGCTTTTGGTAACAGTAGAGCTCTTTCCAATGATGTGAGCTACTCTTTTAAAGTACATTGTTTGCCTCTTTCTAAAGCTCACATTTAAAAATATAATCTTGGAAATCCAGTCATTTCAATACTGATCTTCAACTATAAACAATATATATACTTTTTCAGAGTAAAATTTGTGTTTTTTTGTTTTGTTTTGTTTTGTTTAGTTTAGGTTGTTTTGTTGTTCCTTGTTTTCAGAAAGCTTTTCTTTGTAAAGGAAAAAATGGGAAAAACAAGTATAACTTTCAAAAATACAATATTCCGAGGTGATTTAAAGTCTTTTCAACTCTAGTTTATATGATATTCCTTTGAATGCTTTCCTCTTCTTCTCCTCTTTTTTCATAATGAGCTAGTTTTTTGCACATATATTTTTGAGTCTTTTCCCTGTAAGTGCTTAAGGATGCCTAAGCTTTAAAGACAAAATACCAACATGAAAAAAATTAATGTTGTCACTAAGAAAATGTTGCTGCTGAAAAATATTTCATAAGAAATTTTTTCTTAAAATGAGTATTTTTAATAATTATTTTTTAACAATGAAAGTTATTGCAAATTACTCATACCTCTATGAGTCTTGTTAGCCTTAATAAAATTTTGCATAGGAGGTGTAGTTTTTTAATTTTAAATCTATTAATCAATTCATGTAGGAATATTTGAAGAGAGTTAGAGTGCAGACTCAGAGAGATTCTGAACAAGAATATACTTAATTTATCAGTTCAGTTATTTCAACAGCTATTTAAAATAGTGTAGATATAAACCAAACTACTAGAGCTTAATGGTGGTGACAACAGTGTTGAGTTTTATTGTTAAGAACTGGGAGCAAGGGCAACAAGCAGATGCATGGTGGGAGTCTGTTCTAGACCACCTAACCAGGCTGAATAGGTAGACGAAATATTCCATAAACAGCTGGGAGAAGCCTCAGAATTGTGATGGCACTCAAGGTCATCTACTTCATAACCTTTCTTGGCACCAGGATCACACTGTCTGGTCTTGCTGTTAAAGACTAGTCTTGCCGCTTAATGCTTTTCCCCCGACAACCAGGGAATCAGGCCCAGCCAGCATGGATTTATCCTCTTTGACCAAGCTGATCTTCTGTGACAAGGTGACATGCTTAGAGGATGAGGGAAAGGCTGTGAATGTTGTTTACCAGGCTTTAGTAAAGCCTTTGACATCATTTTACATAGCATTTTCCTGGAGAAACTGGCTGCTCATAGCTTGGATAGGTGGTGGCTTAGTGGTGGACTTGGCAGTGCTGGGTTAATGCCTGGACTTGAAGAACTTAAAGGTCTTTTCCAATATAAATGAGTCTATGATTCTATTCTTTTGCTTGAGTAGATCCGAACTCTCAGTTCATTCAAGTATCACTCAGTATTAAGAGAGACTAGAGATGTGTACCTGCTGTATTCACTTTGTGTAGATAAGGAAATGCTTTCTGGATTGGAAGCCAGGTGTCACCCTTTCCTGGTGATGTCCCAGCCTGCAGCCTAACAGTCAGCCCCATCTTATGGACTGACGTAGTACTTCAGTAGAAAGTGGACCAGTTCCAGGTAGAGAACCTTATGTAAGAACATTTTCCCAAGAAAACAGGAGTCTTGGGTGCATTCCTCCTCAAAACAATGTATTTGGGCTTAAATAAATTTTAAGTGTCCCCTCCATTCTTTTATTCAAATAACAGTATTTGGGTAAAATTCTGAAGTATTCTTTAAAATAATAATAATAATAATAATAAAGATTTGACAAGTTGAGTACTTAAGAGGTGGGCTTATCTGAGCTCAGACACTATACAGGGCAGGTTGCTACCAACAGGAAACAACAAGAGACTGTCAGCACAGGATTTTAAGGAATTCTAAGGGTTTAAAGTGAATAGGTGTTCATTTCTGGGGGAAAAAAGAATCAGAGCATTTACCATGAAAGACTGAAAACAAAGAACTGCAGAGAAGTGAGATTCTTTTAAGTTGTTCAAACTATGAGCCTGCAATGCTTCCTCTTTTACAAATACCAACATCACAGTTTTCTCCCTTTGGAGAGTGAAAAGTGTGTTGCATAACTAATCATTTCACAATACATTCATGGTACTGATTGATCCTCATGACCACGGAAATATCTTGGCACCTTTTACAGGTGGGGCATTTATGTGAGACCAAGAGTGTATTGTTACACCTGGTCCGAGCCCAATGACCAAAAACACATTGAGCAAGTTCCTCTCTGCTGTGGCTGTGGTCAGGTTACGTGTTGCAGCCAATGTTGCTGACGTTGCTATGCAAGTAACCTGTATCATTTGGTGGTTTATTAGAAGAAGAAAATGCTGTTTCTATTATATACATATATTTCTGTCACTAGACATGGTTTCATTCTAGGTTTAATAATATTGATGGTTCCCCCCCCCCCAAGCTTGCCTCTGTGAGTAATTTCTGTGAGGAAAAAGGAGTCCTACCAGCTAATATGTTGGCTACAGATATGAATATTTCTAGGAACTGAATGAGAGATCAGGTAAGAGTGGGTTAAAAATATGGTGAGTGAACTACAGGGCTGCTTCCAGGCTTCTACAACAAATCAGTATTGCAACAATTAATTTTAGATTTGGTCAGGAAGATTTTAACAAAGTTTGTTAAAGTTGAAAGCTTATCCTCTTACTGTTCATTAAACTTCCAATAATATAGGAATGGCTTTTAGGGAGCTTTTTTTGTTTGCTTGCCCTGCTCCTTCAGCTCCCAGGCTGCCAAAGAAAAAATGACCACAGGATCCCAGCACTATAAGAGAATAAAGCTTCATCCAGGGCTGCTCTGAGTCCAAGTTTTCCCTGGTACCCTGTTTTTCTCCTATGGTCCCACAGCCTTTCTCATAAAACTGAAGCAAACTTCATTGTTTATTTCACAAAAAAATCCAGAAATTTGGGACTGAATCAGAATATTTTGAGGTATCAGAAACCTCTATTGATGAGAGCCTTTATAAGTGCATCTTCAGTTACTTGTGTCTCTGACCTCCTTTCCGTCATTCAGGGAACTGCTTCCAAGAGTACTCCAACCTCATAACTTCTAATGAAATCATGGGAAACTCAAGGTGATTGAAAATCAGGCTCAAAATAGAGTTACTCTTGCTGAAAATTGCTTTGATTTGCCCAGAATCCCATTAATTTTTAACAGTACTGAAACAAGTGTAAGATAGGATGTGGAAAAAGTATTTATTATATATTTGGAAAGAGTTCCACACAAGTAATACTCAAGTATTTCTTGCACCCAAGAATTACTCCAGTAAGTTTTTGGAATGTACTGGAGAATCAGTGGATAGAGGGTTTAAGTGGTGTATGCACCTTTTTAGACAGGCATTAGAAAGAAAGCTGTGAGTATACAACTGACAATATTCCCCAGGCATATATAAATTGCCTCCCTTAGAAAGCAGTAGGTAATAAAATTAGGTAATTATCCAAGAAGTTGATAAAATTGCTCATTCACAATGGGTCACTTAACTGTTTGTCATGAGCCCTCAAGGACTCAAAAATGACCATAGGGATGCAATATGTTTGCTAGTAGTCAGTAGCTCAGTTCCTCTGTCAGGAAAGGCATCAGAAACAGCAGGAGAGATCACATTAGGAAGAGAAAATCTGCTGTTAAGTGCTTGCAAAGGCTCACAGCAGCTCCGTCCCTCCAGGGCTGGAAGTGACTGCTTGCACCTGCGGCCAGCATGTACAGCTGCTTCGACCTCACCCAGCCTGAAGGAGTTGAACTGCTGCTGGGTGATGTCTGGATGAAGACAGGTGTGCTTAAAGGGAGCCGGCTTTGACACAGTTCAAGAATGCTAAAGGTCCTGATTTGGACCTTCCTAATTTGGCTGTGGGTTCCTAAATTCTCTGTCCAGTCTGGAAATCAATAATTTCTAAAGCAAGCAGTTGTGAGTGGGCTTTTCAGATCGCTGGAAATGCAGCTTCAGTGAGGCAGCCTTGAAGTGGGACTAGTCTGGAAGTGAGATTGCAGCCCGGCAGCTTGCAACTTGACCCCTTAACTAGTAGCAGCAATACTTGAAGTTATGTCATAAATCCTGAGAGTTCTCGCACTTGGGAATTTTTTCTCTACTATCCTTTAATCATTTGGGTTTAATAATTTCTGGGGTTTTGTTTATTTGTTTATTTGCTTTTTTATGTTTGACACCATCCAAGTCAACATAATTTCGAAAAGCATAACTGCCTTCTCAGATATTCTGGAGAGCCTTCTGCCTGGATGGCCTCCATATAACATGACACTGCCCTGGAGACTGTTGAAGTGAAATCTTCTGAACGGTTTGGTGATATGATTATCTGTGCACAAACACTCCACCCACCTTCAGTAAGAATTAACTTTAATTTTAGCCTGAGAGAAAAAGGAAGTTTGGTGCTTCCCCAGAGAGAATGTGCTTGTTTTGCTGTTTTCCAACAGTTTGCAGTGATCAGTATCTGGATGTCTTTATTTCTTTTCTAGTTCTTTTTTTCCAGCTGCCTGTGTTTGACGACAGCAATAGAACTTTAAAAAGTAAAGGTGCAATTCACAAAAACCTAAAGCACAACAGTTTTATAGATGCACATAGAAACTCAATGTTTTTTTGATTCACTGAAAAAAGAAACAAGACTGCTTTTACCATTCTGAGGTGAAAACTAAAATAAATGGTACTGTAAGGATGTAAAATAGTTGAAAAATTCTATTTGTTTCTTAAGTTCTTTTTTGCTAGAAAGTTAAGTTTCTCCATTTAGGCCTGTTAAGTAAATGCCAAATGATTTTTTTTGGTTGGATTATTTCTCATTCATTAACTGTCTCAAATTAACTAATTTAAATAAATTTGGCAAGAGTGGAGATTTAATTTTGCTTTAATTCTCAAGGATTTCAGCTCCTGGCATGCACCAGGGAGCTGCAGCAGCACCCACCCAACCTGCACCATACTGATGGAGCTCATGCTTCCTTCAGGCCTGTGGACCACCAGTGACCTATGAAGAGGTGTCAGAAAGGTCTCTGTTTCAGCACTTAACCAGACTGGCTTTTGGTTAAAGTCCAAAGTTTCCTTTAAAGATATGGGCAGCTTTGTAATCTATTTTTACACTGACTTTAAATTGTACATGATAAGCAAAATATAAACTTAATACAATGAGCATGAGTTGAGTTCAATTTCTTACCTTGTTTCTGTGCAGGAAAGAAATGAAAATTTAGGAGTTGTGTCTTGTGGTCTTCATGTCATCTGGAAGCATAAAATTGTTAACCTGATGCCTCTTCATCTTTGCTTCTGGTTCAGTGATTTCTGATGTGCTTCACTTTCCAAATTATATGTAGTCTCTGTTTTGTGTATTAGTGTATGAAAATAATTTATTTCAAGGTGTCATTTCTGAACTTTTAAGTTACCAAGTAATAACAACAATCCTAGTATAGTCTCTGCTCACAAATTAAGAAATCATTTTCATTGACACTTTTTGTCCTCATAGTGAGGTTGTGCAGCTTTTCAAAGGGAACCAATTCTGGCACTGACTCTCGTTTAAGGAAGTGAAAAGTTACTCCTCATGGAGATTGTTGAAGTGACTTGGCCAGTTCTCTGTGAAATAAAGCTGACTTATTTTACAAATATTTTACTTTTGAATACTGGCTTTGGAATGTCAATATATTGCAAAATGAAGTAATTTTTAAAAGACCCGTTGTGAGTACTACTCCATTTGAAATTATTGCTATTATTTACATGTGAACAGCTGCCGTATATGAAACTACAATTATAGATAAGCCACAGGACTGCATGATAAACCTGGCCCTACACCCTTCTTACTTCTCCAAACTAGCTTCACAATGTGCACACTAATGTGCTTTAAAGAGGTGGGTCAGTACATAGGCAAGAGAAAAAAATCTCAGTTTTACACAGTGACTTGCCAACATCCATCTGGAGGTGGATGGAGATATTACATCTCTTACTGTGTACTGTTTATTATGCAGTGTGCTTTTGAACAACCATATTCATGGCAAAAAGGGTAGCTATTCATGGTCAGTAACCGAAGAGTCACTATAGTACTTTCATGGGCTGTGTGCTGTGGCAAATAGATGATTATCTGGTTAAAAAGTGAGTGGTAGATGTCATATGGCAGTCACTGTAACAAGTAATCGTTAAGCCAGCTCTGAACAAGGATGTTGAATAAGAAACACAATGGCTCTTTTTATGGTTTTCTGTTTTTCAGGATTGTTTTGGTCACTTGCAGAGCAGAAAAAGTGCATGAAAAATATCCTAGAAATGCCTTTGTAAATTATCTAGTTTAGTGGAATTCCTATTCCAAAGCTGACAAAAACACTAAGAAAATGAACTACCAATCCAGGCTAAGATATTCAGTATCAACAAACAACTGAAAGGGTAAGTGGACAAACAAGAAATTGTACTTTTTGCTGGGACACAGCCTCAATACAAACCAGCAGCTGTCCTTGGCTTGTGAAGTTAATTTTGGACAATATTTGCACTCCCATTTGTGTATATGACAAAGTGCTTGATTAGGGAACAACACGGGAAGTTTAGGTAAGTTTTCTCTCAATGTTGTTAAATGTGAAAAAAAAACCACCATGAAAAGTGGTTTTGCTTGGAAGTTTTGCTCTCCTGTGTATTGTGCTCTACAACCTTCCTGAACATTTGTGTACTGATTAAATGCTCTTTCAAAAGGTGCATGAAAAACTCTGTGGTGAGCTTCTCCTCATTAGCCATAGCCTTACATCTGATAGTCTGTTCAAACATCTAGTCCCAGAAGAGTGCAGACCCCTTTTGTGTTAGGCAGAGTGGAGAGTCCCAGTCTCAAAAACAACTTACTCCTTGGTCTACCTGTGGAGCAAAACCCACCCATTACCAAGTCCCTATTTTTCAACTCACATGAGAAGAAAGTGTCCAGGTCTAACCAGGTGCATCCCATCCCCTGCTTCATAATCCATCAGAGCAATGCCAGAAAAGTGCATGCTGCTAATCCTTGCTCTGCAGGTGGACTGTAAGAAATTAGTCACGCTCAAATGTGTAAAGACTAAATGTCAGCTACAGTCACAAGAAATAGAAAATGAAGCTGAGTGTGGGCTGCTGAAACTACTTGTATGATGCTATGAAGAAATGAAAAGCAAGAATAAAGGTAGACTTGCCATGGTGCTGCATACCATGTCTGTGAACACATTGCTGTCTTGGATGGTGGTGTGACCATTCTGACTCTATTTGGAAAAAGATAAAGCATTTTCCATGTTCTACAGGTTGGTACAGGAGCAAAATCTCCTCTTTTCTGACATTGACAAGAGAAGCACCAAAGAAAAGGGAATTACCACAAGTCTATGTGACTGCTCAGCACACAGTGGAGTGCCTGGGAGATAACAGTGAGAAGGCTGACCAGGAGCAGTGAGAATGCTGGGGCCCAATGAGGACAGTTGAAGATGTACAAATATGCCAGCTTCTCTCTTGCATTGGCTCAGCACCCCAGCATGGCCCTGTGGGGAGTGAGTCAATGCTATAAAAAGGCAAACTAGCTTTCCTCCATGCAAATATTTCTTATTCCTGAGGCAGTGAGAACATTTTTTTTTTTTTGTGATTGAAAGCATTATTTTTTAATGTAAACACAAGGATAGCAAATTATGGGGAAAAAAAGAACTCTTTAAAACAATAAAGTTGAGATTCCTGCATGGAATTGTCTGCCTTAGGGGGCCACACACAAAAAATGCTTCTGAGAGGAAGAAATGAGATCAAAACACAAAAATTATTCTAGTTTAATATTTTTATTTTTGTTAAGCTTTTTCACAGTTCATGTTTAATTATCTACCAGAAAAAGGCCCTGCTTGCAGGAGCTTCTGTGTTGCAGTAATTAAACGGAGTTCAAATAACTTTTCATATTTGTAACTGCAATTTAAGTGAGGCACTGCTGGATGTTCTTAGCTATTTTTGCCTGACACATTCTATTTCAACCTAACAATTATCTTTTTTTACCTTATTCTACCTTTCCACAGCAATTTGGATTTCCTTCCTTCCTTCCTTCCTTCCTTCCTTCCTTCCTTCCTTCCTTCCTTCCTTCCTTCCTTCCTTCCTTCCTT
>JAWWEE010000105.1:83066186-83121377 GCA_035221455.1 Xenops minutus | reverse complement strand
CTCTCTCTTCTCTCTCTTCTCTCTCTTCTCTCTCTTCTCTCTCGTCTCTCTCTTCTCTCTTCTCTCTCTCTTCTCTCTCTTCTCTCTCTTCTCTCTCTTTTTCTTTCTCTTTTAACACATACGTGAGCTGGATACTTTTGTGCAAATCAGTGTACAGATCTCATTTGAGCCACTTGCATCATTACAAATTTCCTTATGTAAGCCAAATGAGCTGCTTAATATGAGTTTTCTCACCTCAGGCTTCAAGCGTGAGTCTGGCATCAGTCTTGCCTGGTCGTTTCTCTTTTCCACCTCCTCTATCAGGAACTCCAAACATTGCTAATACTCAACCACACTGTTATGAAAGTCTACAGAACAAGCTGCCGTGCCAGAAACACCGAAGTTGTGACAGCATGGATCTCACCATTGGCTAATTAACCTTTTAGAATAACAACAGTTAAACAACAGTTTGGGATTGTTAGGTACCTCTTTGCCTGCTGGTGGGGAATTTAGTATGGAACAACTTAATTCCTCGGACACTAACTCTAATGAACTATAAATGATTTGGAACATAGTTTCAAATTGAATAGTAGTTAAACTAATGACAACTCAAGACCTAGCGGGTCAGGGTCGTCAAAATAATATCCAGACCGTTGCTGGAGCTTTAGCAGCAAAATGGATGGTAACAAAGAGCACGTGGCACAGAAGGAGGCACAATTGTTTAGGGCAGAATTTATCCACCCTAACTTAAGCATCTTAAAAAATGGACACCTGAGTCTAAGTAGGGTGTGTAAATAGTTCCTGAATTAATAGAGAGATACAGGTTCTTTCTGGTGGTAATACAGGTAATCCTGAGCTGAAGATTTTAGATGGTATGATGACTTAACCTCTGAAAATGACCATGTTTTCCCCTTGAGCATAGGGGTTGATTTAGATATGTAATCCTTAGGAAGTAAAAGTGGAGAAGGTGAGTTGAGCAAAAAAGATACTGTTATCAAAAAAGAATATTTATCCTGGTGTGTTACCAGGAGCTTTTCTGGTAATTGCTGTAGGGTTCTCCTTAAGCAGACTTAATGATTTTGAGAATATTCTGACAATACATGAGAAAGTGTGCTAGAGAAGGCCACTCCATTCCCTTTGTAAAATGTGTATTACTGCAGTGAAAATAAGCAGCAGAAATATTCTCACCGCACTGAAACCAGAGCCCTGATTCCAGAGCACCTAGCATTTCAGTTGCTGTTCCAATCTAAAGTTGTAGGTATTGTGCCATATTAAAAAACACTCCCCGTAACATTGAGTGCATGAAAATGGGTGAATTTAATAACTGGCAAATATGGGGGAAAAAATTATGAGGCCAACAAACCTTGTGGACCTCTAGGAGGGCTTCAGGCTATTTTCACACTTGATACCCTTTGATTTAAACAAATGCACTTGTCGCATAAAGTCTCTGGCTTCACAAAACTAAGTCTTGGCTTTTGGTGGAAGTCAAACGCCAAGGTGCTTTTTAAAATAGCTCGTTCATCCTTAATTTTAGGTGGTATTTACATTTGAAACTATAAATTTAAATGGCTCTGATTCAAGAGAAGGTTACAGATGTCCCCTCTGGATATGACTTTCAGCAAGAATAAGATAGAAAAGGGGCACAGGATGTGAATCCCTGGGTTCTGTTGTTTGGAACACCTGATTCTCCCTTCCTCCAGCCTCACATATAGCAGAGCTCACCCCCTTTGTGATATGATTAGGTGGGCAGATCCTGGTGGTATAAGTCAGGGCTTCCTCTGACTTGGAGCAAGGCCAATACTCCTATGCATACTTCAGGCACTTGGTAATAGCATTCTGGGGTAGGAGAAGAGCCCAAAACCATGGGGTATTTTTTTTATTTCTCTCTTTATTTGAAATTTTTTCAAACATTAAAGAGGAATTAAGCTAGGAAATGCCAATGTAGTATAGTAATATTTCTTTAAATTCTTCAGATAAAAAATGTACTTCAACCTTTATTAAAAAATTCATGACAATGGAGAACTGGACAAGGACAGAAGTTCCACCAATAACCCTTTGATTACTCCACACAGCAGTAAAGACCTTTTCTGTTCAATTCAATCTAGTAAGCTTTGTGTCTAATAGAGAAAAGAAATTCATCTAAAGCAATTTAAGAAAACATCTCAGTGATTTTTAGTTATCATATGGAGGATTAATAACTTCCACCTGAGTCACTTCCATGTAATTGCCTAGGCATGCTGAATCTTCATCACTATTTTTCGATTGTGATCTGCACAAGCTGGCTGTTGCCACTTCTATGCTATACAGGTACTTTTTCTTCCCACAGGAAATACGTACTCTTACAGCTCCAAAATAAAAGGTACTGAAGCTGGTATACATAGTTATCTTTTATCACTTGTTACTTATGGAAAATGTTAACACTGGCACCTTTCCACTGAGGAAGTAATTTCATGTTAACAAGCTCTGCTTGCTTCAACCAGCTATCTTTTATATGTCAATTACTCTCAGAACTGATGTAAGCAAATGTAGTTACAAAGGTCTTTCTTTTATCTTTTGTTCTTTGCAACAAATTCATTATCATTATATTATGTCCTATTTCAGAACTCAGATTATTTTCTGAATACAAACTGATAAAAGATATATGATTTTTGATAGCCTTTAATACAGGCGGGATAAATGCCGATCTAGTGGTGTAATATAGGGCACTTGCAGAAAGTTTAAATACTTCTCTGATAAAGTCCCTGATACAATACTAAAAATCAGTGAACTGTGCTAATTTACAACACACAAAAATCTTGACAGTGTGTGCACTACTATCGGATCCTGAGTAATAACGTAAAAATCTTTAACTCGAGGTTTCTGTTTTCAAAATGTGTAAGAGATACTTCAATGATGACTAATATAGATGTGTGATGGACCAGGACACAGAGTAACACTGACTGGTCTAACTAATCATAGCCTGACTGTAAACAACTTTTGAATGGTACAAGCAGTCTGGGAGAATTTTGTGGCCTGGGCTGCTCACTCTCCACTTACACTCATCAGTCCAGGACCTAATCCTCCCAGCCAAACCTCGCATCGCTTTATCCATCTGACAGAAGCACCTGAAAGAGAAGCAAGAGGAAGGGGTTATGTAGGAGACAGCCTGACCGTTTTCAGGTATGAGAAACAACTATCAGATCTCATGTTAGTTTTATTTAAAAAATGAGATTTTTAAAAAAAATCCACTCAAACAGATTTAGAAAGAACCTAGCAATTTGAAATTATAGGTTTTGTAAAATAAAGGAGATTTTCCTGTCACCATCAAAGAAGAAATAGACATTTTTCATAAATGGTGTCACTGACTTCTTAATGCATTTTTTAACATTTCTCATTCGTCCTTTCTCAGAGCATAACCTGATAATGTATCATGCTCACAGAGAGATTAATCAAACTGACAAACAGTTACTGCATTCACTCTTCCTCTGGGCCATCACTTTTCCTGGGAAAGAATAATTTAAATCAAACTATTCTGCCTTGATAACACAGCACTTTTTAATTCTCATTCCCAACTTACACTTTTCAAGATGAACTAATAGGCATTCTATAAAATGAAAGGTCACATATTTTATTGTTGGAAATACTTCATTTGAACAGAACTGACCAGTAGCAAAGGTCTAATCTCCTCACCACTGGAAGGCTTAAATGCCTGTCTTTCTCGAAACAATGTTACAATTTTTGTTGATGCTTACAAGGTTAAAATAGATCCAAATATTTTTTAATCTATTGTACTACTTAATCTTTTGGAGTTTCCAAAATAGTTGTATTTGACAGATCTTTCTGTATGATTCTACTTACTGGTCTCCTCTCTAATGTATTTGCAGTCTCTAAAAGTTTTTTTTAATTTAGTTGCAATACATCAAGAACAAATTTTTTCTCACAAGTGGGTGAAGATATGACAGAAAAAGGCAGAGAAGGCAGGAATCTCATGGACACTTTTACTATTCTTCACCTACAGGTTGTACAACTAAAGATACTTTTACCCATTTAACACAAGAAAATAGCACAGCTGCACCTAACTCATCCTTTTAATACCTAGTGATATCAATGGGATGGAAATCTATTAGTACAGTCCCCAGGAGTCTTCAGCTTTTCATGCATTCACATCCTTACAGCCAACATTGCATTAGAAGAAAAACAAATTAATCCCAGCAGTTATGGGAGTTGAAACATACATGCTACCTCTAACTAGTTTTCTACTATCATTAGGTGGGCCAGTATCCACGTGGTCAAAGGAACATGGACAGGAGAGTACAGTGAATAATCAGCTTCTAATGTCATATCTGTCTTGCTTCAGTTCTGGTTGAGAGGGAAGATCTTTGGGGGGTTTCAAATATCAACGGCAATGTAGTCAGTGTATTTCCAAACTGTAAGCTCTGAAAAGCCCCAATGAAATGCTACCTAGGTATTGATACAAGTGAGATACAGATATTTCAGAATGGGAAGTGTTCAAATTTTTCAGGAATTTGATGAGTTTTGGATAAGCTTTCTAAAGTGCCTTAAGTGCAGATAATGTTAAGGCCATTTCAGTCTTAAGTAATTTTGAATTTCAAAGAAAGGGATTCCTCCACCTCTTTTTGTCTGTTTTCTGTAGTGAAACATAAATTTCACCATTTCAAACAGTGTGTGGATTTTTAGTGTTTTATTTCTTCCTGTAGTATTCTTTTGCGTAGAAATGTTCAGTCTTTTTCTGTGACTCAATGAACTTTGAAGCCAGTGGCCCTGCAGTGGGAATCCAAAACTACCTTGGAAATAACTTCAGGGAATACATACTAGAAATCATTTTGATACTGGCAAAAGAGCAGATGAGATAATTTAACATCTTTTCAGCTCTGAGTTCTATTATTCTATGATTGTTCACTCTGCTCTCAGACTCCTCTGCCATATTTTTGCTTTCTCCTGTCCTATGTTGGACAGATAAGAGTACAAAGAAAATGGATGTTTGCTTTGCACCCTCATTTATGGTACAGTTTTTACAAGGTGACTGTCATTGTTGAATAAGGTTTGACATTTCCATCTAATAGACAAACATTTTATCAGAAATTGTGATATTTTATCAGAAATTAGTGAATTCTAGACAGTTTCAAGGTCTACTCTTTTACATTACAATGTCAGGAAAATTATACGGAAAGAAATTAGAGGAAAATGGTTATTTTGTTTATGGGGGTTTTTGGTGTTTATTTTTTGTTTGTTTGTGTTTTTTGGTGTTTTTCTGTTTGTTTTGTTTGGTTGTTTTTTCTTTTTTTGTGGGGTGGGATGTTGTGTGTGTTTGTATTTGTTTTTAATGGAAATACAGCTTTTAAGTCAGTGTACAATCCCCAGAGCATCCTCCAGCACCCCAGAATATACTGCCCTTGAAATGTGCATTCAGCGATTTCCTTCACATCCAGACTTTATGAGGTTACATATGTAATTGGCTATCTGGAACCTCATAAAGACAGAGCTAACAAATATTCTCTCTCTTTACATTATCTATCTGTCTATCTATCTATCTATCTATCTATCTATCTATCTATCTATCTATCTATCTAAGCCTATTTTATTCACAAACTTAGAAACAGGTGTTGAGTCACTTCTTCACTCATGAAAGAAGCAGAGACAAGATATATCAAAATATATTTTCATCATAACTTCAACCTTCACATTCACCACTTCAGTATTTTGTTCTTTCTTCATTGCTTTCCAAAAAGCTGACATGAGAAGTGGCATAAAGACCCGGCTTTGAAAAACCTGTCTTTAAGAAATCATTGTCTATGAGTTTCTCTTCTCAAAGCATTAGGCATAAAATTCAAGGGAGGTCACACTCGATTGTTATTAACACTGTCATCCTCTTTCAGTGCTTTCACAGTCTTTGCACACTGTAAAAGTCACAGTACTATTTGGTATTCTAGGATTAAAAAAGGTAGGATGCAGCAATTAGAAACTGATCTTTGAAAACATATTTTTCAATCTGTTTTGTAGTATTCATCTATATTTCTCTTTGTTTGATCATTTATTTCTTCATTTCTTCTTACAAAGGTCCTAGTTATCCATTGGGCAAAGATAGAGGTGCCCATTCTGGGAGATAGTGGTGGATTTAGTTTTGTGTTAAGTGCTTAACGCCATTAGTATATCTACTCCTGTGCCCCTGTTGGCTCCTGCCCACAGCTACTATCAAAGCAAAGACTGGGGTAGGTGCTGCTAAATTATTGCCAGTTTACACTTATTTGTGAGACAATATTGGTCACGAATTACTACAAATAACAATATAGTTAATAGTTTCCTTAGGACACTTTACAGGATCTTATCCTGTTACAATTGCATTGCATGTACAGTGATGTAACTTCAGCTTTGTTATAGAAAACATGAACCAGAGCTTTCTAATTATATATTATAGAAATGTAATAGAATCAATATGTCAAAAACATCTTTCTGCAACATGGTAAACTTTGTAACCTTCATATTTTCATACAACTTTTCATTTTATTTCTGGTTTAAATCTTTTTTAAAAGTAGCTGCATATGTTCATCATTCTCTATAAGCATATAAAGTTCAAAAGCCATATGTTTTTCTCTACAAAGCTGGCAGAACCCTATGCTACCTATTCACAGGCCAAAAAATATAGAGGCTACTGTTAATGGCTGTCCAGCATCTTTTTCCCTCTAATGACACCATTTCTACAGAGAAAATGTGAAATAATAATAATCTAGAATAGACTATGCTCACTCTTGTTCTTTATACAAAGCTGATCTACCTAGGAGAAACAAAAAGTGCATGCATCATGAACCTGAGAAAAAGATTAGAATGTTGCCAAAACATGACATTATAAGTAACTGTAAACAGGTAAAATAAAATTATCCCCTGAATTCATACAGATTTCTTTTTGTGGTGATTAAACATAACAAGATATAGAGCTAGGGGCATAGGTAGGAGACGAAAAAATGGCCTTGCAAAAAATAAAGCATTCAAATATGTCAAGAAGTCATTCTCAGAAAATATCAAGGATTGTGAAATGTGGCTGCATCTGAGCAAACATAATTCAATCCAGTACTTTGTAACTCCTTGTTAATTTCTTACTTTTCAATGTTCTTTGAAAATATTCCAGGCTATTGATGTAAAGGAGGTATTTTTTAAAGTCCTCTCCCTCTAAAGCTTCAGCTCAGTAAAGTATCTGGTAATACTCAATCTCTTTTTCTCAGTCACCAGTCAGCTGGAACCCAGTCTGGCTGTGTTAGCAGTCTGTAATGACACTACTGCTTATTTTTTGTAATTCAGCATGATAAAATGAGATACTTTGACTGATTTTTCAAATACATAAAAAATTGGTTGTTAAATGAAAAGTTTCGCCAAACTATAATTATGTAAGATATAACTGGTACCCCAGAATCACAGGGATTGTGCTGATTTTGTTGAAACAGTGATGTATAAAAATCTGGGATCCCCTGAAACAAAACAGCAATACACAATTTACATTTCCATGTGTGGAAAACCTATGTTACCAGTACACTCTCTTACAGCTTGTATCCCGTAATCCCAGCTTGTCTGAGTGTTTGATTCCTTATTTTTGTGGGTTCTCCCATTACTCTCAGTATCTCTGCTGCTGTTTCAGCCTCATATAAGCAATGTGCATGCAGTACTAGATAGAAAAGTTCAGCGACCCCCCTACTCAGTCTTACCCTCATTCCTGGGGATAGTATCTATCATGGGGCAACAGAAAAACTGTCAGGCAACAACAACCCACGAATGCAAACTGGTAGTGTCATTATGTCCCCTTACTTACTCCAGGGACTATGTGCCTGTGTTGGTTTAAATGTAAACTGGTGGGAGAAATGAACCGGACTCAAGAGATATTATAAGTTGGAGTTACAATTAAATAAAAAGATTACAATAAATACAATGATACAGAGAAAAATTGGTTTTAACCCACAAAAAACTGATGTATAACCCAGCACCCTGGGGCACAAATAGAACGGTGTTCATTAACACCTGTGCTGAGAGCCACCTGGTCCCCCTGAGTGCAAGGTAAAAGGAAAGGGAAAACCTGTTGTTGAGGATGATGGTTGCAGTCTTGTTGAGAGTGGCGGTTGCAGTCCTGTTGAGGTTCTGGTCCTCTGGGTCCAACATGTGGTACAGAAGACCCAAAATGCCAAGATTATATATGCTCAAGTTCAGGTTCCAGTACCTTCCCCAGGGTGGGGAGGTTGACAATGGGTGATATAACTGTGTGAGTCATGGCATATTTTTGGAATCTTTGATGGTGTAGGTCATTGCAGCTGCCTATTATGGTAGTCCCTAATGGCCATTCCCTAATTAGCAGACATGACCCCTCAGGCTGGGTGTGAAGGTGGTAATTCCTCCCTGGAGGGGAGTGATCACAGCTGAGTCATTGGTGTGAAGAGAGGAACACTCCCCTGTCTCCCAGAGTTCTTTAACACGCAGCCTGTAGCCTGAGATGTCAGATGTGCCCTGGGCAGATGCTACAAATGGTTCATTATTAACAGTTCATCAGAAATGACACAGAGAGTGTAGAATACACAGTTTTGGTTATACCCACACAGTGATAAACCAGTCCTGGCCCCTGTAACTAGGACAGTGCTTTACCTGAAACATTTGGTCTTCAAGCACATAGAACGCATTTCAGCAGTTTGAAGTAAAAATGATAGCATGGAGTTAATGGACCTTTGCTCACAGTATGGCAGGATATGTGAACTATGCATGCAAAGTATTGCCTGTTACTGGCAAGACTTTTGAAAACTTGCCAGTTAGTTACAGCTTTCATAGTAGTATGTTTGTATCACACCTACTCTTTCTTTGAGGCTTCAAAACAGGTAGGGTTAGAACTGCTTAAGACACCTCATCTCTACATTTTCATACTTGCAGAAGCCTGGGGGAGCTTGGAAGAGTAATCTTTCCCTTGAATTTCCTGACTTTTGGGAAATTTGGGCTTCCTCAGGGCTCCCATGTAACATGATACTGCAAGTTTTCCCTTAGACTGCTTACAACATTCACTTCCACACTTATCCATGTGCTTTTCTGGGAATTTACAAATGTTTTTTTTACCATCAGTGTTCATATCTCTGGAGGAGAATACAGCTTTCAGGCAAGGTGTTACACCCAATATTTTGGATCCATCCTAGCAAGATTTTTAACTGATGCACTGCAGCATTCATGCTAGCGTACTTACTTGCACTATTCAAATATGCCTTTAAAATGTTGAAGATCAGCCTTTATTGGGATGGCACCAAATCACTCTTCCTGTCACACATCAACCCAGATTTCAGTGGCTTACACAGTTACGTGCAACGTTTTTTCTGTGCTGGGCTGTTGTGTTCCTGGTGGAGAAATCACCTGATAGATATTGGCAAATGCGTCCCTTCATCAATTAGATTCTGTTCTACGGCTGTAAATAAAGAACCTGATGCTGGTGCTGAGATCACTTGTGATAGTCAGACCCAAATCAGGACAACACATGTTTAGAGAAATCTCATATGGATCCAAACAGCTGGAAATTAATAAGAAATTAGAGGATGTGCCTGATTATAAGTACCCAACTCCTGTTTTTAAAAGCCTTTGTTACCTACTAAAGGCAATGCAGTGAATATTTCCTGAAAACATTTGTTCCTTAGGTTTCTGGTAGGACTTGAGTCAGCATGTTTACTGTCCATGTGTTATAAACTAGCCCTGGATCTTCCCATATCAGCACTTTAGTCTTTCCATATCAACTTTAACATTAACTTTATGTAAGAGAAATATTGAATAATAGAGGTTAAATAGCATTCATGGTTCTCCCAGTATTGAGGTTAGTCATTTGTGGGGTTCAGTTAGTGCTGAAGCTGTAGCTGTCTGCGAAACTCACATCATGCCATCATGTTTCCCCTCTGTTATCTGCTCAGATGCAACCAGCCTGACAGTGCCAGCATGCTGGGACACGAATTATGTCTGCCTTCAGCCCAGTATCAAGCAAAATGGTACCCTCAACCTACATAGTAACTAAAAGTAAGGACTGAAAAAAAAAAAAAAATGCTTAAACTAGATGTAAAAAGCTTCAGAAAACTGCTTGGTTCCAGAAATTGACCAAAAATAGAGCATTGTGGTACCATAGATAACACCACAGAATTGAGTTCTAAAAGTGAAGAATTACCAAAACTTGTAGAGAATTTCAACTAACTCTACTAAAACTGAGTCTACATTCGAGAGGACTTGTCATCTGTGGGTGACAGTGATAATAACTTTTTTTGGTATCTTTTCTTAGTTTGCTTGTGTGTGTTTTATAAACACTTCATTACATGGACTTTATTCTAGGCCTTGTACAGTTCCATGGAAATTATTGACTCATAAATAACTTGGCTCAGGAACAGCTATGCTAAAATAACTCATCATTTGAATCTCAGCACAGTAATATATTTAAGTTCATGCTTTACTTGAAATGAGGCAGCACAGGATTTGGATGCTACATTTGAAGGGAGCTTGCTGTTCACAGCGTTGACAGGAAGGAAAAGGTCATTGTTCTTTTACTGTACTAAGGCAGTCTAAGTAAGATATGAATTGTAAGAAGCCCTTGCAGAATGAAATGCTTTTGCCAATTTACCATGTAAAGTTGATTTTGGGGAAAATATATAAAAATAATAATAATAATTAAAAAAAAAAGGCAACCTAATCTATCAGCATAAATGTATTTATTTTCCTAAAGGATATGTGTGTGTGTGAACTCAGTAGGAGATGTTGTATTTTACTGACTTGAATCTGGTCATTACTTGCAGTCTGTGGGTTATTAGGGCAACTTATCATGTCACATCATAGCAGGGCAAGTAAAAAATACTTACCAAAAGGAAACCATGACTAACGAATGGAAAACAGACCAGATTTAGATTCCTAAGGTACTTAAATGCCCAGATTTTCAGAGCACGCATGCATCCAGAGCTGAACTCTGAAAGATCCCAGAACCTGCTTCAATATCTCCCCCTTCAAGTTGTCTTGGCATCTAAGGTTCTCTTCTGAGCATAAGAGGAATCAGCTAAAACTCAGTGCCTGAACGTCTGTTGATGCAACATATATGATAAGACAAGCTACTTCACTCATGTATGCTGACTTGCATCCTTGAATCACATTCAGCTGGTCAAGTCCTGCACAAAGCTGGAGCATGAAAAGCTAGAAGAATTTCTCAGGCTTTTGAAGACCACTAAACTATATTGATACTAACAGCTTGTTTCAAAGGTACACCACTAGTCTCTTGACATAATATAACTCTTCACTTGAGTTTTTCATGATGGTCATCAAAACCAGAGAATATAATCATGAAAATATGTTAACTCATTACAGTAAAAGTATCATTTTTTTCAGGAAAAAAGATATCTAAACATGACTGTATTTAATGAAAGACCTTTATTTCCACATAGAAACTTACCCTCTGACCATTCCCAGCCAACATTTCCTCTTGGATTACTACTATTGGCCTGGAGCTTGCTGAAAAGATATTTTAGATCGAGAGAAAATACAGTAAACATACATTTATGTGTAAATAAGTTGTTGATGTTTATTTGATGCAGTTAAAATGTATGTTTGTTTTAAATAGGAAAGAAAATTAAAATCACCAAGCAACCAGCCCTCAATGTTCTCTCATTACTGGTGAAGTTAAAGTAGAACTATCATTTCTAACTGAGAGATGGGAAGGAAAATTATGAGCAGGCATTGCAAAGTGCTTTGATTTACCTTCTATTTTTAAGGCTAGCTTGTTTTTTCCTGCTTGAAATTCTGAAGGTAGATTTCTCATTACACTCCACATGGCAGATTTTGAGTCCAATATTCCTTCCTTTTCATCCATACAGAATTTTTCACAGCCTTTCTTGTTTCCAAAGATAGCATATTGAGATCAAAAGTGATCAAGTATTTGTGAAAAGTGGCATCCCTCCAAAGCTGAAAACATGGTGTCTATCCTTTTTTAATGGTATCAGTTCAATGGCTACAAACTTCAAATTAATCAGAACAAAGATGGAAAAAATGTAGACCATTTTATGTACTATGTTATATGCACAATTCAAAAGGACAATTTGAGATTGCCCAGTAGTCGATCTGTGTTTAACCTGTATGACCAAAATTTCTGGGGCTGAACTTTGAAGGTCAGTCTTTTGTTTTGCCTTGGCAGTTCTTTCTCACCCATTACAATTCTGCTATAAAATTTGTGAACAAAACCAAATTTTCTTCATGTAAGAATTGCTTCTGCTCTGTTTTATTGCAGCCCTATGATATGAACTCTGAATTGGCAGAGTTACAACAGATACTATATCCTGTTGTCTGAGTAACATGAATATGGGTATCTGCAGACTTAGTAAAACTCAGAGCACATAGAAATCTGTACATAAAAGATACAGATACCTGTATTTGTATCTTTACATAGAAGAGACTTTATTAAAACTCATCTATCTACTTATAAAGGAAGAAAAAACAGTTCTCTACTAAAGACAGACCCAGGAATTTCAAAATCATAAATATTTACAATATCTGTGTAAATGAATAATTGCTCATTATACTTTGAGAACCCACAACTCCCAAAGACCTCGAGTCAGGAGGAATCTTTTTTGTTTCCACAGTTCCCAATTCTGTTTCAAGAAGCCAGTAATGAGGCAAAGAGCTGCTGAAAAGCTTGGACGGTTTTACCTTGTCACCTATCAAGAAACCCCAATCTCCTTTCAAAGTACTTCACATGGATAAACAGTGGGTTTTTATGCTATATGCTCACTAGTCACCAGCAATTCTATGTGTACGGATGGCTAACACTGTCTTATAAAACCCTCCTGTCCCATAGAAAGGATTACACAATATAAGGCTTTGGACCTGATTACTTTGCAACTAAAAGTCTGATCAATGTAAAAGTGAAAAATCCCAACAGGGTGCAAAAGAAAATCCTGAAACTGAGGTGGCAGAAATATGCCCTGTGTAATAATTAAAACCCAAAGAGTAAAAAAAAAAAAATCACCCTTGATAGAAACTATTAACTTTTGAACAAATATTGTAATAATTTTCCAAGACAGCAATTGCCTCTTGGTAGTTTTGGTCGTACATTATTGATTGGAACCTACATACTTTTCCTTTTTTATTTTTGTTCTTTCTATCTGCTCTGTGGTTGTTCAGTCTCTTAGGATGATGAGATTTCATAATGCATTAACTGGCATTTGGAACAAGCTGAATAATGCAGAAGTAGCCAAAAATTGTAGTGAACCAGAAAGAGAACAGCAGGTGGAGTGATTTATATATTGCTACCATTTATGATCAATCTTTTTCTTTCTTAGTTAATTCTGAGTAGATATACTTATTTTCTGTAATAACAGAAAACCATGAACAAATGGGTTTTATTTATTTGTTAATCATTCAAAAAAATCTTTTTTATTTTCTTTTCAGTGTTTTCCCATAGTCTTGCTAGTATTGCATAAAAACTCTCTAGAATTAACACTAACTGTAATTACTGCCTGTTGATGTAAAATCAGAATTAATTTCATGCAGATGTCTAAAAATGTGCATATATTTAAAGCAGGTTTTAAAATAAGCCTAATATGTTGTGCCATCTATTTCTTTTGGCCTGTTTCATCAAGACCTGCTAAAAAGATCCTTATGAGAAAAAAATGATTAACTTCAAGTATTTTCTGTAATTTTAGAACAGATTTTACAACACTTAGGATTTTCAAATTTTTCTGTCTGAAACTATGTGATGCACAGTGCACACACCTATATATACACACAGAGAGTCTCAGCAAAACTTAAGCTATGTATTTATACCAGCAGAGAGATCAGACCTCTTCTGAGGGCCTGAATTTCAAAGAGTGTTTTTGAGGAGATGTAAAAGACTGTGAGGCTGGTCCAGAAGCATGAGCTCTCGTCCTTTCCTGGGGATGAGTTCCTTTTAAAAATAGAAATTAAACCTGCCCATTCATTTGAGGTCCAGAAGGTTTAGTTGACTTCTGATGACTCATGCCTCAGGAAATGTCTTTTTGTCAAATAACTAACTATTCAGGTGCTCACTAGGCAGGCAGTAAATGCATCCTTGATTATCTACAGCTTCAGATGTCCTTGACCTGCAGACACCAGGAAGATGTAGCAGGGCAGTCTCCAAGAGGCACTCTACTTCCTTCCTACTGAACAGCAATGGTGTTGCAAGGGACACTAGAGTCATGGTGCTAGGAGATCCACCAAAAATATCTTAGGTCTCTATCCTCATTGTTTGGGCATGCAGGTGGGAGGATTTATGCTTGGAAAATTTCTGGAGGTTTAGATTAGTCATAAGGAATAGACTCTCAAAGACTTTGAGCCAAATACTCTCTGTAATAAAAGAGCTGTATCCTTTTTCCTTCTATCCTTTCTAGCCTGGTGATTTTAACAATCATGATAAAACAAAGGCTTTGCTTTGATGGAAAGCTGGAAAACGTGCCCACCCAGAATATTCGACTACATGACGTTTAAAGCACATTTGGGGCCTGGTTCTCCAATGCTGGGATGAGCAGAACATTGAAAACCCAGGGTTACAATGCCCTGGGCAGGACCTCTGACAAAAGATTTGTGATTAACATAATTGCCACTCACTATGTATAAACTCAGTCTTCTGAAGGATGGAAGAAATTCTCTCACTGTACTTTTAATCTGTTTAACATTGAAATTTAGGCATTCATAGAATTTTAACAATAACCTGAAAAAGTGTCAAATTTCCAAATGTTTGGCCAGTGTTATGAAGTAAACAATCTAGATGATAGGAAGGTACTTAGGCATCAAAGCAGTGGCTGAACATCAGATAATATTGTTGCTTTCTCTAAGAATTGCAGGACTATGATTTAGCTTGTTTTGCCATTGCCATCATCACATTTTATGCCTTTTTTAATCACCCTAGATATAAGGTAGTGTTGTTTCACATTTATAAAAGGCCTGAGTAATATGCTTTCTCAAGATCTATACTAATATTTTCCTTCTCTTGACTTGCAATTCTAACGCAATGTGGCATCCACAGTCTCCCTGAATTTCTTGCCAGCATCTTGAAAATGTAAAATGATCTCTTATGACATTCACAAATACTGTTTTCTCAGTGTTGACTGACTCTTTGAGCAATGTTTTGCTGATATTATTGACACTGTTAAAGAAATGTAACCTCAGAGGATGCTTCAGAGGTTTGCTCATAGTAGTCAGAGAAGAAAGGTGATCTGAACTGATTTGTAAAGCAGTAGGAAAAGCGGAGGAAACAATATCCCTGAGAACAAGCTGGCCACTTCAGCATCCAAATAAGGTAGTAGTAAAACATTTATTGTAGTACATTTTCAAATGTATACCTTAGCACCTGAGCAGAATCTATAACGGAAAGGCTGGTGGGAGATTGTTAGGAAACATTCAAACATAATTTTGTAAAGTATTATCTTTAGTTGGCACTGAGGAGTAATATAATAACTCATATCTCTCTCCAAAATTATTGCACAGGCTGTCTTAGTCGATAGGAACTTGCGTTTCTTTTCCCCTTGTTTTTGGAGCCATCTATGTCCACAGAGAGAGGCTGATCTCTAAGTTTTTTCTGAGTCTTTGGTTTTACAAGTCTGACTGTCCTTGGCTTTCACACAGGTTTAGTGAAGTGGGATGAGCCCTACATACTTCTTCCCAGCACCTTGCAGTTCTCTGCTTCTCAGAGAACAAAAAGAAAAATCTAGCATTAGCAAAGACATCTTTGAGAGGTGAATAAAAAGGATTCATTGAGGAACTTGATAAGTTTCCCAAAAATTATCAGACTAAAAATTGATCTTTATCTTGTCATTAATCAACTGCTGAATGTTTGAATCAGGCTGAGTTATTTTGCTTGAAGATAATAACATCATACCATAAGCATCATATAGTCTTAAGTACTTTCCAAGATCACTACAGATGGTGAGCTATTGCTTAGACTGTTATACAAATCAGTAAGATCTGAATGATGGGGAACTGATAAAAACATATCAAATATGGGAGGGGAAATGGAGGAGGATGACATTGTTACTGTATTATATGTATAATAAATTATAATGAATTAATTATACAAAATACAGTTTTATTAAAAACAGACAAGGTGTTTTCTTAGTCCCTTATAATTCTACCATTCCCATCAAATGATTCTTTTGGTCTCTCTGAAGAATCAGTGCAGCTGCAACTGATTTTCCCTATACTAACTTTTGTGCAAAGTTTCCTGCGCCAAAAGCTATCAGATTCAATCAGGTTTTAATATGTATCTAAACCATGCATGAAAATAAATGGAAACATCATTAAATTGCTTATTCTCTGTATTAAATCTAGAAACAACTTGATGCTTTTTGATTTTATCCCAAAATTTTGTTTCAGCATGCCCTTTTATTTCCAGTGGTGGTATCTTGAATGCTATTAAGTGACAGGTCTTTGAAATGACTGTGTGTTGCAACACTTCATCCTAACTCCCAGTAGTGGCTTGATTCCCAGTAGTCTTTTTAACCCTGAATCAATTGTTCAGTTTTTCATTAGTGGGAGAACACTTTAGCAGCAGACCACCTGGGCAGACATCACCTAA
This sequence comes from Xenops minutus, assembly GCA_035221455.1. Lineage (NCBI taxonomy): Eukaryota > Metazoa > Chordata > Aves > Passeriformes > Furnariidae > Xenops > Xenops minutus. The sequence goes on along the minus strand of JAWWEE010000105.1, from coordinate 83,104,843 downwards.
ATCATCTTGCAATGAAATTGCCAAGACAGAAATGAAAGCAAGCAGTGCAGCTTAGACAGCTGTACTAGAGACCTGATGCCTGTGGAGCGCGCAGAACCTTTACTTGTTCCTTCCAGATTCTTATGCTTACTCATTAACTGCAGATCAATAGGGAGGTAGAGCTATAACTCTTACCACATCACTAAATTCAGACAATCTGAAAGTGGATCTGAACTTCTTTACTTTTCATCTGCAAGAAAGGTTGTGATTGAGGGTGAGTCACCTCACATTTAACAATCAAAGCAAAGGATAAATACATTTCTATGACAACTTTCAATACCTTAGAAGAGTGATTCTTTCGCCATGACCAGTTGTTGAGTCCTTGGAAGATTGGTGCACTGTATCTGAAGCATGTTTTAATAGACTATGATCAGCAGTTCGTGTCCTAACATTGCAGACTGACACATCTTTTTTTCCTTCCCCTTCTTCACCTCTGCTGAGATATGCATACTGAGAAATGCTTCTTTTGCCATTGATGTGCTAATACAACCCTTGATATAAATTTAAATTAACATTACAGAGGTCTAGAACTATTGCAACTTAGAAACTGGAGGAATTCCTCTCTATTGCTTTGGCCTTTCCACCTCCCCTGGCTTCAGCCAAGAACAGGGTTAATTTTTCACAGTATCTCTGAGGGGATGGAGACTGGAGACATGTGGGTGTAGCCAAGACCTTAATGGTATACAGTACCATCTTATGTCATTTCTGGGGTAGGGGAAAGAGACTCTCTCTCTTTCTCTCTGTCTCTCTCTTTCAGTTCTAGAAAAAAAGGCTGTTCCTTTCTGGTCATAAGGAAAGTATAGTGAGAAGAGGGTCTGTCTAACTTTGTTTTGAATTGTCCCAGGCTTGGTGAGCATTTTGCATGTAAATCACCCTCTCTTTGTACACTCTTTTTATTAGTATTGTTACTGTTGCTGTTACTGTTAATTTCCTTATTTCATTGCTGTTTTCAATAAATTACCATCTCTGCCTATTTTTTCCCACTAGAGTGACTTACGGTTTTCTTTTTCGTGGGAGTGTTCAATTGGCAAATACCAATCCTAAACCATGGCACCACCATACCCAATAAGAGATCATCTGTGCCAAAGTTTCCATCTACATTTAAGGAATAGGCAACTTAAAATCACGTGGTTTGCTTTTGTCAGGTATTTGTCCCTGATTCCTAGGAAGAAATGAGATTTTGCTATACCATATTGCACTTTGATTATCCCTAGAAGTGCTAAATACTGTCCTACCTAATTTCTTCCAGTCAAGTGAAGGAATAATATGTATTAAGGAATCAAAGGGAAAGCACAAACCCAGATTTTTTGACTATGTAAACAGATTTTAAATTCTTGATCTCTAAATTTATTATTTTAAAATCTGGAGCTTCTTTCTGAATAACTGGATACTGCAAAATAAAAGTAGTGCACTGAAGAATATAAATAACATAAATCTCAGCATATCAACAAGTTGCATGGTTTATGAATCGGTTTCTTAAAGAGGAACAATCCTCAGAGTCAGTTGATCTCTCATCTATGTGATCTGACATCCTCATTCTGTCTGTGTGGTAGAATATTCCTTTGAGCTTCTTGTTTCAATGAACTTTCCCATCTGCATAATTCTTTGCTACAGTACTTACAGGACTTCAAAAGGGATTTTCCAGAAGAAGTGAGCCCAAGTTATATTTCTCTTAGTGAAAAAGCAGGACAGGTTGCATATGTGCACCCAGCTGAGGTCTCTTAGCCCCCAAGACCACATGCTGAATCCAAGATGCTCATTAGTTAAGTCTTTAACCCATACTTCTTCCTAACCAAGCACTGCCTCTGGTCCTGTTAACTCCCTTGGACCAAAATCATGCCAGGGAACATGGGAACAGTTAAACCAGACAGAGGTGCCAGAACTCAGCCTGGTTCCCTCATGCTGTTCAATCTGCTAACACAGACACAGTCTGTACCTTTGTTTGGCTTGGTTTTATTGCACATTTCACCAAATATTCACAAGGAATGTAGTTCTTTTTTCTCTTAAATTTAATTTGTATCAGAGTTTAAACTTAGGTTTCTTCAGAAGCCTTGAATTTTATATGTAAAGAAATGTTTTTCCTATCCCAATAATATTAAACCCCATTTCTTTTTCTGCCTTCCTTGGCTGTGCATTTACTGATTTTAGTAATGATAATGTCATGAACAGTAGTAATGAAGCAATTACTATGGTGCTTGGAAAAAGAATTTGCTTTTAATAAAACTGATTAGCTTTCACATAAACTTTAGAAGTGAAATTAATTCAGATAAATCCAATCTATTGTTGTACTTTAGCTCTGTCCGGGATTTATATAGAACTATTAACTATTATTCACATATAAAGGCATTTGGCAATAACCTGAAAAACGGAAGGAGTTGTGCAGTAGAGAATGAAAGAATACAAGTAGTTCAAGAGGAACATGGTGAAATGAAAAGAGAAGGTCAATTCAAATGCTAAAAGCATTGAATTTCAGATACCTTTGTTGAAGTTTGGATAAGAGAGTAGAGGACAATAAAGGAATGATGGCCACATCTCCATTTTTAGAAAAAAAAGTAAAAATAACATTGCACCCAGTTTTCTTAGTACAATTAATGAAGAGGTAGAGTTTATGATATTCTGGTCCTCTAAAAGAGAAATTTGCAAAGGCTTTTCAATGTAGGTCTTTTGAGTTTTTGTTTTTTTGACAATGAGCATTGTAAAAAGCTACTTTATATGTTGAAGTCTGCAGTCACCATGACAACATTTATACTAGAGGACTAAGGAACACTCCCAGTTTCTGGTACCATGTGTCTCAGCTGTATTTTATCCTTTTGTCAAGGTGAAAAATGAGCATATATATCTGCCCAAGGCCAGAGATTGTTTGGCTTCAGAACAGAGAAAACCCAGACACATGGGCCAAAAGGCAGACAGATTTGAAAGGTATGCTACTGGAGGCCAGCTTTCCTGATGTACACACAAAATTCCCAGTAGAAGGAGAGAGAGATGCCAAAGAAAGGTAATTATGCTGGTATCAATCTGGCAACACTAAATTAAAGTCAATGGTATTACTAATATTTTATCTTACTGCAAATATAAAGATACGTAGGCTTCCCAGTAGCTCACAAAGATCTTTTGTGCATTAAATATTGCAATTTACACAAATAAAAAATTTAAAAATCTTACCATTTTCATCTCAAAAGACTACTAAAGAGAGGGATTTTTAAAGACAAGGAGAAAATTCAGATCATTTTCTTTGCTGAAGATGTTCTTGCCATGTTTACAGGAAGGGTTTTAGAAAAAAAAAATCAGCAAAAAGTGCTACATATTGCAACCAGCTTTACCTTTTATTCTGTCACTCTCACAATACAATTTCCAAACTGATACTTCAGAATACGTCAGAGTGGCATTTGCACAGCACTTCAGCATTCTTGTCAGGGGAGGAAAAGGAAGGACTTGAGAGAAGCAAGTTTTTCACTCATTCAGAACTCTTATTTCACACAGATGACTTTCCTCTCACTCTGTTTTTCCTGCAGAACAAGACCTTGATGCCTACACAAACTGTACTGATGTCAGTGGAATACCGGACAACACTGATTGAATGTACAAGGTCAGAGGTCCTGTGTATAAATTTCTGCATTGGAATTTCCATGTCATCCATTCACACAACATTTCTAATAAAGAGATTACCTTTTCATAAAAGTCTGTTAATAGTTTTGCACCTTTAAAATTAATTTTTCTTTTAGTCTGTTGCATTTCCACAGCTTTTTTCTGTTGTTTGTTTCCTAAGATATTTTTGTGTTGATTTTTGGATTTATTTTTCTTAGTCATTTGTGTTTTTGGAAGGTTATTTCAATAATCCTAGAACAATTGGAAGGTATTTGTAATTCATGAAATAATCAAGGAGCATATCATCACAGACAAAAATTGCAAGTTTTATCCAAAATTAGAAAATGCTATTTCAATGTCTAAACTGTCATCAATCAAGAAGAAATGAAGCTTTTCCTCTAACTCCTGGACTTCTTTTCAATCTGCTAAGTATATGGATCCCTGATGCATTCTAAATGGAAAGGTAGACAGGCCGATATGCACTGCACTATATTTCTCATTCTATTCTGTCTTGTGAAATCCACTATCATACGAGAAGATCATAAATTTGGGGAAAAGACCAGGTTTGTTCCTTGAAATAAAGAACTGAATAACATTCTGGAGAGTGACAGATGCACTCAGTCATTCTAATTGTCTCTTCTCTGTGTACAGGTTGCTTCTGCTGGCACTGTGTAACACTTTGGCTTAAGAAGCTAGCTCTAAAATCAGAGAGGGATTAACCGCAGATGTACAGGCAGGTGTTCCAGAGAGCTTGAGTCATGATTTAGAACTGTCATTGAAAGGGCTTATGGGTACAGACATTTTCCATTACCTCATTGAAAACTGACCGCAAAAATAACCTAACTGGAGATGTGGCAGTCCACAGACGTGAAGCTATCGGCAACAGACGGAGGGAACACACTTGAAATAAATGAAGCAACTAATTGTAAGGCAGAAAACAGTGTAGCTCTTGGATAAGGTATGGAGGACAATATTGTATGGTTACAAGGTGAGGGGTATGAAGTAGAACAAAAAGCAGTTAGAACAGTTAGTTTAATAAATATCTATTTTGTCAATTTTGTCAAAGGGCTATATTTCTAGAGTTTATACAAAACTTAAATGTCGCACTTTCTTACAAGGGTTGGGCCTCTAAGGGTACACATACAGTACTAGGGGCTGTATGAAAATAGACAAAGACCTGTTCAGTGCTTTAATGAAGCCCTTTATAGACCAATGATTTTTCAGAGGCTTCAAGGCCTGATGAATCATCCAAACTGTATATCTTACCCATTATGAATTTTTTTTCTCCTATCAGTTTATAACTTGCTTAATGATTTCTCTTTGCTCTAATTCATATAGGCCTGAAATTGCAGTTCTTAGTCAAGGAAGTATCTCAAATGTGAAGTTGAAAGGTGCTTTGCCTGTCTAGCCTCTGTCTTTCTGCAGAAAGAGATTGGCTAGAACATCACGTCTTGGAGTTGACATACCTCCTTGGCCAAGGCAATTGTATCTTCAGCTCAGATGGTCAGAGAACATGGGCTTAAAAAGGACTGGAGGGTCTACTCTAGCTGTCATTGTAACCAGAGTTTAAGAACTTCAGCTTTTGGTCCTGGATATCTTTTTTCACTAGAATTAATTCCTTGGATTTTAAATGTGTTACCGTTTTTGTGTATGCTTGAGAAGCACCATAAGCACACAATTTTCCACGTATTTCTCTTCATTGCTATTTATAACATAGCTGTGCTGAGTGATATCAGTCACAGAAAAGACTGAAATTTCTTTTCTTCCACACTAAACATTCTTCTGTCTTTGACAATCCACCATAACAGCCTATAGGCAAGTCAGTCCTTCCTATTTCTATTCCTAAATGCTGTCCTGCTTGTGATTATGAGAACATTCAGTTAAGTCCTTTACATACTTGTAATGAAAACACAATCTTTTAGGTAGCTTACATTGTTTTCACAGAACATAAATAAAGAAGTGAAGGAGCATTTTTATTTGAAGGGTTTCCGCTTGATCTAATAGCTAGGAAGCTTTGGGCTGTTACTGAAATCACAAAGCAAAACCATTTTGCATATAATTTTTATCATTATTTTGTTGTCATATGACTTGGGGTAGAAAATGAGTGTGTTGACTACTTTTTTCTGTTAAGTTGGCCTTACACTTAGGCAGCTAAGTGGGAGCACAGTTGAAAAAGACAGTGTCAAGGGTGACAGGCACAGTACCATGAGGAAGGGAGAAAGACAAAAGCACTGAGACTGATATGAAGTGTCTGTGAGGGGAGAAGCAGTAGGAAGATGTGAGAAAATAGCTTGTTAGTATGAGGGAACTTAAACTGCAGCTATCAACATTTTTTAGTCCTTCCTGCTAAACCTGCTGAAATCACTTTGAACCCCTGCTGCTTGAAAATGTATCATAAAACCACAGAAGAAAAAAAAAAGAGCAAAGTGATAATTTCCTCCAGATATTTTATTTATTTTAAAGAAAACCTTGGAGTGTGACTGAGGGTCTCCCTGCTGTTAGCTCCCATGTCTGAGCAACCTTCATGGCCTCCTTTGCTATGGCCTTCCACAGACCACACAGTTAATGGGAAGGAGAGGATAAAAATGTCCACCTGGGGAGGCTGATGCCTCTGCAGTGCACTTGTCCCTCAGTAACACCTCTGGTAGCTCTTGAAATCTGGTGAATGAGAACTTGCAAGAATGCTGCAGCGGTCCCTAATGCTAAGCTTCTCCTTCATAGCTGTGACAACTGGAGCCAATGGGCCTGCTGTCATTGTGTTTAAAATCCTATAAATACTTCCAGGAGTCTGAAAAGCCAAAAGAAAAAAAAATTGAATGTAAAAACTAAAGATCATGTAAAATGTTATTCACAGAGACAGATGAGCTTATGAAAAAATAAAATTTTAAATTGGGTTTGCATGACCAGATTTTGATAGCAGGGGGGATACAGAAGCGGTTTCTGTGAGAAGCTGCCAACATTTTTGCCCATGTCCAAAACAGCCAATGCCAGACAGCCCTAAGATAGACCCACTGCTGGCCAAGTCCGAGCCCATCATCAATGGTGGTAGTGCCTCTGGGACAAAAGATTTAAGAAGGGAGGAAGAAACCAGGGCAACTTCAGTCAAAAAGAGAAGTGAGAATATGTGAGGAACAGTCCTGCAGACAGCAGAGTTAGCGCAGAGGAAAGGGGAGGAGGTGCTTCAGGTGTTGGAGCAGAAATTCCCCTGCAGCTCATAGTGAAGACCATGGTGAGGCACGTTGTGCCCCTGTAGTACATAGAAGTCCACATTAGACCATGAAGCCCATGAAGGATCCCATGCCAGAACAGGTGGATGCAAAGGAGGCTATGAATCTGTGGGAAGACAGTACTGGAGGAGACTCCTGGCAGGACCTGTGGCACTGTGGGGGCCCAAGGGAAGGATCCAAGCTGGAGAAGTTCAGAAGGACTGTCTCTCAAGAGAGGGATCCCACGCTGGAGCAGAAGTGAGGGAGCAGCCCTCCGTCTTAGGAGGAAGCAGCAGCAGAGGCAACGTGAGATGAACTGAGTGCAGTCTCCATTCCCCATCACCCTGCGCCACTTAGCAGGAGAAAGTAGGGAAATTGGCAGTGAAGTTGAGCCTAGGAAGAAGGTAGGGGTGGGGGGAAGGTGGTTTTAAGATTTGATTTTGTTTCTCACATACCTGACTCTGATAAGATTGGTAGTAAATTCAAACTAAATTCCCCAAGTCGGGTATGTTTCACTCATGATGATAATTGATGAGTGATCTCTGCCTGCCCTTATCTCAACCCACAAGCCTTTCATTTTATTTTCTCTCCTGTGCACAGCTGAAGAGGAAGGGATAGAGTGGCTTTGGTGGGAACCTGGTACTTAGTCAGGGTCAAGCTCCTACAAATGTGCATGGTTTTCTACCTTAATATTTAACAGTTACACATTTACATTTTTATAAATTCATCATATATAAATCTACAAATTCTACACTCAGATTTCAATTTAACCACAATTATAAGACAAATTGCCTACCATCAGGTAAACTGTCTGCTTCCACTCTCTATGTGTCCAGCTTAGAGGTCTTGTATGTACTTACTTATTAGCTCCTGATCATAGTATGAAAATAATCACAACAAATGTGATCTTTTGTAAGCTGAAGCTTGGGTGAAAATTGGCTAGTAATAATAAGCATGCATTTCCTCTGTAATGTTGATACATTTCCACAGGACTGGAACATGGTGACATGATGGTATTAGGGAAAATTATTCTAGAAGATGATATTTTATATATAGATTAACTGCAGATTGAAGTCATTGTTGCTGTCACTGGAGAATTTAGGATTAAAATATTGATGTTTTAAAACCAGAAGGAAACAAAGCATATATTATAGCCAGAAGGATGAATTTTCACCTAATAAAAGAAATGTGTAGCTACTCACTTTATTTTGCATTTTATTTGCACTTCAGAAGCTTTAAACTCCCTTTGGAGCAACACATCTGGGAAGCTTCTTGTTTGGGAGGTTAGACAAATGAAGAGGCTTTAATGTTTTATGGCAGTCATGTTAAGGAAAATACTTTCATTAGGTCTACAGACAGATTATACATTTCAGGGCTGTTTTGTTTCATTTTTTGAAGTATTATAGTTCAGGACCTCCTCTGAGAAAAGCTCTGAAAATGCAGATTAAGTGCCTCAGATGAAACCGTACAAAGCAGAACAATTTGTATCAGTGGAGAAGATTATGCATACATCCTCAGGTAAAATGCCTTGTATTTCCCATGGAATTCCTTCCACTGTTCCACGATAATATTGCTCCATTTGTGTTACAGTCTGTGCTGTATGTGGAAAGTATAAAATATGAGTTCTCTCCATCTGCATCACAAACTAGAAATTCTACTGCTTATGTTCCTTAGAGCATGAGCACATTTTTTTTTAATTCAATTGGGTGTGACATGAAAATGTTATGAAGAATATTAACCTTTAATAAAGCTGATCCCTCAAGTAATCCCTCTTTAAGAAGTGTATTTGCAACCATTTTATTCTTATATTTATTTAGAAAATCAGACATTTTGAACACACACTGCACATCATTGAGTCTCTCTGCTAAGCTAAGCATGATGATAACAAAGTTAACATGCATAGATGTTATGAAAACTAAAAATGTTTAGGAATTTCTTCAAAAGATGGCAAGTATGTCTTGTTGAAACACAGAAGATTGGATTCCTCTCAGCACAAAGTGAGAGGCATCAATTAAGACAAAGATTAGCAAGGGTCAGAGGAAAATTACCATAAAGGTGTCACCAAGCTGTAGTAGACAGGAAGACAGGATTAAGGTCCTGGTCCTGACATCGAATTGCATATGTCTGTATGTAGGTCTTTATGTTTCAATTGGTCAGTGAAGCTCTAGTCATACAGGCAGGTGTTAACCAGCTATCCAGTTAGTCACCAGATGCCAGCTTCAGAGTGAGCTGAATCGCTGTCAAGCACTTACAAAATATTCCTCCAGAATTTTCTTTTTTTAAATCATTAAGTCTCATACCTACAGGTCCCAAGCTGACATGAGCAAACTTCATCTGTGTTTTTTTTGTCTCTGATACTGAGGTACAGAAAGATCTTGTCTATCACGGGTTGAATGGTTCTACCTTGCAAAATACAGTGGATATGTCTAGACTGATATCAGGAGTGGTTTCTGGTGTTTCCTTACTGACAAATTATGCTCAGGAATTACTTCTGAAGCTGCTAATTGACTTAAGCCAAAATTGTATGAGGACAACTGATTGAGCACAGGATCCAGATCCAGTGACAGGGAACACTGCCTGGTGTTTTTTAATTTCCTGGCATGGATAGAGCTACTAAGTGTAGTCATTCAGAAAAGCAAGAATTTCCAGTCTGAGCCATCTGCCTGTCTGTTTTAGGAACAAATGACCACTCTGCAACAAAGCTACCACAGCTCTTATCCCTTATGTATATTCAGTGATCTTCTCTTGTCTGTGTTTCCTAGTCAGCAAAAAATAAGTCAGCCTTTGAATGTTATCAAATATTTAGTGCAAACAAAGGTTTTGGTAGCATCTTCCAGCTGGCTGGGAACAGTTGAACCCACCGAGGCTGAAGGTTAATGTTTCATCAGTCATGCTCTGCAAAGTAAGTAAGGCATCTGGCCAGGAACCTGTTACTGGACTCCAGCCAAAGGCCTCCTAGGGTAACCCAGAAATTTTTTGTCCTCCTTGGTCAAACCAGGTTAGAGAGAAGACTAACCACATCATCTCTTATATGGCAGTAGCAGAGGGAAAGACTGTGGTAGCCAATTTTAGACCTTTGCTTTCCTTCTCCAGCTCCCTCCACCCCCTGTGATTTTGTAACTATAGAAGTGGAAAGTCTGCAAGGGGTTGTGAATCAACTTGGCCATAAACATATTCCAAAACATACAAATAATTTTAGAAAGTGGGAATTCTTGTTTCAATAAGGATCATCTAAAGCACAATTTAAAATACTGCGTTCTCAGCTTAAAATAGTCTTTATCAGGCCAAAGCTGCAGTAACTGAAAACCTGCCTTGAGCTATGTGATGAGATTGTCAAGCTGATTTTCCCCAAGTTCATCACAGTCCCACAAGAAGAGAATGGTAGGCTCTTCGTTCACGTTACAAGAATCTAACCTTACTAGCACTAGTGCAAGTTACATTTCCTTTACCTCAATGCCTCTGTTCCCAAGCTTTGTTGCAGCTCAAGTAACAAACCCATTTATGCACCCTAGAAATGCCTTAAAACCTTGAGATGTGTACACTAAGAGAATGAAATAGTTTTTAAATTATGGAGCTTATTTCCAAAAGGTCCTGTGAATGTCAAACTATTGGTGTATTCTAAAAAGATTAGAAATAATCTTGACAGATATCCCTTGGTCGATAGTAAATATGATGGTCTAGATAAAGTTTTGGCTCTAAAGGTTCTGAACCAGATCTAGTAGCTGGATTTTAGTACAATGTGCCAGTGAAAGGGTCACTCCATACCTGCCAGGGTTTTGATGTTCCCAGAAAAAATTCTGGCCTCTGTTGAAGTCAGCCTTTAGATTGACGATATACAGTCATACTTACCTTATTTCCTAAGCAAAACAACATTGACTGTGTTCATAGATCCCTTTTCCTCACATTTCTTATGGTCGGGTAGTCCCACTAGCACTGTAACTAAATTCTATTAAATCAGTATTTATTTGTTTATTGTAATATATCAGAATATGTTTATTCATAGTATAAGGATAACTAAGAGGAAAATGTTATATGGAAGAATTCTGAGTCACATCCGAGCAAGTTGCTTAACTTGAAACACATTATGTTTTTAAAAATAGTTTTGATGACTTGAAAGCTCAGGAAGTTAAAACTGTTTAGCTCGCTACATTTGGTAGTAAAGCTTCTATGTTGTACTTAAGGTCATGCACACGGCATTTGCCTTTGTTGCCATCACCCAAATGAATGGTTCTAAAGTACAGAATGCATAGAAATAACTGCAAGTGCTTTTGGGTAGCTCCTTCAAGGTGTGTATGTGACCTATACATGATCTATGTGCCAGAACCCTGAGGAAGAGCTAGTCCATTCTTTATTTCCGTAACCTTATAGCAAGGGTAATCAAATATCCACTGTTTCAAAAATGTATCCATACTTGCTTCTTGAAAACATCGTCATAGTCTTTGTTGTCATCTCGTATAATGTGATCAGCTGGAGACGTCAAGAGCTCTTCTGGCACCAGGTTTAACCCCAGGATTATGTTATTCCACTGCTGACTATGAAAAGCCAAAAACCCCATGTAAACTGAACAGCTTTTGTCATTGATTTCATTACTGTAATCCCTACTCCAGTTGCTCTTGTAAAATAATGAATCATCACCAACTTATTGTAGAAGAACATGTTCTTTCAGCACCAGCATGATTTTCATGGCAAGAGCCTATTCATTCTGAATTGTTAATATAATCTTCTGCACATTTTTATGATTACACTCTTTTTCAGAAGGTTTTATGTTGCATGCTGCCAGCAGTGGCAATGAATAAATGCTAGAGATGTTTTCAAAACCCAGAGTTTTACAGTAGTGACTCATGCCACTCTGTTTCTATAGAGTAAATGTATGGATTTACCTACTACTGCCTTTGTCAGAAACGCGTAAGTGGGAGATTGCATACGTTGGTGCGACATCTCATAGATGGAAGTGTTACACGTAAAAGTTACGCATGCATGTTTTGTATAGCTTGCATAATTTAACTTAATATAACTCAATATATGGGAAAATCTCACAGGGTTTTAAGTAATGTCCTGCTATTTTTTTACATTAGTTCTTCAGTTTCTGCTGTGTGATCAATTTATATATGTTGATAGAGGATACCAGTCACATTCTAAAATATACTTGAGAGATTTAGGCATTTAAGGCACAGTAACGCTCAAAGAACTGTAAGAACCCAATAGGCATAAACTGGTGCTGAGAGAGGCAAATTGGGTTAATAGGTCCCTTAGAGAATTTTGAAAATGTGACTTTTGCCTTTGATGTTTACTATTATTCTAATCACTTATCACTTGTTTTGACATCTGAGGTGAAATAGACCTTGCATTCTCCATACTGCATTCATCTACATCTGAACGGTCAGAGAAATAGGTTCTTTTCAGGTATTTTTATTCTACTTCGGATCTGCACTCTAAAATTGTGTGAATTAAACATTATAAATCATACCAATCTCTTTTTTTTAAATGATAAAGAGAAATAAGAATGACTAAGTCAGTTGTAGTTGACTAAAACTTTCACCCTTACATTCCATAACAGTTTTGAAATATATTCAATTCATAGCCCTCGGAAGATTTCATCAGACATATTAAAAAAAAAAAAAAAAAATCAAATCCAGGACCAGAAATCCAGGAATCCAGGACCAGACCAATTCCCATTCAAAGCAGGGCCAACTTCCAAATTAGGCCCAGATGAAGTGATGAACCAGGCTTCTCAGAGACAATCCAGATCAATTTTCTGGAGATTGCCCAGTCTGTCTTCGCAGCCAGTTCTGCAGACAACTCTAGAAGCTCAGCTGCTTCCTTGATCCTGGCCCTTTCATCTGTGAGCACTTTGCTCACACACGCACCTCCTTCTACCTCTTTCTTCAGAGCTGCTTAACTTTCTGCTAACTGGTGATGCTGCTGCAGAGCTGAATAGTCTCTGTAGTCACTTCCCACCCCTTCACAGAAGTATAGAATGGCTTGGGTTGAAAGGGACATTGAAGATCAGCTTGTTACAATCCCCCAGCTGTGGGCAGGGACACCTTTCACCAAATGAGGTTGCTCAAAGACACATCCAACCTGGTCTTGAACACTTCCATGGATGGGGCATCCACAGCGTCTCTGGGCAACCTGTTTCAGTGCCTCATTACCCTCACAATAAAGAATATTTTTCTTATATCTAACCTAAACCTAACCTCTTTCAGTCTGAAGCCATTCCCCTTTTCCTGTCACCGTACACCTTTAGTGAAAAATACTGTCATTGCCTAAAGATCTTCTAGGTTAAAAAAGAGTAGAACAAAATCTATGCATTGCTTATATCAACACTGAAAAATGCAGAGAAACAGAAGGTGAAAGTTTAAAAAAAACATGTTTAAGCCCCTGAATTTCTGTTGATTCCTGCAGTGCTTGACAAAAATGATCTTGTGATCCGTTTTCTTTAAAATGTAGACAGAAGATATTCTATGTCATATATAGATGTGACATAACTGTCTAATTTCTACAAACACTTGGTAAGTATCTCTGTCTTAGTACCTGTTTATGTCAGTTAACATCTGCATTTGTAACAAAAATTATATTCTTAAGAATAGCAATTTTCCAATTGACATAGAACCTCGGTGGCAGCTAAAGGTAGGTAGTTGTGTCATGGGGAAAACAGGTTTTATTAATGTGTTAGGACTGGGATGTGACCATAATGAAAAATCTGTACAATTGACATATAATTTTTCATTTATTTGATTGAAAATATTGAAAGATTAGGTTACTGTAGTACACGGTAAACACGGAGAGTAGAGTCTTTGCTTGTGTCTGGATACATATATAATGCTAAAAGAGGTTTCTGTTTTAGATCTTTTTCTACTTTCCAAAAATAAGAGAAGTATTTAAACCCAATAAAAACCTTTCTGCTGTAAACAGGTTTTGTAAATTTCTTTTTTTCATTTATTTTATTTTTGAAACCAGGTATTTGAAACTAGAGACCTACTAATTTCCCTAGCCTGAGTATATTCATTGAGTCAGTAGCCTGAACACTTCCAGGCCAAAGTGCACTCATCACTTACTCAGTGCAGAATTCAACTCCTCTGACCCAGATGTCAGAAAGAGAAACTAATAAAGCTTGCACTACTTGAAACAGGCAAATCATGAACAGGAGAACCATTCTCTGCCTGCTTAAGAATAAGTCAAATAACTGAGTAGAAGGAAATACTGCATGAGTAATAGAAGTTTAAAAGAATTTCCTGGCTACTGTTTATACAACAAATATAAAAATAATAGGTTATATTTTAACAAGCAAAATGTGAGACAGCCTGACATATGGTGATGATGTTAAGGCCTGGACCTCTAATCCCAGAGTTGTGTTAGGGAAACCCTGAAATTGGAGTGTCTTTTTTATTCTTCCAACTCCAATAATTTACTTCTAAAGTTTGTGTAGTCCAGTGATTGTTTGCATGAGCAGAAGTCTCCAAAGGCTTTACTTTCCATGCTGCAGTCTCACAATGTCTTTTGCAGGCTTGGTCTGGAAATTTGCAACACCCTGTTCTTCCATGGTTTCATTGCTAATGGTGTGGTTTACTGATGAACAGCCATAAGTGTCTAACGATTTGGAGAAGGGTTGTGCGTGCCTCTTGCACTGAATAAAGGCTATCTCTGTGCTACCTGCTTCTTGATGACTGTATATCTTTATAAAATACACTGTTGACAACTTTAGAGAGTGATGCTTCTGGAAGGTCTGTAGCAGTTGACAGGCTGAATGGGCAGTGCTGCATTCTTTTTCAGAAAGTAAATTTTTTTTTCTTTCTTCTACTTCTTTCTTTTTTATTTCTTTCTCTCTCTCCCTTTTTCTTTTCTTTTCTTCTTCTATTTTTTTTTTCTCTGTCCAGCCTGTGAAGTCTAAAACTGGCTCTGTTCTTAGAAAGGAACAGTTCAGCCAGTGCTGGAAAAAATTCTGTTAATTTCTCAAATTAGATGCTCAAAAACTCATGCTGCTTGAATCACAATTTACTTTTTACGCACAAGGTCAAAATCTTAAAAATGTCAAAGCTGACAAAGAGCTCATGACATCAGTTTATTTGAGCTGAGTACAGAAGACTTGATGTGTCACTTGGCTCATTAGGAAAACAAAACCAAAACCTTTGCACTCATTTAGCCGAGTAAGAACCAGCAGTGGTGGTGTTAGATTTTGGGTTGTTTTCAGACAATTTCACTCACCAAAAAAACTTGTGTAGGTATGGAACAGACTCACCATCTTCCACAGCCTTCTGAATGGCTTAACTACTCCAGGACTTCAGTACTTGTAAGCTTACTTACACTGGGGAGATGCAGGACAAGGAGGAAGAAGGAAAAAGAACAGAAAAGACAAGGTGAGACAGGGAAAGCGAAGGCAAGGAAAGATAAAATATTGACAGCTGTAGATAAAAAAAAAATAAAAAATAAGGCCTTCACACTTAAAGCTAGAAGACGGATAAAAGTTAGCACAATGCATTATTTTTCCCAAATATAATGACTTACATTGTAGTTTTATTCCTAAAGTTTTTAAAATGTGCAATTTCCTCATAATTTTGAATGCTATATTTAGCAATATTTAAAATCTAAAACTGACAGAAGAAACATAATTTAAGATAAGATCATAAAAGACAACTACAACCATTTCAAAGTAAAGTGCGCTAATACATTATTATGAGTAATTGTTGTTTCAGAATTATCCAACTTCAAGAATTCAGTCAATGTTTTTAGTTCTAATGTTGTTTTCGATATGTTAAAATGTCCTTCACTATTTAGGTCTCTTTCCCTTGCATATATTTGTAGGTTATGCACTTTTTAGTTGGGTTTCGATGATTAGTCACGGTTCCAGATTTGTCTTTGGGTTGATGTTTTTGTTTTTGTTTTGTTTGCTTGTTTTTAAAATAAAAATAGAATGTATAAGTAAGATATATCAGGACAAGCACTTTTTTTTCTAGATTCCTATTAAAAGACAAGGAAAGTCCTTATTGCTATCTCACAGTGATGACTGGCATTCACTAGGGTGCCATCCTCTAATTTTTTATAAACTCATCCAGCCTGATGGTGTTTCCTTGAAAGCAGGACTGAGCTATAATTTAGTGAACCCTTAAATAAACAGTCATGAAAAAAAAATTCCTTTCACTATTTTTTCAAATGCCAGATATCAAGATTAACTAAGAAAAGTATTAACTTTATGTATACTGTAAACATGAACAGTGTCAAAAGCATCTTGTTGTTACTGAATGATATGGACATACTTAACACCCAAGAAAAGAATTATTAAATCTCTCTTCCTTTCATACAAATGAGTGATAACTTCACATTCCTTATCTAGCTTTGCTGTTCCTAAGAATGTTTCCTTCTGCTGAATCTAAAGGGTACCCTCATGTAGAAATTTAACCTCCACAATCATTATCTCCATTTGCATAAATTACTCTCAATTTCATTGTTTATTTTATAATAGATATTATATCTTCCTACTCAACTGAGGTTCTTTTATAACAAAATTAATCTTCAAATATGAATGAAGAATTATGAAAGTGGAAGAATTATTTTGTCAAGTATTGTAACACTTTCAGATTCCCAATCACTATTTTGAATTTTATATATATAAATGCTCCCCTTCATTCTACTATGCTTACATTTGTTTTAGTTTCAGAGAATTGAACTTTTAAAAATTCTAAGAAATTAAGATCTGAGGATATAAGACATTCACTGAACCTCTTTCAGTCTTCTTGACTCTATACAAGCCTTTTAATTTTAGTATTTTACATAGCAATGCTTAGATATCCAAAAGGCATAATTTCATATTTTCTTACATTAAACTACACTGGGTTTTTCATGAGCTATTAACAGATTTACCCAAATATTTGTTATATGTGACATAAGATAATATTAAAGACACTTCTAATCAAACACCACTGGAAAGTTTGCTACTTAAGAATTTCTCTTCTCTAGAAATTGCAATAATAATTTGCACCTGAATTTGTTAACTAAGCAAAATAATAAAAAAATAACATTTAAAAAAGAAATTTTCAATCAAAGACAAAATCAGAAAAAATTATTTTGAGTAAAAACAATGAAATAGCCAATACTGTTTCCAATAACAACATATGCAAAACATTAGGGCTGATGATACATTTAAAGGCTAATGCATCTTGCTATGTGAAAAAAAGACAGAAGTCATGTACCATCCTTTCAGAGATAAAGCCCAGTATATGCCAAATTTGTAAATAGTAACTAATTAAAAGTATATTAAATTTGTAAGTTTTCCAGTCACTTAAGCAAACTGAGTCAGGTTAGCTAACACCTACAATACTGACTTTTACCACTATTCAAAACAGGGGGCTTTACCTAAGCCATCTGTGGAAAATGTTATATTGTTTTAAGTAATGTTTTAATAGACAAGATGGGTATGAGAAAGGTTAGGGAATCTTGTTGAAGTCCTGGGCCAGAAAGGTGCCCAGAACTGCACCAGCAGGTTCACAGGGCAGTCAATCCTCTTCTATTGCCCAGTAGCACGCTTGCTTACTCCTTCCTTGTGCAGAAAATAGAAGGCAAACATTCAATGTCCTAAAAGTATGAATAGTAGAATGTGAATATTGACTGACTATTGAACATTGCCACAGAACAAGATGGACTTAACTAAGGGTAAAAGTGTTATGTGTACAGTGATATGGTTGTAATTATCACAAGCTGGTCTGCTTTGGGAAGAGTGAGAGAGTTCGCAGCATTACTGAAAGAAGATAAGCAAACAACAAGTCAACCTAGGCATTCCTTACAATAATTCAACATAATATAATGGCTTGCAAGATAACTAGCTTCAGTTTGAAATTGTCATTTTCTGGTCTAGTCCTCTTTTGGGACATCTGCATTTATGTAAACATCATGCTGACAAATATGCCTATAACAATATGCCACAGATCTTGGTCTCTTCTCACCTGAAAGTGACTCTTCTTCATGGTTTTCATTTGTCATTTAAATCTTCAGGCATTTTCACCTTTGCTCTAGCAGTTTCCTCTGCTTCAGCCTCACTCATATTCATGTTCCACTGTCCACGTTTAATGAAAGTAGTAAAAGTGGCCTAAATTCCTTCTCAAAGTCAGACCTTCTCATAAGACAGCTAAACATTTCAAGGATCCTGAGAACAGCAGCACAGCTTGATGTAATTTGTACTATTAAATTGTTTCTACCTTCCAGAACGGGGTGGTCATGTTCAGATTGCCTATTAGATCTGGTTCTTTCCACATTCTTGCTCCTGAGTTATGCCTAGGAGCTATTTGGGAGACCCTTGATTTCCAGGTATAACCACACCAGGGACCATTCTTATTAGTCACAGATATGCCAATAAGGCTGTAAAATCAGACACTTTTCTCCCCCACCTCACATTTTAGACAAAATTGTTCAGAGATTTAACCCATTCTCCTGGAATCAGATTTACAGAGTCATGGCACCCTTCTTTAACTATCGCTCCTCATATAATTTCCATTTTACAGAGCAGCCCACTAACCCCTACACATGACTGAATTGCATTTTGAATGAATATATAATAAAACAATAAAGACTGTACCTGATTTTAATGTTTTTGTTTAATGTACTTTTAAAAGACTGCTCTTACTCAAATGTTGATACTAAGAGAAAGAAACTTCTGCTAGAATATCATGTTTTATAACCCCATTACCATCCTCATCCCAGTCTTGATTATGATGACTGTCACACTCATTATGACCTACAATCACTTCCATTTTGTGCTGTCATGTTGTTTAAATACCCATGTAATTGAGCACATTATAGTTGTGTTTAGGTAATATACATGAAATTTCATGTCTCAAAGTGTTCTCACCTAAAGATGTGGGAAAAAATAATAGTCAAAGATAAAGAAAATAAGAGTAGAAACAACAAAATTGTGATAAACAGAGTTTTAATAAATGTCTGCCACAGCAGACCAGCTGCTAATGTATTAAGCGTTTAGCCAAAGGGCAGATACTTCAACTACTTATTCTTCCGAATAAACCTAATGAACCGAGCATTCATGGGGTCAGAACCCCTGGTTGCATTTTGTTACAGCTGTCTGGGGAGCTATGAATTCCATGGTATTCAGGTTTTTAGCTAATTTCTGTGACTTTCAACATGTTGAGATATTTGTGGATGGCTGGATGTGAAAGTAATCAGCTGCACTAACTTCACTGAGAACCCTTGAGCACTGCCAAATTAAACTTTGGGCTGAACAGACAGCTGATAGAAGTAACTCAGCTTAAAAATATCTGTGGTAAAATTATTCAGATTGTAGTTCTGTTCATTGTTAAGTATTCACCTTTGTTTCTGGTGCCAGAGAGAGCCACAAAACCTAACTTTCCTTCAAAGAACAAAAAGAAAGACGGTACTTAAGAACTACAAAATTAATTTGAATTTCTTATGCCTTTCTTCAATAAGACAACTATCATGATTAAGGAGGCCTACTCTTTCTGCTGGCATGTTTGTTGTAAAATAAGATTTATCCTTCCTTTAAGAGAATGTTAATGACATTTGTTTTTTCTCAATATGTCCTAATTACTTTTATGAATCACTCTGGAGATTAGTGAAAAACAGTACTTCTGCTGTACTGTGTGTTAGTCTTTACGCTTGGAAGAATGACATTGCAGCCTACTGCAAAATAATATTGCTTAGAATTAGGCTAGATTCAATTTGGCAACTGTCAGCAAAAAGTCTTTATTTTGGCACTGAAGAAAAATCTGAACATTTTTTTAGTCTGATAACTCTAAAGATACCATGACAAAGGGAGCATTTATGGTGGAATTTATGTCACCTAATTTTAAGTGTCTTGAAGTTTAACACTAAAGTCTAAGATAGTCACTCCCTCTATAGTGATCAACAGGCATCTTGAAAGGACATTTGCTCTGACATGAATTAGGTATTTATTTTTAGGATAAATTGATCTGATTTGATATCCAGAGATGTCTACTGCATTAAAGGACTTTAAAGAGACCCAAAGAACCTTTAGCTTGGACTTAACTTTTTTTTATATCTGGGCAGATGAATCTCTCACTTAGCACCAGTCAGAAGGCTTTTGTACCTCATGGATCAATATCTGAGTAATAAAACAATAGGAATTGTAGGAGAGGCTTCTTATTCTTGAAAAAAAATTGGAATAATGGTTCTAGAAAATATTCATCTTACAGATGTACTTTCGATCTTTGGAGATTCACTTGTTATATATAGTCAGATGAAGTCATAAGCATTAAAACACTGTTTTTATGACCAAACCTTGTTCAATGTGTTTTTTTTTTTCTCTTTTTGTTCCCCAAATATCTTATTCTCAACATTAAATGAGAGTTGCAATTTGTTGTTAGCTTTTCACAGGCACGTGAATCTTAAATGAACTTCTGAATTAAAGATCTTCAGGGCACATAACACCAAAGCAGAAAGCACAGTTCTGTCCCACTCCCTAGAACTCACTTGGTTCCCATTGATATTGTCCATTTAACATGCAAATCAAACTGGAGACTAGCAATCTAAACCACCTTTTTTCCTAATATTGTGTTCCAGTTTATTCTGTCCCTGCAGTAATGGCATGGGTATGAAGTTACTGCTAACCTACTCTAAAGCAGGGTCTCTCTCTGGCACACCACAAGTCTTTCAGTTTGACAGGCAGGGAAAGTCTGAAATCCTATCTGATGGAGTGCATAATTTAGTGATTTCTGTACTCAGTATGCTGTTAATTTTGTGGTATAGAAGTTGTGCTGCTATGCCACCAGTCCAACAAACCAGAAATTCTATAACCAGATAATTTTGTGATTATTAATGTGCTGGTGTAATGAAAACAAATTCTTCAAAGATGTGTATAATGTCAGAGACACATAACAGTAATCTAATTAAGCACTCTGGATGATCAAAACCGACTGGATGTAGCTTTTGGGTTTGCAGACTTCTGAACACTAGAAAGAACCCAATAAATAGAAACAAAATAATGTGTCTAAATAGGATTTTTCCCATTGTATTTTTAATTATTCATCTACTTTTTGGTTCTCTCTCTTTAAAACAATTTACCAAATGTATTTTTTGCAGATTACTTTTACAGTTTCCTGCAGCCCTTGCTGGCAAGAATTGGAAACAGCAAGTAGATAGTCTGGAAGGTGTCCATAGGTGCTGCAGAGAACTCTGTGCCTGGTGTCTGTGTCCTAATAACTATGTTTTAATGAAGGTGGTGAGAAGCATACGGACCTTTAAAAAAAGTATTAAGAAGAAGGTCAGATTGTCAGGCAAACTGTAATCCTTTTGCCCTCTTTTTCAAGCACAGAATATATCTTATAGGCTGGAATTATTGGAGCCTGTTTCCTGGGAAAGATATGAGTCTAGACTGATTCTGGCATCTGCTGATTTGGGTTCATGAGTCACAGTTTAGCCCCACAATATTTCAAATTTCTTGTTTAAGGTCAGAGAACTTGGCGCTTTTGTCCTTCCCTGTGTGGAACTGACAGCAGCTTTACAGCTAAAACACATATGTAGGAATGGACAAAAAATTTCTCAACAGTGTAATGAATTTGCTTGCAACAGAATCTGAATCAGATGCTCTGTGAAATTTTTAACTAATTGTATCCTTACCTTGCAACTGGACAGTAAACAGTTGCAGTAGAAATGAAACTTGAGATAAGTTTCCTTCTATTCTATGCATTGCCAGAAATGACATTTGTGCTTTCATATCCTGACAAGTGGATAACTGGTTTCAGAGACTAGACTTCCATAAAGAAGCAGATATCACTGTAAGCTGTGAAACATTGGGCTTGCATTATTGCATTCACAACTTAGTCTGGAGTACTGTTAGCAGCAGCAATGATGTACAGGGAAAAAAGTAGAGACTGAGTACTGCAAGTCGCTACAGGTCTGGGAAGAAGCAAAAGCAGGCTTTTGAGATGAGCATAATTGCTACATAAGTTATTGAAAAATGTACAATATTGCTAAGGAGAGAGGTAGGGAAGGTGACTGAGTGGAAAGCAGGCAAATTTTTTAAAAGCAAAGTAATAACATATATAAGAAAGTGAAAATGTGTATGAAGCTGAAAATTTTGTCTAACTTTTAAGAACTGTAGTCATTCTACTTTTAATGTTCCTTGTAACTGATTAATTGCATTAATAACAGGTAGATATACCTAGTACTTACAAGAAAGTTACGCCTTTATTCAGCTTTACAGCATGTCAGCTACTCACTTCTTTTTGAAGAATGAATTGCAGTTACCATTACAGATTAAATACTGAAATAAGATACCTGATATCAGCAAACACATCAAGGATGCTTGTGGAGATGAAGGCTGAGAGCATCCACTCTGTGGATACCAAACCCTACCTTTTTGTGGTTTACTGCTGTGGAACAGCCCTTCCATACTTTGTGTAAGGTTGTTTCTTGGGGAACAGAGTTTACATCTCTCTTATGTGTTATTATTAGAGCAGAAACAGCAAGAGGAAGCCTTGGACAAGGATACCTTGTTGCTAGGGTAGCCATTCTCATGGGAAATAGCTATCATCAGTGGTTTATTATGTCTCAGGAGTTGGATTTGTATTATGATTTTTCATTCAGTCTTGAACAACTGACTCTTCAACAGATTTGTCTTGGCAACTCTATGTTTTCAGTTCCTCCATATACTATCATCAAGAGGGATGATGCACTTAGCTTGTTTTTATCTGTATGAGTAAATTTACTGGCTCAGGAGTTGACCATTCTGAGGTGGAGGAAAGCAAGAAATTGAAGAAGGAGTGAAAAAAGAGCAAGCAGAGAATTAAAAATACATAATGGGAGAAACAAGGAGGAAATTACAGTAGAAAAATAACCCTGAACAAGACAATGTTCTTACAAATCCTGATTTTTTCTCATATTTTAATGACAGTGTGAGGTCCACTACATGGACTTCTTTAATATAGGATTCATGCTTAGATCAAAAAAAATCCTTATTTTGAAAAAGAGTTTGCAACTGTCTGCTCATTGTAGGTACATGAAGAGTGAATCTTCTGTTGCTGAGCTAGAGCCAAAATTTAAGATCTGGTGTGTAATACATATCTAATTTCCCTGGTCTGTTTGGCTCACATACTGAAGTACTGGCTCAGGTAATTTAACGTTCTTACAGGGAAGGACATATGGCACAAGCATAGCAGTCTTTGTTCTGATTTTAACCTTAGATTAACATGCTATCCTTACACAAATCTAGAAAGATACTATGCTTGGAAAACTCTGCATATATTCAGGAGGGTTCTGATTTTTTTAGAAAAACCCCTCTGTTATCACCTTCTTCTTTTCCTAAGAACTCTCTGATTTCCTACATTGTGTGAACTCACACTTAGGTTTTAACTCATGTATCATATTTTATTTTTGGCCAAAGCTGTGAAATATTAGAAAAGTATGATAAAGCCTTTTTGATGATCATGATTACTTCACAGTAGATGCTCTTCTTAGGCTTTTGTGCTTAGTTACTTCTTTGGCCTTCCTTGGTAAAGGTAATTCCTGTTTTCTAAGAGTATAATTATGAGGAAAATTAAACTGAAGTATGATTTCATATGTTATCTTGAATTATTATTCTTTCCTTGATGAAAACTTTGTACTGCTTTAATGAAAATATTTTTGCCTATAATTTTCAATTGCACTGGTACAGCTGCATTATTTTTATTTTTTTTTTACCATATTTTGAACACAGGATATTTGTCTCTTGACTGTTTTCAAGTGTTATGCAAGTGCAAAGGTACTCTTTTCTCTTCAAAAATGTAAGGACCAAGGATAAACCTGTAAAACCAGTAAGAATGCATCTAACCATCTAAGTAACTTCACTGAAGTTTTAATATACATTTAAAATCTGATCTTTCATCACGAATTTTTGTGGAAGTGAGAACATAAAATGGCTTCTTAAGGGTGTTAAATGCATTGGATGCATTATCTCAGAAGTATTGTGAGCAACTCATCTTGCATTGCAGGGAGGTTAGTTGGTCTTTGGAGTCCCTTGTTATAAAATCGGAAAGGTTACAGGACAATATTAGCTTTAAAACCACTAGACAGTCAAGGCAATTCTCCCATCTATGTTTTCAGGAGTTTCAAGATATTTAATCCTATGCAAAATAAAATGTCTTAGACTCATATTGAGCCTATCAATAGGTTATACCCAATTTACTACGGGGTATGAGTCAGAAGAAGGAAGTAAAGTTGAAGAGAAGTAGTATATATTTATGGGATTTATGCGAGTTTTATGCAAGTTTGTCACAAAAGGTTATAGCAGGAACTCTTAACTAACTTTATGTGGATTGGAAGCTATTAAGATTAAGTAAACCATCTAGCAGCCATACTTGTAAAAGATATTTTCTGACTGACAGTCGCAATTCTAGTACAAGATTTATATACACAGTAAGCAAAATTGGTAGCATTAATATGTGGCTGTAAACTCTTCTTGGCATCCATAACTGTAAAAAATCTTGGGCAATTCAGCTGAAGTGACTGAAAGTATGCACTGAAGAATTGTTAACAGCAAAAATAACAGACACTACATTTACAAAAGAAGAGCTTTCACTAAAAAGTTGCTATTGCAAAATACTTAGAGCTGTTTATAATTCCCTGACCTATAAAGTGACAATAATAAATGACACACAAAGGATTTTTCTCTTATTCCTATAGTTTCTGGCAAACAAATAGCTATAATGACTTTTCCAGGGCTACATCTTTAAAAAAAAGTCTTGTTAAATAGTATTTACACTACAGCTGGAGTTCCTCTGTGTAAATGTTTTACTGTTTAAACAGCCGAATGCTCAATTCAGTTGTGAATCATACTGAGAATTAGAAGGGGAAAGGAAAACTTTAATGAAATCCTGATATTTAAGGGATTAAAGCCCAGCTCTTGCTGGGATTGCAAGAGAGTAGAAAGCTTCAGTATATAAATTTCCAAAGCTTTTCTCATATGTTTCCTGCTGACAGAAGACAACTGCATGCTGTAATTATCCAAAGATGAGGGGGGAAAAAATAAACACAACAAAACAAAAGTGGAAAGAAGTAGAAATTACAGTCAGCTCTGGCAGAGGTGCAGCTGAAGGGCAGGGAATGAAGGTAGGACAGCAGAATGATCCTTTTGCATACCTGGAGGGACACTTTCAAAGAAATACCTGACATAAAGTTTCTTAGCCCCCATCTACATTGTGGTAAACCTCTTCTAGTATCTGAGACCCTACAAAATTATTTCTGTTGTCCAGAAGACTAGCTGTGATGGATAAATTTGACTCCAGGCTGTACTTTGGCTCAGGCTGACTAAGGAGTGACAGACATGCCCTGTGATGAACCTGGAAGATGGAATACTCCTGGCTTATATGTGGCTCCCTTGTGTCTCCAGTCTCACTGTGGATCATTCTAAAGTATATCACATTCCATCAAATTTACTGAAATCTCTCAAATTATAGTTTTACTTCAATGAAACATATTACTTCTCCTCTCCTTTGAGTGAGGTGCATTCCATTCATCCGTGACACTAGCTGAAAAGAGTATCTACATGTCAAGCCAGAGGAAGCTGAAAAATCCTCTTTCTGAGACTGCGAAAGTATTCAAATTGGCTAGAGGCTGAGACTCTGCAGATAGAAATCTCTCAAGAAAACTAGCTGGATCCACAGTTTAAAGAGCAGCTAAGCTGCTTGTGTTTGTTTGATATTTGCAAAAATCCTCAAAATAGTTTCTTTTATTTCAGTCATGTCCAGCTTTTCATCCTCAGCTCTTCTTTCCCAAAGGACTTCAAGAGACGGTCTCCACTCTGCTCTACTCTCTATAAAGAGAAGCAATTATGTCTTGCAGATCCTCTATGGGGATTTTCCATGGAGGTGTAGGATTAGCATAACTGACTCTTATCCCTGTTTGTGCAGTCTCTGATGCAGTAGCAGATTTGAGGAGGGTAGAAGAGTGGCTGGAAAATGATGCTCTCTGTCTATCCCCAGATGGCATCTGGTTCCAATGGACCCATTGCCAGCTGTCACAAAGTTAATTTTAAGTGTATTTCATTTCATTTTGGATAAACAAATATGTATTTATTTTGAAAAAGCATAATTTACTTAGGAAAACTCAGTGAACTTACACATAAAATTAAGTATTATGATTATGAATAATTTCTGAATTAGAGATACCATTACAAAATGGCTTCAACCTGTGTATTTCCTGGATTCAAATGGGGAAAAAAAGAAAAGATGAATAACATGGGGGTTTTTGATATGGGTTTATTGTCTGTTATTTCAAACTACAATATTTTATCATTGTCTAGATTTTCAAGCTTGATTTTCATAATGTCGTTACCATCCTTCCTGCTAATGCTCTAGCATAAACAACTCTTTGCCAATTTAAACAAGAAGAGTTTCAAAAGCTTCTCAAAGAAATTCAGATATCTAAACTGAAATTTGCTCCTTTTATCTGTTGAGGGGAGGCTGCCTTGTTGATTATTGTTTTACCCCAGCCTGTCTTTCACAGGTATGTAAGCGGGAGGTATTTCTGGATAGGCATTGTAGGATTTCCTAACAAATGCTGAGTTATTTTAGTTCCTCACAAGTCTCCTTTGGCTCCAAGAAATCCCTGCAGTTTGTCCAGAATAACTAATTTTCTCATTTCCTACTGCAAAGGCAATTCCCTTAGAGATAGCTACAAAATTCTTGCAGTGCTTTCTACTAAGACCTAAATGTAATGTCAGTGTGGCACTGTCAGTCATATAAGGTTCAGTCTCCTAGTATCTTTACCAGGATTAGAGGAATAGGTCTTTAGGTATTTAGGAGCACAGGGCATAGATAGACATGGTTTGGGGGAAGTCACACATGTGGTTTAAGAATTCAGTGCTGAGTCATGTGGGTTAATTTAAATCACCACTTCTAACATTTGCTATACCCACATTTCATTTATGAATATATAGCTAAGGGTGTCAGAGTGAATTCCCATTCCAATATCTTAATTAATATATAATTAAAAAATCAAGGTTAACTATAAAGTGATTTCTGGCATTAGCTATAACTGGGAAATCTGTCAGTACAATACTGTAAAATACTTAGGGCCAAATTTTTTTAGTGGTCATCTCAAAGTGAATTCCTAGCCCTGTTAGCACTTACTCTAGATCTTTTGCATTAAATTACATTAGTAAAAATGCAAACCATTCTAAAACACAATTCATGAAATCCAATTAGCACTTTAGAGTCTACTAAGAGATAAAAACTTAGGCCAGTGGAGATGCTTTATTTCAGTGGAGATGCTTTGTTTTCCTCTTTTAGATACTGCCCTGTGGCCTTTCAATACTACTTAAACAAGCAGAAAATAGGATTTTTTTTCTTTTTACATCTATTTTTTGGACTTCTAACTGGTTCATTAAATGCCATCATATGGTTCAAGAGAAGAACTGGAGGTTTCTGAGAAAAATTTTTAAGAGAAAAAATATCAAACCCAAATCTTCCTGTAGCTTTTAATAAGATTTTTTCCACCAAAGCTGGGAAGAAAGAGAGAAAGGACCTCTATTCCTCAAGTTGATTTTCAGGTTGCTAGAATGAAAAAGTATGGCACAGCAGGAGTTTAGAAACAGATCCAGCACAGTACAAGACAGTTCATACTCTTGTGTACCATGGCTGCTTTTTGATGGCTCTTATGTGAAGGGTGTGATACTTTCTATTTTTGAAAAATCTTGGCTTTGTCTCGAGGTAAAATGCGTGCATATGCATATGTATTTTATAAACCAGATTTTTGTCCATTTTCACTCAGAAGACCAAAATATGACACTGGAGGAAAATGTATAACTTCTATCCAGAACTGCTCAGTTTTGATCATAATAGACATAGTTCTATTTAGTACATTCAAAGCAAAGTAGAAGGCTAGGGCTGAACAGCAGAAAAAATGTTTCAGTCACTGAACCATTACTTTTCTTATTTTAATTTTTCTTAAGCATGTCTCAGAACTTGTCTCTTCAAAACATTTCAAATTAACTTTATACAGTATTTTTTTAAACTAGTGTCTTTTTTAAAATAAAATAAATGGAAGCTTTTAATGTTCTTGGATGTGTAGGAAAGACTTGGGGACAGCTAAGTTTCTAATTATCTTTATTTTTTTTTTTGCGGATGTTCAATTTTAAAAGTAAAAGATGAGGGTTTTTAAAGACACGAGTTGTTTTGCATGAGAAATATCCTTGCATTACAGTCTCTAGGTGTTTACATTATGAATTATTACATAATTGAAAGTTAACTTTGCAAATTATTTGCTTGGCCTGATGAAGACATTAATATTCCCCAGTGCAAGAAGAAAAGTGGAGCATGCACCTCACATGCAGTCCCAGAGAGTCCTTTGTGCAGCTCCTTCTGCTGATGGGAATCTGGCATATGCTCCTCCTGCACCTGCTGCTTTGCTGTTGCTCAGGGACATATTGTTGCTCTCACATCATCTGCTTCTGATCTGCTTTCAACATCTGCCAAAGGACACATGCAAGCTTTTCAGTAGTGGAATGGAAGCAAATACATTTTCTTTCACATAAAAAATGAGCCTGTGCAAAAGAACTATCAAGTACCATACTTTGTGTTACCATAAGCAGATCCTTCTTGGGGGAACTTTGGTATCAGATTTGGACTGGCATCAAGGCCTTGTTAACTGGAGGTTTTCCATTGATCCTCATGGCTTCTGAATGAGGCCCCATCAAAGAGACTGGCATAAGTTCAAATGGTCTGATGAATAACAAAGGCATTTCCAAGGCGGCTGCTCCCATTCACGTGCAATCTTGTCTGGGTCAGGACAGTAGCTTCTCTGGAGACAAGTCCATGAAAAAGAAGAAAGGTAAGAGGTAGGAAAGCACAGTGTGATAAAAGCTCAGTCAATACAACAAAAATTTAAGAACCACAAAATGGTTTGTTCTTTACCAAAATTAAACTGAAAGTGCAGTGGTCAAAAACTGCTTTTACTTTTGTTTATTTTTCTTTTTTCTTTTTTTTTTTTTTTTAAGGTTTTGCTGTTATCTATAAGGGCAAAGGTAGAAACTCAAACTTAGTACTGTCCCTCAGCCCTGCCACTTTTCCTCCCCAAAAGACACCAACCTGGTGCTGATAGTAGAAAATATAATAACTCACGGTAGCAATATGTGTTTTCTCTGTGTGGTAGAGTCATGCATATCTTAATTTGAACCAGTTTGTTGGAGAAGTAGTGAAAAACCACCTTTGAAGGAACTTATTAGCATGCTGAATGAGAGAAATTTCTGAAAGTCAGACTTTAAGTGCTCTGCACAGTGGTAAAGATGTCTGTCACTGGCTTATGATAAAGCAAAGTGCTCAGTAGAGTCCTCTTAGGTCCACCCTCACTTTAATCTGTGACAAGCCATGGAAAAGCGTGCTAAAACTGTGACAAGCCATGGAAAAGCGTGCTAAAACATTAATGTTCTCACCTACCAAACTAAATCACCTTTCCTAGAATATTTTTCTCACAATTTGTTTTTCTCTGTGATTAAGACCTCTCCCAAAACACAATAGAGAATTTCTTCCACAACAAGGTTTGCTACAGAAATCAAACCATTCTTTGTAATACACACCACAGAAAATGCCACTCTGTGAGTAATTGCACATTCAATTACATATCATGAGAGTATCATGAGATTAAAAAATGTTGAGGGTAAATCCATTTTCTCCTCAAGATTATTGAAACCAAGGTTACAACTGATTCTATCTGGACACCTGAATGGAAGAGAGAATAACTATCTATTTGCCATATTCATAATAACAGGTATGCTCTGTTTAAATAGGAAACCTATGCTCTACTCACTGCTTAATGTGAGATCTGTGGGGACTCTTAAAGCATACACTACTCCTAGGATCAATATAGGCTGAAATTATTTCAACTATAGGATGATTGCTTATAGCATTCAGTATTAAACTGAGTAGAAAGTCAATGGAGTCTAATGCATATCTCTGCTTTTAATACAATCAAACAGCACTCAGTAAAATAAATAACCATGGGATTTTGTACATTTGTGTGTGTCTGTGTGTGTATATACACATTTAATGTATTTTATCTACATCAAAACACATTTGCAAGTGTGAGTGTCCAAAATTCTAAGGGTTCCAGTCCCTTCTATGAAAAGTCTAATGTGCTTTACAGAAATGAAAAGTATGATGATGAACATTTAACCAGTATGACCAATGGCAACATGACAACAGAGAAAAGAGAAATAGTAATAAAATTTTACTTGAGAAAGAAATGATAAGCTTTGGTTCAGGGGGTCTCAGACTTTTCTCCCTCCATGTGTTAACACCAGCAGTGGTGACACACAGCAGTTGTAGCAACATCCAGGACAGCAATTAGAGAACATGCTCACCAGAACACAAACTCCAACAGAATATTGGAAGAGGGCTAACAGGTCCTCTTGGTGTACATGGCAGGAATCCAGCTTACACTGAAACAGTGCTCTGGATAACTACCTTAAACAGTATCTCACTTATTCACACAAAGATGAAATATTTTCTACTTCTTTTCTAGTCTGCAATGCATTATACAGTCTTGGGCAGGCCAATAGATTGCTAGGATGATACTTGACACGAAGCAGTGTACAAAGAAAATAGCTGACATTAAAACATGACAGAAATGAGGATGGATGTCTGGAGCTGTAGAACTTTAGCAATTCTCTTCTCCTATACAAAAGCCTTTCACTATTTTATTTGCAGGACTTCTGAATTTTTAAGATATCAGTTCCAGAAAACCAGAGCCCCATGGATGAGAAGAGTTCTGCATACTGCCACAAAAATATTCCCATATGCTCCTTCTTTTTCTCTTATGCATACACACACATGTACAGGCAGGCAGAAGGGTCAGTTTTACAAGATCTAAGAGATTACAGTACCCCTTCACACAGAGTGAAGTCTGAGTACATTCGAATAAATAATCCTGTCTAGTTTTTATTCTCACTTTCCACCTTTGTAGAGAAGGGTTGTCATGCATAATGTCACCAGACACTGTCTTTAAATGTCCTTTGGCATTTTAAAATATGCTAAAATCCCTCTGCAGATATGTTACAGTCTTTAAAGCAGTTATTGGGGAAGGTAGACAAGGCTTTTTTTGTGGTCAGCAGTATCCTTATTTCTGGCCTGGCCTAAAGACCAGTGCTGGGGAAAGGAACGTCATGCAAGGAAGTTTGAAAACAGCTAGGAGGAACAGAGCGTTCCAAGTCTGAATATCTCCAAAAATACCTCTAAAGCAGCTTAGCAAGAGTGAGAGTTAAAAGAACGAGCAATGAGGAGAGGGACTGGCTAAAGGACTGAGTTTTTCCAGACAGAGAAGTATAACTTGCATTTGTTTGTTTTTCAAAGAAAAATCCCACACTGTATCTGAATGCCAGACACCCTCATAAAGGCACCCACATAAATCACTCTCCTTCCATCTCCCTGTCTCTGCACAGTGAACCCTGCCCAGAGCGACAGACAGCTTCTCTTCTGCTCCTGCAAGGGCCTCTGAGCTGTCTCTCTGCTGGAGCTGTTTGTCTGCAGTGATTCATCCCAGGATGTGAACCAGGAAAAGCAGGCTAAACTGTCTCTTCTGTTGGGAGGGAGGGAAAAAAAGGGACCCATGTGTTCCCAGAGCATCTATGTGTCTCGTTCTCCCTGAAACGGAGAAATAACTGCAGGGCTGGATTTCAGAAGACCACAGAATTTTAAACATCAGGGATGTTTTCAATAAACACTGTAGATGTTTGGCTCATAACCTTGTTCAGATTATGCATTTCAGTCTGCATACTGCAGAAATCTGTCTCCACAACATATGTCAGCAACCTGAGCACTCAGTTTCACTGTATTTCTCAGTGCTGGAACAACACGAAATCTTCTGCTCTCACTTCTTGCTGCTGGCACCCATGACTGTCACTTGCCTTAAGTTGCCAAACTGTGAGGGAGGCTGAGAGAAGGGTGAAGAAGCAGCCACAGGGTTGGCGTGGTGCATGTGCTCCAGGGTCTTCAATGAAAGCATAAACTTCCATTGATAATAGATTCTCCCATCTATTTCCTCGTCTCTGCTCTACTGTCTTCCTTCATCCATGCTGGACCATGAGGGGATTTGTGATTTTTAAGAACTCAGGTGAATCAGCATACTTGTAATTTTTTGCTTACTCCTCTGGTTCCTGCTTTTGCCTCAGAAAATGTTTACTTCCTTTAAGATAAGAGATCTTATCATGATAACCATAATAGGCTTTAGATAAAATAAAAATAAAACAAAATAAAACCTCCACACATTTTCTTTTCATGATCTTTGATCTGTCTGTACCGTACCTGCTTCTAAGTTTAAGAATCATGCTGCTTGGTAAGACACACCTTCTTGTGGAGGATGCACTGAGAAATCACTGTCCAAATCCACCACTCTGCTATGTCAAAACCTGGAAGTCTAAGCCTTTCAAATAACTATTTAACAAGGTTTTGATAAACAGTGGTCCCTGATGGGAGAAATTGCTATGTGAGACATTCAGAGACTTCACAAGAAAATTACAAGAACATATATTAGTAGCTTTATATATAAAGCTAACATAAAACACAAAAATCACAGTAAAACTCCTCAGCAGGGATGAAAAGCACTTGGCCGTTGGAAGGAAGTCCAATTTGCAAAGGAAATTTTTAAATTCTATGAGATAATATTAGATAATCTCACATTACTGGTTACCCACTGCATAGCCCTGTTAATCTTAGACAGAAAAAGAGTTACATTTTATACTACTCAAGATTTGCCTAAATGTATTTTTGCTTTTCAAAACATCTTAGTCAGAGGATGTAATAAAAAGTAGTTATTTCAACTTCAAAATACTGAACAGGTTTTTTTGGCATCTGACAGAAGTACAATATTTAGTATTAAATATCATTGCACTGCATCTGGCGCTTCACCTGCAGTAATTATTTGTGTATCAGTAAAGTAACTAGTAACAATAGCAAGCTGTTACATAAGAAACATATTTTTTCTTTGCACAGGTTGTTTTGAAACTAGAATGCCAGGCTAAGATGACTTTCAGAATGATGGGGATGAGAATAGACACACAAAACACACACCCTTTTTGACTTAATTCTTTTGTGTATCACTTGACAGCAAAGGTACAGAGACTCAATGTGTCATCTGCTTTTCATCTGAAGAGAGAGAAGGACAGCACACAGCCAGTCAGCCACAACTTGGAGACAACCCCTCTGCTCCCCATGCCATTGACTGAACACAGATACACCACTGTATGACATGCTGGAGGAGAAAGGTAGTACACAGTGGCTTTCAGAGATGTAAGGTTAACCTGATATACTCAGATGTGGAAATTACAAAATGATTCAGGAGGTGCCAGTTGCACTACAGAGAATCTGAAGTTCCTCCAGTTTTACAGTGAGGGAACTGTGTGTAGAGTTGGCAGGCTTCTGTGCTTTCCAGTGCAGGAAGAGGGGAGCTCTAAGGCTAGGTCTAAAGATAATCACTGTATGGAGACTGAAAGTTGCTAATTACTGCAAAATATAAGTTGGTGGATTTTCCTTTTTTTTTCTCCAGCTTCAAGAAAACAAAAAATGTGCAGAAGAGCTTTTCCCATTCCCTTCTGTATTACTGTTAATTTTACAGTCACAAATTTTAGAGCATTTTCTTTCTTTCTTCATTTGTTATCACTCCCTGGGTATCCTTCTCTTGTTGACCCACAACCCCTGCAAATTTCACAGGACTAATTAAAAGGCAAGAGTGTGGTTTGCTAAACATAATGAGGAGCTCTATACATAAGTCAGGATCATTATTACTTAGGGTTAGCTAGCAGAGTCTGCCAATTTTAGTTTATAAAACCATAACATACAGTTTATATGCATCACTATAACTGCTGTGTATCTAGTAAATCCTGTTAATGTCTGGGGGTCTGTACCATTTAAATTCATTATATCCTTAAATTGGAATTTATACAAATTCCAAGGTTCAGTCTTCCTGTCTGCTGCCAGGGGAGATATCTGGCATGCTTTTTGCACTGTATTTTTTAATGAAACAACAAGTGGACTTTCCAACCTTTTAAATATATTACAGAATTAATGACTGTCTCGGGAAAAGAATCTGATAGAGTCTGACTATAATTTGGGGGTGGGGGGAGAAGGATGTAAGTGACCAGCAGTACAAAGCAATCCCATAAATTCATAATATGTGATTGTGTAGTGAATCCTCAGGAATAAACTATATTTCATCTGAAATCTCCACTTCCAGAAGAGGAAGAAAGCTGGATTTGATTGCAGTATGGACAGCAAGGGAATTCCTAGTGTAGAAGAGCAGGGGAAAGGTGATAGAGGCTAGGTTTGGTATCTTTTCCTGGGAAGGTGATGTGTGAGGGTGAAAAGGACAAACTGACTCCATTTGTTGTACATAAAAATGGTCCAGCACACAGCCAGAGACTTCCATGACCAGGGAGTGCATCTGCAGCCAGTCCCTGAGCAGCAGTAGTTCAGGATGCCCTATGTGAGTATTTACCACCATGATTTTCAAGTAGTCAGCTTGGCCAGAAAAAGGAGCTGGATGGTAATCCTCATAGCAAAGCAGATCCTTGTAGTGTCTTACAAAAACACAAAGCTAGGAGTTGCTTATTCAGGCAATGGAAGTATTGTACGTCAGGTTCCATAAATCCAGTCTTACCAGTTGTCGTGGAAACTTTCTTGTGGCAGTCTTCTCTGTTGTGGCACCTTGGGGTCAAGAGCCCTCACTATCTGCCACGGTTTATCCTTGGGATGCCTTTAGGAGAGCTGTGAGAAGAGCCTTAGGGAAACCTGGATTCCATCCATATCACTGTACCCTTCCATCCATGAGAAGCAACCTGATGTTGTTCCAACAACCCTGGAAAGGGGATATATACATGTGAGTGTGTGCAGGGGGAGGTAAGGGATAACCCATCGTATTAAAGGGCAAGAGCCAACTACTTGAGCTGGTGACCAAAGTCAGAAATATTGTCCACCTCTTTCAGGACTGTCTGTCTTTGGTGTATGTTTCAATTCACACTATTCTCAGACACCTTAGATGGCACTCTTTCTTCACAGATAGTGCTGCAACAGAGAAAGAGAGCATCTTGAATGGGACCTGGGCATGAAAGAGAGAGAAAATGAGGCAGGCTTGATATGGAATGTGAGGGTTTTTTGAGCCAAGTCCGTAACCATTTGAGTGTGTAAAAGTTTGGGTTATTCTGCCAGAATAAGAAAATAAAATGCCCCACTGGGTCAATGGAAAGGTCCATCCAGTGCCAGCAGTGGCAGTAGAGGAAGCTAGCCAGGAGATCCTGTGAGCCTTGCCAGCCTCTGTCATCTGTCCTTCTATGAGCTCCTCAGCAGTCACAGCATTTATGTAAAGGGTGCTAGAGGCTGGGATGTCAGAAGACCTTCAGGATCAGACTTGGCAGACCATCATTTTTAAAGTAGGGCATTTTCTTGCTCACTGATACTCACTCAGTTTGCAAACACCTCTACAGAATGCTTACTCTGAGGGGTCCCCTCGTGAAAAACTTATAGAAGGCTAAATCTCAGACATTGCCTGTCCTGGTTTAGAGGCAGGTGGCATGTTGCTTTTCCTGTTTATTGTCATGAGTTAAGGCACTGCAGGAATGATGGAAAGTGAAATGAAATTAACCATTTATTTTCATCTCCACTGCTTCAGGTTCGTGATGTTATTTGTGATACTGAAGGAGTAGCTAGTCAGAAATTCTTTGAAAAACTATTTTTTTTTTAAATATAACAAATTGTGAGTATTTTTTTTTATCAATGAGGTTACCCCACGACAAAGATTAGAATTTGAGAAACCATGTCTTTTTGGTTGTGTCTCTAAGCCTTTTTACACATCTTCTCTTTACTTCTACCTTTCTTTAATAGGGGTTTTATTACTGAATTTTAACCTGAGGGATGCCTATATTGGGGTATGAAGCCTGCTGCTAGTTTTTGGACTGAAAGTAGGATGAACTAAGATAGTCACTTGGAGCCAAAATAAAGACATATATTTCATGTTAAGTTAGTTCTGAATGTCACTTGACTTGCAAAAATGAGCATTTGCACAGGCACCAGGCTACTCTCAGAGTAAAAGGTGTGTTACTCCTCTTTTAATGCAGAATTAGAAAAAGTAATTATAAGTTATCCAATTGGCGTATAAAATAATTTTTTTAAAAAAATCAAAGCATCACTTTTGTGTTTTTTTTTTCTTTTTTAAATACCTTAAAATATTTATTATTTAAGAAAAAAGTATGGAAAAAAGCAAATATTATACAATTTTCTATTCAGGAATTTACTGTTCCTATCCCCTGTTTAAGTCTGGAACATTTCATCTTCAATAAATATTTCTATTACTACACCGTCTTCTGGAACAGCCCCAGTTTAAATGAAAAGACAAACTTCTAGATTGCCACCTCATTTATACAACGCTGGCAGGAAAAAATAAACTGGATCAGTTTGACCTCATTTTTCTAATTCTTAATTTTGTGGCAATACACATTTACATATTAGTTCAAGAGAGCTTTTTCAGGACTAGCCTCTGAAGAAAGGAAGTACAAGTCTGAGCATTTTTGCTTTGCCAATTTCCTTAAAAAAAAAAAAAAAGGAAAAAAAGAAAAAGAAAAAGAAGGAGCAGAAATGCTCAGAAAATTCCTGCAAATTCCATCCAGGTGTCATGAACTCAGATAACCCTTTGGAAGATCCATTTTAAAGAACTAGCTTTAAAATAAAAAAATATCTGTATCATATCTTTGGTTTTCCCTAGATGTTAGGTGTTCAAATGTGAAAATATTATTCTTAATGTTTTCTGAAAAATGGAAAGATATGAGTACGAAAGTCAGGCATGAGGATTTTGGATTTTCAGACCTAGGAAGTGAATGGAATGCTTGAGTTTCTTCTTAATTCTGCTGACTTTTTTTTTTTTTTTTTAATTAAAGAATAATATCAAGGGGTAGGAAAAGTTAATGACACTTGAAAATAGACAAAAAACCCACTGAGCTTGAAGGGTAAATGTCAGTGGCACAAAATCCAAGTGGTAGGTGGGTACTGATGGCGTTCCTCAGGAAATGATCTGGTGCCAATAAATGTTCACGCGCTCTCTCGGTAAGTTACTTCACAAATAAAATCCATATGAATAGGACTGTCAGTAAACTGGAGGGCAGGGCTGCAACCCAGAGGAATCGCATAAAGCTGGAGAAATGGGCTGACAGGAACCTCATGAGGAGCAATAAAGGGAAATTCAAAATCCTGCCCCTGGGGGGGAATAGCCATAAGCACCAGTACCATCTCAGGGCACACCAAATGAAAAGCAGCTTGGCAGAAAAAGACCCGAGTCCTGTTTGACAACCAGCTGACCATGAGCCAGGATTGTGCTCCTTTAATGCTGCATATCAGGCTACAGGGTTTAGACCAGTGCCTACCAGTCGAGTGAGGGGATCCTTCCCTTCTGGTCGGCACTGATGAAATGTATCTGGAGTGCTGGATCCAGGTGTGGGCTCCCCACTGCAAGAGAGACATGGGCATACTGGAGCAAGTTCAGTGGACAGCCATCCAGAAGCTGGAACACTGGAGCACATAGTACCTGAGGAATTACTGAGAAAAATTACTGTGTTCAGCCTGGAAAAAAGGGTTCATAGGAGATTTCATTGCAGTCTTCCACTGACTGAATGGGAGGTATAGCGAAGCCAGAGCCAGGCCTCTCCTAGAATTGTAAAGCAAAAAGGACAAGGGACAATGGTCCCAAGCAGAAGCAAACAAAATTGAGGCCCTGTATAAGGAAAAAAAAATGTTGGCTATGCAGTCTATCAAACACTGTAACAGGTTGCCTGAAGAGATGTGGTCATCTTCATTCCTGCAGGCATTCAGAACTCAGCTGGAGGCAGCCCTGAGCAATTTACTGCAGTTTTGCACTTCCAGCTTTGAATAAGGGTTTGGACAAGAAAATACCCAGAGGTCCCTTTCACTCTACATTATTCTTTGATTGTATGTTACCTTGGTAGTCATAATGACTATATATATGAAAAAATCAGATTGCATTACATATGGGCAATGCTTACAAGACAGGAAAGAAAGATGGAGTTAAGAGAAAATGTATAAAATACACCTTCAGTGAGTACATGGGATTTTGTACCATACATGAGAGAGAAAGAGGGGTACTAGACCTTGATGATACAATATCAGGGATCATATTTGTGCACATGTGAAGATGCCTTGTCAAAAAGATAAGCAGGAAGGGAATGTGGGTTAGGTGATCGTTCCCATGGCCTGAATTCAGTCCATAGTTGGGTGCATGCTATTTAGGCTGCTTGGAGATGAGGTACCACCATAATATGAAAATTGCCTTTACTCTAGATTTAATCACAAAATGTGCCACAAACATTGTAAATCTCATTTGTGAATTGAACCTCTTGTGATTTTTCCATGCTTGTTCTGGTACTTCTTATGTTTTAAAGGTGTCCTTTACATAATGAGGAACCTTCATCAAATGTTGATTTAATTACCAGTAGGAGTATAAACAATTTCTGCAACAAAGTCAAAGGTCTCATTTTTCTAAGCAGTTGCTAGGGGAAGAGATTATTTTAAGCTTGGAAACATATTTTCCAGTTTCCTGGGTCTGCAGATTTCACAAAGTATGTAAATGTTAAACAAGTACAATATATTTCTCTGACAGCCTGTCTTAGCAGAGAGCAAATCTGCTAAAGCGTATGTATAAAGAAAGACCAGTGGTCTTCATGCAAACTTTCAACAGTAATTAAAGGTCTCTCCTCATTTTATACAATCTTTGTCTCCAGCTATCTGAATGCTAACTGAAGTCATCCTTCCCTTCCCTTCCCTTCCCTTCCCTTCCCTTCCCTTCCCTTCCCTTCCCTTCCCTTCCCTTCCCTTCCCTTCC
>JAWWEE010000105.1:83019844-83065708 GCA_035221455.1 Xenops minutus | reverse complement strand
CCCTCTCCATTTCCCTCCCTACGCCCCTCCTTCCTTCTTCACAATTTTTGCCTAACAATCCTATTCTGATTTCTACACCAGCATGCAGGGCTAGTCTTTGACCTGGGTTTATAATTGGGAATGTGAGACAGATATAAAAAAAAATAAATTCTTAATTAACTATTGACTTTTAAGAGTAAAAGGACCTATCCTTCAAATCCTTTTTCTCCCCTCCTCTTTCCTTACCCTCAAAAGAAAAAAAAAAAAAAAAGATAAACAGTTTTCTGACAACTTTTCTTGCTTAAACTCATCAATCTCTTTCTTTTTAACCAGCTCATGCAGTATGCTGAGGGACAGTGCATTGTGACTTCAGATTGTAGTTCACTATGAGCAGATTTTTGAGAAGAGAGACATTTCTGAAAATGTGAATCTTTACAGCAAGCAGAGACAGGGCAGGGCCACAGAGTTCAGATCCAGACATGCATCACAATGTGAGTGCCGACCTAGTTAAAGCTCACAAGAGATCTGTCAGCTGGAAAAGCTGCTCTCAGGGTCTGATAAAATGCTCATGAACAACCAAGGGTGCTCTGAACACTGCCAGTGCATCACTTGCTCCTTTTTTTAAACTGAGAAAAATTCTGAATCAGAAACACTAATAAACTCTATGAGCACAGAATCAGCACTGGCAGGATTAAGTGTGTAGCACTGCTGTTATACGTTGCAGTGATTAAATCTTTCTGAAAATTTTATTTGTTGCATGTTTACTGTTGCAGGTCATATGAATGCTTGGAAAACCAAGTGCTTATTAGATGGTGTGGCTTTCCAAATCTTATTTCAGAACATCATCAGAAGAGTGGAAGTAAAGTGGAAGTATCCAAAATGCAATTATCTAATGAGTTAAAGAAAGGAAAAAGAAGGCTGATTTTTCTTTGATAATCTATTAAGACTTCATTAAAAACAGCTTATGAAGTACCTTTTTCTTGATCAATGGAGAAAATCACTTTCTTCTTACTTTTTAAAAACAATTTTATCCATCAAAGAAAGAAACAGAAAGTTAGAAAGTAAGACCCTGTGAAACCAACAAGAATGATTTCTCCATTTCCCCACTAGAAAAACAGAGGAATGAAGAAAAACTGGCTTGAAATTTTTCATGTTACTTTAATTTCTAGGTTTTTGCTTTGCCTTTGCCTTTCCTTATGTATACCACATTTTCTGAAATGAAAAAAGTGAGAAATAACAAACCTTTAAGATAAAACACCCAACTCTGTTATAAAAGATACTAAATTGAAAATAGTGGCAAATATTTTCATAAAAATTTAGTAAAACTGATATTTTTAATTCAAACTTAAATGCATTTTTTTTAAAAAAAAACTTCTTTGGACAGGAAAAATATAAATAACATTTAGTCAAGTTATTTGAATTATTTTTTTCTTGCTATCTATATATAGGTACTTTTATGAATATGTGTATGTACATGTATGTATATATAATAATAGTTTCTGTGGTGTGCTTTTCATTTCTATGTTTGCACATGGAGTCAGGAGCAGGTACAGCCTAAAGGACGCATGGTTGCAGTTATAGCTTATCTGGGAACAAAATTAATTAATTAACATTAATTAATTATTGATTTTAAGATTCAGTAAGGTCTATAACCCGAAGGATTGCAGCTTAATGATTAATTTCTATTTTGGGACTAATAGGGTGGTTGCTTCACACTACTGAGCCATTCCCTTTGTACTTTTAAACTATTGGGATTACATTAGCGGGTCTCTACTTCTTTGAAATGTTCCTAGTTTTGCCTAAGAAGTGTAAAATTGTGAGTGACTCCAAGAAAGCTCCTCTTCCCTCAACAATAACCACAAAAGAGCATCATGACTGCTAGCATGAATACATATAGGAGTATTTTTCAGTAGAAATGTTCTTACAATTGTTCTTATGTTAGAATGCGGTAAAGATTCCTGTTTTATCAGCCTAAAATTACCCCTTAGAGGACATCAGTTAAGAAGTAAGTATAAAGGGTGTCTGGATTAAACTATGATTAAACTTCCAGTTTCCAGTTTCAAAGTTAATATAGATGTTGCCACTTTATTTCTTTAATCCTTCAAGGCAAAAAAAACCCCTACTCATTGTAGATGTTATAGGAAGAAAACCAAATTTCTTGGCTGCAGAAAAGTATAGAGAATAGCAGCAACTAGTAAACAAAAATATTAATTACATTACATTGGATTCCCATCTCAAGGAGCATATTTTCTAATGTTTTTCAAGTTTCACTGGACATGTCCCAGACTCTGAAGTTCCCCCCTCTGCCCTTAGGGACTTCTACTCTTGTCCAACAAATTTCGTTATCAAGATGTTTTACCTGTCTAAACTCCCTGTCTTCATTTCATACCATTTCTCCTATTTAACACTATTTCCAGGCACATCTGGAAGAAAATATTTAGTGGTCAGTGTCCATGAGTGATTAAACATGAGAAGAGCCATAAACAACGCTAATAGACAGTAAAATCTATTCTGCTACTTTCTAGTTTTCTAAGGTGTTTAGTCCTAACTCTTAATTGCAGCTGACATTTAGACAGACACATTTTAAACTTAGGGCAGGTAGTGAGCAGAGTCAGATTAACAGTTCATTACCAAGTCCTTCATGCTGACATAAATCCAATAAGATATGCTAAGGAGTTGTTGTGAATTCTTAAAAACCCTTTCTCCCTGGATAATTATGTACTAATCATTGAAACATCACTACTGGCATACACAGTAGCTCAAAATTATGTCAAAGTAAAGCTGTTTAATATGTGTCAACATTTTTTCCTTTCGTCTTTTAATTTCCCTTATTTTTTTTCTTTCTCAAAAATGTGTGGTGTGATGGAAGTCACACAATGAGTGCTGAAAGCAAGAGTTTAAAAAGAAGAGTGTAATTCTATTATTAACATAAACATATGTTTCATATGGGTAATAACTTACTGCATATCACTTTATCATATATTTCTTTCTGGAATTGAAATCCTAAAAAAGGAGAGTTCTATATTGTCTTAGGAAGACTATTTTTAATTTCTCCTTGCTTCAATATCACGATTTTCAGAATATGTATCATTCTGTCTTACACTACAATAAGATTCTGAGGTTTAACTTTTAAGTCTATAAAGGAAAGGAATGTGTATATTAATATTAACAGTTTTTCTTTTGCTATAATAAGTTAATGCAAATTAGTGCTGTTTGGATGTTATATCTAATTAACTGACCTTGAAAAAAAAAATTGAATGAACTATCAAAAGTAATTTTTCAGTACTTTTATCACATTTTTCGTCATGAGGATCTATGAAAGAAAGGAAATGCATTTATCCCTTCTGATTTATTTCAGATTAAAAATAGTTCATCCATCATGATATTAGGAATTCTAGAAAGTCCTTCACACCTTTTTATTCTTAGGGAAGTAAACAGAAATGGATGTTGAATGATCCTTTAAAGAACATGCTAATATACTCCACCATATATGATATTTGGTCTATGTCATGTAAAACTAGGCTCAGGTAATCAACTCTAAGATTTTTATCCCCTGGGTATTTAAAATGGAAATATAACCTGAATAATAATAAAATAAAATCCTAGAGAAAGCTATATGTTTAATTCAAATTTGTATTACAAAACAATTTTTTATTATTTCACTGAAAATTCAAAGTATTAATTCCCTCCTGATCTCACATTTTCTTTTCTGTTCCACCCAGGTCAATTATTCACAAAATTTCAGAAATGTTGTGAGGGATCATTCTGACATCCCTACATATCAGGATAAAGAAATTTGACCTTGATTTTCTCAAGGAACATACAGTAAAAACTTAAAGGAAAATCATAGGAAATGAGACCTAGAGACATTGTACTAGGATAGTTTTTCCCTTTTGATTTTTGACCCATAGGCCCCGCTTCAGGCATAATTCCAAGGAAATTTTATAATTTTAATATCTATGACTGCCTGCAACAGATGTTGAATGCACTTTTCTCCTCTCCCATTCTTACAGATGGAATGTGCGTGCTTATGCTCCAGCATACTTGCAAAGGGAACAGACCGATCCCTGGCACAACATTTTTGTCAGGAAGCTCTCACTAAGAAGCATCGCATAAAGCATCTCTTTTCCTGTGTAGATAAAGACCCCAAGAAGTGGACGGACTAGTTATGTGTACATGAAGCATGAACCCTTCTCTAGCATGTATATACTCCTGAATGGGAGTGTGTGTGTATAAGGCGATAATATTTAAAATAAAGAAACAGAATTTGAAGGTTAAAGTAGCTGTCAGCTTCAGGCTAACAGCACATGTTTCTACTTAAAAGGTCCTTTATTGCAAAAGAAACACATAGAGGTTGTAGGTGCAGTTCATCTCAATATCTTTAATTCTCTAAATATTCTAGGTTAGATTTCTTCAAGAAATATGAAGAGACCTTTGCAGAGAGTGATTCCTGACCCTTATCTCAGTCACCTGTCTAGGGCATCACCTTGGGATGAGATCAAATAGATTTCTACTTTTTTTCCATTGACTACAAGGGAGAATCTGATGACCACATAGTTGTGAGACAACTGTACACACTGTACCAATTCAAGCACAAAAAAAACCTGCCAAAAAAACAAAACCAAAAATCATTATGAAATAGCTCAAAAGCTAGATGGGATATGTTGGCTTATGATAAAAAAATAAAATAAGAAAGTGAAATTTAGACCTAGACTACAGCACACAGCAGTATAAATATATGTTAAATAATTAGAATTAGCTATATATGGCTACTGTCTTAATAGTGAATACACACATCAATTGCTCCTTCAGGAAGGAAATGGAACAACCACATTAAAAATACCAGATCACCTTTTGATCACTTATCTGAGACAACTAGAAAGGAGTCATCAAATTCCAAGCAAGTAAGTTTTTTTTTTTCCAAAGTCATGTTATGCAAATTCTCCTGTGAACCACAGATTACTATAGAGATTCCAGGCAAAAGCTGTTTGTGATGTCCGTATAACAGAGTGCACATCAAATAACAGGATAAAAATCTGCAGTGATAAGATACTGAGCTGGGACTGCCATGCTGTTACTGATGCCAAGATAACAGCACAAAAGCTGTGCTGAGCTGGTGATGTGTCTGGAATGGAAGACATGGACTAGTGAAGTTATAACAGTCTCACAGTAACCTGAAGATGGGAGTGCTGTATGGGACAAAAGCAGAAGAATTTCTGAAAAATGTGCTACAACACAGTTTCTTGGAAAGCAAAATTGACATCAGAAGCTGAGTTACTGACAGAAAACAGAGAATGCAACTCAGGTTGAGGCTCTGTGCGAAGAACAATGCTGAGTATTAAGACACGAACAGAAATGAAAGCTGTAACAGTGTTAGCAGGTACAAGTGCCAAACTCTGGTGACATATTTAATTAACATGTAAAGGATGCTTGCACAAGACTCTGTGAAAGTCAGCGTGCCCAGGTAGATATATCACATAATTACTTAAGGAGCTTATAAAAAAATCGCTTAGTCTCCAAACCTAGATGTT
Organism: Xenops minutus; assembly: GCA_035221455.1. Classification (NCBI taxonomy): domain Eukaryota; kingdom Metazoa; phylum Chordata; class Aves; order Passeriformes; family Furnariidae; genus Xenops; species Xenops minutus. Next base: position 83,060,198 of record JAWWEE010000105.1, on the reverse strand, counting down.
ATTGGAATGTAAAATACTGAACTAGAAAAATAAAAGTAGAACGAACACTCAAATAAAAACAAGTAGGACTCAGAATAGAAAATACCACTACTCTGCTACCTAAACCAGATGGCAATATAAGGTTTAAAAACAAATTCTTCTCACTCTTTTCTGCTGTCTCTTTATATTGAGGAACTTTTCTTCCACAGTAGTCATCTAATGCAGCATTTTCTGTGCTTTCTCAGACTGCAAGCACTGCATGGACTCTTTTTTTGTGAAGAATAAGCTTTTGTCCTTGCAGAAATCCTTCAGCTTGCATTCACAACCAGTCCTTGCATCGTCTGTCTCCTGCTCTGCACTCATCCAGAGATCATCCATGTCATGGGCACAGCCGTCAAGTGTCTCAAAAATATTCTGGCCAAACAGTCATCTTCCACCTCTGCTGTTTAGTCAAACCCTTGGATGAAGTGAAGCAGTACCCTGTAAGGCAGAAAGAAACACATGCTCTACACAGTGAGAAAAGGCTTGATACTACCAACAGTGTAATCCTTAATTCCAAAGATGGAATTCCTTCAATAACCAAATGTTACAAGCAATTACTCACTGAGAGCCCTTAAATCATCTGGAGAGGGCAACCACTTTTATTTGGACTTTTAACATAAGGGAATACATTGGTGTAATAAGTCTCTCCATGAGATTTTGGAAACTCTTTTTTACCTGTGACATGGCACCATTAAATGCTACATGTTACTATCTACACCACTCAAACTTGTGCTTTGCGGGATTTTGTGGTTTTTCTCCACCCTCAACATTTGTCTTCACTGTAGCTACTGCCACAAATTATTTCCTCCTGTGTGTATGTGGGTGTAGGTGTGAGAGAGTGCACTTCTTTCCTATCTCATTTTAGTTGTCAGAGTCCAGCATAGTATTTTGAAAATTGGAAGCACTGTTAATAACATGTATTTTATTACATTCCCTTTTGTACTCCCATGTCTTTCACTGTAAAGTTTATTACACAGTTTTCTTATCTCTTGTTCTAGCTACAGCTGACTTTTGAAAATAGGAAATGACAGATCAGTTGTCAATACGGAGTTACTAGATTGTCACCCCTAACACCAATAGAGCAGCAGAATTAATCTGAAATTAGTATGCACGGATGGGATTCAGCTGCCTGTATTTTACACCAAAGCTGTTTAATAATTTATCTCATATTGCAGAAATCTACAATGTGCCAATGTCAGCATCGTCTTTAGCAATAACAATTTTAAGCATGTGTCATTTCACCACTTTCACTGAGGTTATGAGTAACTCATTTTCTTGTTAGGGCAAGATATCCCAAGTGCTGATGTTCTGCTAAAGAAAATCACCTTAGCCTGGAATGTCATCACACCTTAGTTGACCTAGACCCCACAGCCTCTTTTTCCAGGTTTGAAATGTCTGCGTGTCTTTCACTGTCCTGCAGGGTAAGAACAGTCCTAAGACCCATCTAATTCAATGGAAGATGAGTGCTGTCCACACACAGAGACAAAAGTATTTTCAGCTTCAGAGGGCCAATCCAAATCTTTAAATTGCCCCTTTCTTTTTTCTATTCTCTAATCAGAATTCTGTGCAGTTGTCACTCCTGAAGGATGGGATGCCATCCAAAGGGACCTGAACAAGCTCAAGGAGTGAACCCACAGGAATCTCACGTGATTTAACAAGACCAAGTGCAAGGTGCTGCACCTGAGTCAGGACAACCCCCATTATCACTACAGGCTGTGGGATGAACAGACTGAGACCAGACTTGCCAAGAAGGATTTGGGGGTGCTGGTGGATGAGAGCCTGCACATGATTCAGCAATGTGGAAAGAGGAATGGATTCCAACTAAAAGCTGACAGGTTTAGGTAAGATATTAGGAAAAAGAATCTTTACTGTAAGAGCCATAAGGCACTGCAACAGGTTGCCCAAAGAAGTTATGGATGACCTGTCCCTGGAGTTGTTCAAAGCCAGGCTGGATGAGGCTCTGAGTGGAAGTTGTCCCTGCCCATGGTTGGGGTTTGGAATGAGATGATCTTTAAGGTACTATCTAATCCAAACCATTCTATAATTCTATGAATCATTCATCTTCTGTTTATTTTCTACTTACTGATATAGTGAAGTCATGTTCTTTCTGATGTGCTCTTAGACACCTTTTGCATTTGTTTTCTATCAGGTTGACTCATTTGATGTTAATTTGGAACGAATTTAAAGCATACATAGGCAGTTAATTCTAATGCACGTAAGTGGATAAAATTACATCAGAGTTACTATTGGTTTAATCATTCAAGAACTGAGTACAAGTTAATGCCATGTCATGCATGTCATCCTAATAAAGAAAAGACCTTGAATTTCAGATTCTTGGGTTTTGTATCTCAAATCAAGGGCTGGATGCTTTCAGTGAGTTGTGTAGAGTGAGTCTGTAACAGTTGTGCAATTCATGAATATGACAACAAAAAAAAAATCAATGTTTTGGCATATAAGGATTCTGTGAACATACTGATTTTCTAAATTCAATTATTTAATGCAAATTACTTAGAGTTTGTATGCACCAAAAATAAGAATGGAAAAATATGAGAAAAATAAAGACTGGTATAAAAGTTCATTATTAGATATGTCTTCTCACAGACATTAAAGAAAATTTAACCTACAATAAATGTGAAGAATGTTTTGATAATGAGACTGTTGAACAGCCTTCTAGGGAAGTAATGAAAAACTAGATATCAAAAGCATCTAAGACTGGACTAGACATGGAAATGAATTTATTTGTTTCATTGTCATTAGAAATATGGAGAATTAGAAGGTTTTGAATATGTCTTAAATTGCCAGATTATGCAGGATATGCAGACAGATGCCACAAATACCCTCCCTCACCTCTCATTCAGATGTACCTTTTCTGGACAGACATGATTCATTTGAGATACAATTATCACATCCTACTTGGGGGATGCAATATAGCTTTATCCAGGAAAAATGAGATACCGAAGTCAATGCTGAAAATAGACATGGATTAGCAGCCTAACTAACTCATTTTTATGGGTACTAACTTACGTTGTATGGGTATTGAAACAGTCACCAGAGAGAAAGGCAATATTAAAGAAAGAACAGAACAAAGGGAGCCTCTGATATCTGTAATCTGTATTTAAGGTTTCCTGTGATATTTTCTTCTGATTTTTTTTTTTTTAAATATACACTTTATGTTATATACAACATGAACACACAGTATTTGAACAAGACATCTGGAAAAAAATAGTATAGTGCAAAATCGTCCTGTAGTTTTTTCTGGAAGTTTTTCAAAAGAAGTTTTTCTGAGTTGGAGACATTCTTTGTTGAAGCAAGCAACCTATAAAACAAAAAACAGGAGAGAGGAAAGAACATGTTTGAACAGTTCAAAAAGGAAAATTTTGAATTTATAGTAATGCTTATACCTTTATGTCCTTATGTCTGCATATATAAGGGTGATCCTCAAATGTTAAGCATTGACAAAATAATATTCAGCATAAATTAAGCATATTTAGTATTCAGTATAAATCAAGGTAATACTGAGTGTTATACCAGGTAAAGTTCTGGTATGTGAGGTATCTGTTTTGTATAACATCTTGAATGGTTACTATTATCTTTTTCTTTTAATTTTCAGATATACCAACTGGTGTTTCTTATAAAGTACTTTGTATAAGAAATGTTTTCATAAGGAAAGGAGACACTTATTTTGTTTTCAAGTTAAATTGCATCTAAGTTAAATTGCATCTTTGTCTTCTGAGTTTGCTTGATTTTGTATTTTTCAGTTTTTTATCTACTAGCATTTTGTTTTTACATATTGGATGCTGAGGAACAGATTATTTCTCACTAAAATTGCATAACCATCTGTATAATAAAACCCAAGCATACAATATTTTTTATAAGGCTACAATACAATTTAAGTGGTCACACAGTAAAACATGCTCATAAGCTGCTACATAACTTAGGACACCTGTAGGACATGAAAGTTTTTCAAAGTTCAGAAGAGATTTTGCATAAAACTGAATGTTCTCAGATGTGTTTAGTCTGTTACTATATTAACTGATAGGAAGCAACTGATTTTATAAGATGTATTGGTATTACATGGTGAGGTTTTTTCAGTGATGGTAGTAGGGCCACTTGTATAATAGATTTACGAAAAGGTAAAAAAACCCCATGCAACTGCAGCTGGGAGATAGCAGTGAGAATATGTGAGAAAAGCAGCTCTGCAAACACTAAGGTCAGTGAAGAAGGAGAGGAGTTGGTGCTCCAGGCACTGGAGCAGAGATTCCCCTGCAGCCCCTGGTGAAGACCATGGTAAGGCACGCTGTCCCTCTGCACACAATGGACACCCATGCTGGAGCAGATATCCACCTGAAGCCCATGGAGGACTTCATGCTGGAGCAGGTCTTGTGGAGGAGGCCTTGACTGGAGGATGACCTTGTGGGAAGCCTACACTGGAGCAGGCATTTGGCAGGACCTGTGGTCCATGGAGAGAGGACCCCACACTGGAGCAGGTTTGCTGACAGGACCTGTGACCCCATGGGGACCCATACCAGAGCAGCCTGTTCCTGAAGGACTGCACCTTATGGAAGGGACCCATGCTGGAGCTGTTCACAAAATGCAGCCCATGGAAAGGACTCATGCTAGACAAGCTGGTGGAGGACTGACTCCTGTGAGAGGGAGCTGGGGGAAAGTGTGAGAAGTCCTCCCCTTGAGGAGGAGGGAGTGGCAGAGACAATGTGTGACAAAATGACTGCAGACCCCATTTGCTGTTCTCCTGCGCTACTATGGGAGAGAAGGAGAAGAAATCTGAGTGAAATGGAGCTTGTATAGATGGGATGGGTGGGAAGGATGGGGAAAGGTGTTTCAGGATTTGGTTTTCTTTCTCATTACCATACTCTAATTTGACTGGTAATAAATTAAATTCATTTTTCCTCAATTCAGACATTCTTTGCCAGTAATGGTAATTGCTGAGGGATCTCTCCCTGTCCTTATTTCAATCCACAATCCCTTCACTGTGTTCTCTCTCCCCTGCCCCAGCTGAGGAGGCGAGTGATAGAGTGGCTTTTGTGGGCACCTGGTGTCCAGCCCAGGTTAACCCATTTCAACGGACCACTTCTAAAGGACATGTTTGGTGACTCTTTCCATTCCTTATTACTATTCCATTTCATGCTGTAATTCTAAGGATGTGCAGTTCACAGAATAGGGTAACCCAGAGCAAAAATTACCATATACATACATCTCCTTTGCTTTTTTCCAGAAGTAATATTATAGGATCATAGAATATTACTGTCGTCCTAGTGGTGTTCTTCTCTGTCTTCCACTCTAGACAAGCTGGAAAATGGCAATCCCTGTTTCCTATTTCCCACTCCTTAGCCACTACAAAGCCACAGTGTAGCAGACTCCTACAAGTTACACTATCTGCTTGATTTAGGGGGAATTTGCCAGCACTTCCAGACTTCCTGGCACTTGGAGTTCACCAAGGAAGACCTTCTGGTAGTCTGACCTCGTGGACTAAAGGAAAAAGAAGCAGCAAAGACTGTTTTCTGTATTTTTAATGCTAGAAAACCTATCACAAACAGATAGCTTATTGGCCAGATGTTTGGAAAACTATCCTTGTTGAGAGACAGTTTGCTAGCATATGAAAATTTCATGGCAAAACCCACAGTATTTTTCGTAACACAGTATTTTCTGGTTTTGCTATTTATCTGGATACAAAATAGCTGCATAGAAATAGAAACTCCCTCTTCCCTTGGAGTCTTGTCCACAGTTTTATCAGGACAAAGAAAGGGGCCTCTATAGTACACATGATGGAAAAGTTATATGCAATATTTTAAATTGAATACTGCATAAAATTCAGTGAGGAATCATGACTGCATACCTGGAACAAGTAGATTTTTATGTTACTGTTGCACTTGAGGATATCTAAAGTCCCTTAAGCTTCCTCTTCTATTATTGCCACTAGATTTCTGATTCTGCAAAACACTTGAATTTATACTGAACTGTAGAAAGGAATCATGAAAATTATATACAAATGTAGTGAAGAATGAGAAAATTTTGATTTGTTTTAGGTAAAGAAACCAGATGAACTACTAAAATATGAAAAATACATATATATAAAAGATTATAACATCATATTCTGATTGTATGTTTAAATAAATGATATTTTTAAATCAACAATGCGTAGCTACAATACAAGTCACATATGGACAACTCAGCATCCCAAGGGTTTCTTTCTTGCAACATTACAATAATTATTAAAACAGTACTTAGAAATTAGTACCTAAGAGAAAGTTAAACGTAATAATCTTAACAGCCAAACTATGCAAATGTTAAAGGGTGTCATGGAGTTAAAAATACTAGTGTTGGTGCAACGGCAAATTAGTTACAAACATGAACTGAAAATTAAAAAGTTAAAAATTGTGTCATATTTATTAGTGTTCTCCAAATGCTTATTGGTGCTTACAGTGCAAATCCTACTGCTAAAATAAGCTGGTAAGAAGTCAATTTCTATTTGCTTCTAAATAATATCTGCATTAAGCATACTGACTGAAATTCATACACAAAAATGTGGTCATTATCTTGAATTTTTGACCAAAGGAATATGTTGGAAACCTCAGTAAACAATGATAAACAATATTCAAAAAGATAATATGCCTTAAATAAGGGGGAAAAGAAGTATGCTTTCTACTGTGAAAGACCTTACTTTTTTTCTGAGATTCATGTACCCACAAACCCTGCCACCAGCAAACCAACCAGAAAACCTAAACCAACACTGAAAATGGGAAAAATTATGCAGTTTGCTTCTTAGGTAGACCTGTGCTAACCAACTCAGTTCTCCATAGGATCTATCTGCACTAAACAATTATAAGTAATTACAGCATCTGAATACGTTTCAGTCCAAAACAATTACTTTTTCTTACACTGGATGACTGAAATATCATTGAAAATTGAGAATTGAGATCAAGTTGACTTTTCTGTGGTCCTTTGGCACAATGCACAATGATGTGAGCAAGCTTTGTGAATGAAATACAGAAGGTGGAAGAGTATAGAAGATGACTGAAGAGTGACATAGGGGATGGTTGAAGATCTGAGATACTCTGAAGTGCTAATAATAGCACAGAATATCAAAAGAGATGAAAGTATCATCCTTTAAAGGAGAAATGAAGAACAAACTTTCAGTAACTATAATCAATCATTTGTAATTGTCTGGCAAGGACACTATTTGCTTCAATTCATGCCTGTAGGCTTGAGGTGAGGTCATGATCCACTAACATTCCATTAGCAGAAGCCTTAGTTCACTGTTGTCTGTAAAGTTATTCCACACAATTCCATTATCACATTATTTTTTCTTCCTGATAGGGGCCAAGAAAATAGTGCAGGTGTTACTGGGCAGTTTGGAGTTTCATAATAACCTTACATTCCTTTTTATTTTTACACTCAAATCAATTACTTTGAGAGATTCAGATTTCTTAAGACTTCAGATGTGATCAACATAGTCTGGGACATTTACATACATCAAGAAGCTTTCTTGTTTATTTCTTCTGTCTTCTCCCAAGTTTCCTTACTTACGACATGGTTCTTTTCCCTCCATGGATTTATGAGATAGGAAGGAAGTTTTTTTAAAGCCAAAGCCAGCCTTTGCCTTTTGTTTACTTGTGAATTCTACATATTGTATCAGATATAACGAAATGTATATCTTAAAGTCTGTGTATATCACTACTTAGAGGGTTTATATAAATACACGAATACCTTAATTTCTTTTTTTCTGTAGAAATGGTCAAATTTTTACTAAAACTAAAATCCCCTCATATTTCCAGAGATCTGGACTCTAATAATTAATGAAAATGACAGATGAAAAATTCAATTACTTACAAGAGAACTTCTGATTAATTTTATGACAATCTTAGCCAACAGCTGTGATATTCTATACAAGAATTTGATATGGCTTCTGATTATGTACTTCTACATATGAAACTAAACAGTGACACAAAACCATGTGAGTCCTGTGTAGATGCTTAATTATCCAATTTTAATGTAAAAGAAAGTATCCCAGTAACTCAAAATACTCCTGAGTCTGATCCAGAAAATTGTCAGGCTTCACTTTGGAATGTAATTTTTAAAAGTAAAGCTTTAAAAATAAAATTTTACCCATGATCAAGTAGAATTCAAATCAAACACAATGAAGTTATTAAAAAAATCTAAAAAACCCTAGAAAAAAAACTAGACAACTCCAATTTGTATAATCTAAAATTATCTTATTAGTATGTATACAAAGCATAGAGAGTAGAAAACTTGATGAAAATAAATACTAAGTTCATTATACTTGCAGAAAGATACAATATGCTGAGTTAAAAATCTTGGTTATACATTTTTCTGTGTCTAAATGAAAATGACTGTCATATGTTTATGACCCTGAATTTATTTAATGGAAATAATGGATTTCATATGTTAATTTTTTATTTCACAGCCATACTTTAAAAAGGGAAAATAATCTTGGCTGAGAACTGGAATGCAGCATAACTTCATTTATAGATTTTGAAGAGTCTGTTTGAGTTGCTTTTCTTTGGAGGTTTCCATTTTGAACAGGATTCATTAGCAAATGTGCTATGGTCCAGATTAAATCCCAAGGGTCTTCAAGTGTAACATACATTTTAACAGGTTACTTCAAAGTGCAATAATAATAAATACATACGTGGGATGTATTAAAATAGTAGCAAAAAATTAATAGTACTAAAAAGCTAATCCTAACTCAAATGATTAGCCCCAAAAAGAAACCCCAGTCCTCACAAATGTCACCCCATCACCAACCCTGTCCTCAGCTTTAAGAAACACAGGGAAATCAAGACATATATTTATGTTATGCATTTCTAATCAATAGAACCCAGATGTACAGAATAAAACTGTGGACTAGTATTATTCCAATAGGAATGAACATGTTGGAACAACGCTTAGATAGCATTACACACTAGGAAAAATTGTCATTGCCAGGAGATGGCAAAGAGATCCATATTCCAGTTATCATGTAGATAGATAAGTAGATAAGTAGGGACTTAGACAACTGCTTCTTGTCTTGGATAGAAGTGAATAGTGCATTATCAATAGTGTGGGAGTAAAGTAATGCTTTAGGAAGAACACTAAGTCTTAGTGTTGCAGAAATGCAGAGAAAGAGTGAAAAACTCAAGACCTTTTATTTTCTTTTTAATGGAAGATAAATTTATATAGATTATTTACATGCTGAATTTTTTTCTGTCCCTGGATTATTCATACCTGTTATGCCACTTTACTGTGACTCTGTCTTGTGTTTGTCTCTGAGTTCATACTGGCTGTCTTTTTCTCATTTCTTGTGCAGATGAAAGTCATAGTTTCCATTTTAGTCCATGTGTGATTATTTTGTCTCTGCTGTTCTGTATTTTGTACCTCACAGTCACATAGATGGGGTGGCTTGCTATTCTCAGTTTCTTTATAGATTTCATCAGTTGAATAATCCTTACATTTGTCCTCACCATTACAGCTCTGACCATGTTCTCAGGGAGAGTTTAGTCTGTGGATTCGATTGATACCAATGTACAAGCTTGTCATCGAAATCGCTATTTAAAAATTCCTAGTAGGACCATTTCTGTCATACATGCATGCACATTGTACGTAATCCTAAAGGGATGCATGAATACAGACCAATGTTTAATTTCAAAAGATAGAACACTTCATATATGTATTTTTAAACAAATCTAGTTGACATTTGGTTGCATTATCAGTACTGAAAGAATACTTTTTAAGTAATCTATTTAGAAAGGTGGAAATAAAACCCCAACTGTTATTGTACAGTACAGCAATACTGTTCACAGGTGGCTAACTCTCTGGAGACACTACAGTGGTAATTCCAGAACATGTTACTACTACTTCAACCTAAAATCTTCCTTTCTCCTTTTTTAATTTTTTGTTTTTCCTGACATCTATGATCTGATGCATGGGATGTAAGAGAAAAAAGCCATAAGCATCCAAATAAACTCAAATTGTCTGATATTTCTTTCAGTATTTCTGTTGATTCTGTTCTTTTTGTCAGCACTCTATAAACAGCATGAAAATCACACCAGAGTTTTAAGGCCTTATCAATAGGACCATACAAAGTATAGTTCTCTGTCAAGACAGTATTACTACCAAGCAAAAGAGATTTGCTACACTGATGGGTGCAGTTAACCATCTCAGGTGTCCCAGTGCCACAGTGCTCTTTGGATAACAAGGCTGTGGTGGCAGCAAAGCAAGTTCTTTGCTCCCCTTATCCATGGCAGCAGAAACAAAAGCAGCAATGCCTGGGAAAATGAGAAAATATTTTTATTAAAGGGACTGACAATTTTTCTGTTTAAAGCATTAAGTACTGAGCAGTCAGAAGTATAACCTCGCTGATGACAACAGGTAATGCTGCATGAGAAAGGAAGACAGATATGCAGTCAGACATCTTACTCGTGAGAAAAGCAACAGAAAGAGAAAAAAGCACTTGAAACTGGAAGTCTGCAGGAGAGCAAAACCACTCAATAAAATCCCTTCCATTAATGTACTAAGCCGACAAACTCTTAAAGGCAGACATTTCTTCCTTGCTGCTTAGTGCTTTTCCAGTTCATATAACCTATTTCACAATGCTCATTATATTACATGATGCAGAATGGATTGTTGTGCTAGCTATCCCTTTTGGAGTTTACAGATTCTATTTTCTGCATGATAGACAATATTATGTCTGGGTGGGGTTTTTTTTGAAAGGCGATGTGTTCCAAATTCTTACTATGCTACCATCTATCCCAAAAGTCTTATTTAAGTGAACAGATCCATTTATTAGCATAAAAACTTTCTGCTAAACTATTTCCTTAGCATTCCCTATTTTGCTACAATATGGCCGTCGGTATCAGTTGCCTCTCTTAGCATGGTTCTCATGAAAATGGATGCTGAGATCTCTGGTTTACATTATTTAATAGAGCAAGATGAATGGGTGTACATGAAAGAATATGATTTAACATACTCTGCCATTTGAAACAACTGGCAACCCTTGCTGGCCAGCTCCTAATTCTCTGCTCTAGTTCTGCTCTTGGTTCTATACCCTCCTTCTTGAGATAAGACTATGACTTTCACATGGTGAGACTCTACATAGTCACTCATACAGGGGATGATATCCTTGCTCTTCACTAAACAAAATATGGTTTTAAAGAAAAAAAAAATATCTGTCCTAAAATAAACTGCAAATGTAGAATATGTATAAAAGCAGCATCTTCAGAGGAAGCTACTAAGATTTGGCTTGCGTCTTCCCTGGTGTAACCAAAGACCTGTGTTTCAATTCAAGCAGGAAAAAATACCACTTTCACAAACACCATTTTAAAGACAGTATGCTAAAACCAGTATTCTTTCTAAAATTCTACAATTTTTTTCCCAAATTCATAAACCACAGCCTTGACATTGTAGATTTTATTATTAATAAAAAAGGTCAAAGCCTTCTGCTTCTTGTTTCATCTTCAAAACCTGTCATTTTCTCTTTACAGGAGGTATTTTTGAGATAAAAAGCACACTATATTGCCCAGTAGGTAATCCAAATCCTTTTACCAGATCTTCTACACTAAAAAGTTCTCAGATCATTAATTCACAATTTATTGTAATTAATATTAATTTAATGGGACTAAGTTTGTTAGGAAAAGTACAAAATAAAGCTTAAGATTTATTGTTTAAGTCTTCTGATGGTCTTCTTTCCCAACATGAAAATAAATATAAATGTTATACAAAGAGATTTCAGACTTTTTTTATTCAGAACAGCAGACAAAAGCCTTCTTTGCATAGCCTTCATAAGAGAAACTAATTAGAACATTTGAGTTGTGTTCTCATTCTGACCATAAATTAGGAAAAGCTACCAGCAGTCTGACATTTCTAAACAAGTAGTTGCACAGAGCACCAGATAAACATACGGAGTGCCTGGGATAGGGAGGGAAGTGGCAAATATTTTTCTTAGGAGTAGACTTATAGAATCTGTCTCTAAAGAGAGTTCTTGTGCAGTCCACTTGGGCTCCTTTATTCCAGCTTGTTTACAGGCTTTAGTGTAGAAGTACCAAATGCTGATGCGGACCATGCATGCAAGTGCCAGCAAGACAAAGATACAGTTTGTACAAAAAGCTGTTGGTGTATGACAGTACCAAGAAAAACAGTTGCTTATAGCAACTATATCATAGCACTACTCTCTTCCGTTTGCTTGCTATATGGAAGTTAAACTATTCAAGTGTATTTTTTTTTTTCTTTATAAAGCATAATTTGCTGCTCCCTCAGGTTTCCATACACTGCTGTTTAAAAAAGCACATGGCCTTGATGGCCTCTTAATTATTTTCCCCTTATTTGTATAGCAGGAGAAGATTTGAAGTGTAGCATATATATCTCTCTATATATATCTGAAGTGCAGCCGATAAAGTTCTGCTGCCTGGTTCTTGATTGTTTTATATCTGAGGAAGGTGTTTACATCTTAAGAAGTCATACGAGTGTTTTTTTTACATTCACTTTGCAAATGTAAAAATTACCCTTGCTGAAAATAAAGAGGACCAGAATAGTATAAATTTTAATATTATTTTCCTTTAGCAATAGAAATAGTTATACATATCCAATAATTATTCACATTTGTGGGGGGGAAAAAATCATACCTTTGATCACTGTGTAATCTAACAAGTGCAAGGGAGTGGAAACAGTAGCTTGCAAGTGATATTTCTGAGACGTGCATGGAAGTGATTCATAAGGAAGACATTTAACTTTAGGAGTAACATACTGAGACTGTAAACTGATGTAGGTAGAGGAGTGGAAGCTGAGCATAGTGTATTTGCTGCTTTCCAAGTAAAGAACTTCTCCAAAAGCAATCCTGATTTCAGGAGTGACAAGTCTATTAATAGCAGCGTTTGATGACATTACGTCTGAGGTACCCTCCTGGAAAGGTAACCCCAAAATTCTGAAATCTTGACAAGATCCTGTAATATCTACTCTTAATACATTTTCTCTTGAAAACATTTTTTTGCAAGTTGGCTTGTTGAAAATGGGGAAATAACCTCTTTGCCATGAACAATGGCCAACCACTGACTCTAGTCTCAGCAGTCAATGCCAAGCATTTTTCAATTTTTTTAATAAATCAAAGAATTCACTAGAAAGGAAAAGACACCTTTAACAGATAATGTTGCTATTTTAAGCCAGCAACCATATGTGGCTTTAAGGCAAACGTGTCTATGAATATCCCCAGTGTCAACTTACCACCCAATACCTCTATCTGTACAGCACAGTGAAAATTGGGGAAAGAGATCAGATCTCTTTAGCATCACTGCTAGAGAATAAAAGAAAACAACATCACAATTTATACACTACATAAAATAAATGAAACAAATACCAGACCATGTCTCCTGCACAGGCTTCACAATTTACTTTCTTTTTCCTAAAGTTATTATGCAGATCTGTTGCTTAGTATTTCTTTTCCAAGCCACTCACTGGTTCCATGCCATCACTCAGTGGATTGTACCTTTATGTTGCCAGATTTTCAAGAGATCTAGTTCTTATCTAGGCAGTAGCCAAACCAGCTTCCAAGCACTCATTGTCATATGTCAAAGAAGAAAATGATGGTGGGTTTTTTTAAACTTTGAGAATTGTCATGTATATATGCTGACTTCAAAGGATAAGCTCATTATTTGCAGTTCTTTTAGCTTGTCATATTTTATCATTCCAGACTCAGAATTGTGAAGCTTCCAGTCAGTAGTTTTCTTTGAGCTTGGATGTAGTGTTGTTTTTTCCCTCTCTCAAATTCTTAAAAAATTTCAAAACGCGTCTACAATGTGATATACCTGGGAAAATGTATGTCTCACAACCTCAGACTTCCTCACTTTCTTGAGTATTTGGTTTGATTATTGGGATGAATTTTCCTGCCACATGAAAAAGAATAGTCTAGGCACAAAAATTATTTAAAGAGAGACAAACTGAAGCTACAGGTCCTCTTCCATGTTTTACATCAGTGAGTCTGTCCAGCTCTGCTTCCACATCCCAGGAGGCAGTGGTCTGTTTCTCTTTTACACAGCATGGCCCAAGCCTGGAGTAAGTCTACTTTAGTAAATATGTCTGAGTTCCATTCTCTAGCCCTGAGAGCAACAAAGTCAGCTTTCTATCCATATAAATATTTCTTTTTTTCATCCAGGTGGCTTACAAACCTCTGATGGGAGACCTCCCTTGCCTTTTTTATCCCCCATACAAGGCCAAGGTATTATTTGAAAGAGTAGTCACTGATATAGTGAAAACTATAGTGAAAACTCTGCCAGGCAATTCCACAACCCAGAAAACAGCAAGCCAGTAACTGAGCCTGGTCAGTCTTACACTACAGACTCAATACACATGCTGACAGTGTTGCAGACGTATTATACATTTCGTAGATAAAAATTCCATTTAGGTTATGATTGAGAAATTATCCATAATTTGAGAAAAATCACATTATGTGGGAAATAATATGCTCTGCACTCTTAAAACTTTCAACCAGCAGCATTCTTCCATAGTCTAGTTGACAAGCAATTTATTTATTGTTACATATATTATTTTTAGCCATGGTTATAAACAGGAGGGGTTCTGTCTTCTCCAGTATCTTTTTGATTTTTTTCTAATGGGACCCACCCTTTGAAACATCTTTCTTTTTCATTGTGGTCATACTCAGCCTAGTCTGGTCCAACAGGCAAACAAATGCTGCTTTCTTTTGGAGATGATGGATTTGGTAGCAACCCAATAACAGGGCGTGCCCACACTGAATATATTCAGGAAGAGGCACAGAAATAACCTACAATTAAAAAGCACACTTAGAAATAAAACATCCTGACCATGATTCTCATTGGATTCCTCTCATGACTGCCTAAAAATTGAAAAAAAATATTGCAGAAGAGCTACTACATCAAAACAAAATAACGAATAGAGTTAAAAACTATAAACAGCCAATAAAAGAAAAGAGAAACATCAGCAGTTTGGAACATGTAACATTCCTCAGAGGGTTTGTAATGTGGGAAGTAAAAAAAGGCATTACAGAACACAAAAATAACATACCCAACACAAAAATAACACCAGGTTGTGTGGAAGTGTCTGGGTTTTCCATTCAATGATTTAACTGTAGGTGTAGTGTTCCATATTGGTGTTAATAGTTATCAGTGTTGATCCTGCAGGTGTAAGAAAGAATTAAGTTTGGAAATCCACCCCAAAAATATTATACATCACAATGATGAAGAGAGAGCTTTTTATATGAATCAGAAGGACAAATACCACTCTGTTTCCGTGAGCTGTTGCATTTAGTATGATTTATAAAGTGTTGTGTGAAATTCTGAGATGAAACCTTTCTGTACGTCTATCATATTCTGAGATGAAAGCTTCCTGCATGTCTATAATTTCTACTCTGTGCATCTACTACTCTCACATTTTCATTATGTTTAAATCTCACATACATGTTTAAATCTCTCATATGTCAAAACCCAATTTATCTTGATAGACATGGCTTGATAATGGTTCAAGTTGGTTTGCTTTTGCTTTTTTTATTTTTTTTTTATTGCTAAAGCTGCCACAGTTTATTTTAGGATGTTTTCAGATGTTTTCCTTGGCAATCTTGAACTGAAACAATAGCGTTATAAATGCTGATTGTCTCACCAGCTGAGGAAGCAGTTGGGGTCCCCATAAAACCATTAACCTTCTGAGAGGCTGAGATGTGCTGGAAGCTTCTACAAAGCACTAGTAGCACACATCCCATTATTTTCATGGCTGTTCCATTCACATGGAACTGAGCATGTGGACATCACATAAAATCAGCAGAGAGAAGGTATACATGGTAAGAATTACAGCTGCGCTAATAATACCAACTAAGCTTTGTGAATAGCTCCCTTGAGCCTCATGCAGCAGAAACTGAATTGATCTTTCTCCTTCAGTGTCAAGATTGAAACCTTTTCTCAAGTACTATGCTTCTTACATTGTTAACTGTTGCAGACAAGAAAAGCCCAACTCAGCAACAGGAAATATGGAGAGGAGAAATATTTTAATAATATTTCCTATTCACAGTTCTCACATATTCCACTTGAAAGATCAGAATCACTACTGTTACTGAGCATGACTTGAAAAAATAGTGCTAACAACACAAATGTGAAAAGTAAGATTTGAGCATAAAAAATGACAAATTGTCAAGCACCGACTTCATCCTAGTAATTTTCATATGGAATTTAATCTTTCAAGATGTCCTCTTGCCACAGTGGACCTTTCATTAGACTGGAGAAATTAAAAACTAATTAGAAGCTGCAATTTAGATTCAACCCAAATTCAACCTGTATTTGCAAGCTGAATTAACTGTCAATTTAGAAAACAAAATGTCACAGGATAAGGAGAATAGAGTATTGAAAAAGCCGGACAATTGAGTGATGCAAAATACCAGGCACCATGATTACAGGAATTCTGCTAAATCCTCATTCATTAAAGCAAATTAGAATGCCATCCTCATCTTTGCCCTTATTGTTACACCTGTCACAGAAGTGTAAAAATCAATTCCAAACTAATTGACACTTTGGGGAGAAGAGGCTGGCAGCCAGCTATCCAATATGAGGGAGCAGAAGAACACTGAGCAACTGTAGGTCAGAGATGGTAAAACGATTTCTTACATAGTGCCTGAGCAGGGCAACAAACTTAAAATTACAGTGACAAAGTCTACCCTTTGGCATGAATCTTTTCTTCATGGTCATAAGTTATTTCTCCACTGTGAGTAGTGAACATGGTTTTGCTCAGTTTAAATGTCAATAATCAGACTCTACTATTCTTTTTCCTGTCTGCTTTTGCTTGTTAAGCTGTTTAAGGAGAGTTGTACTAGACACACATCTGAAAGGCCTTGCCATAAGCAAATCTGAGACTCATATATTTGAATAGCTTCCTCTATGGCAAGAAGTACCGAATCAAGGAATCTGGCTACAAGACATGAAAGAAAAAGAATATCATGTCTTCAGCAGTATTCTCCTAGTGATTGCCTTATTGGCCTTTGAACTGCATCAAAATGACTTCATAAAATAAACACACACACACAAACACTTAAATACCAAGGAAGCTTAATGAGGAAAAAAACATCAAAGAATTAGAATTTTATTCGAAGAAAGCTTGAAAATAATAAACATTTAGGTAAAAAACTTCTGGATGAAATCATGAAGTGAGGTGGTTTTATACCTATGTCAAAGCAGTTTCATCTCAATCTAATCCCATTACTTAGATGTTAAAGTGAAATCTGAACTCCTGCAAAAATAATCCATGAAAAAGGCAACAGAGGAAGGTATTTTTCATGATTCATGAGTAGGAATATTTACTATTTTTTGTCTTCTTTTCATAGAGAAATCAGAAGAACTGCATAGAAAAGCAGCTAAAAAACTGTGCACAGAGGAAAAAAAACACTCAGTGTTCACCAGTGTCTGCTCTCTACAGTGTTTACCTTCTGTTTCAATGGGGATAGAGTTGCAAAGGTAATAAGTGCTATGGATAAATCAAACCCTACAGCTTCAGATTGTCAAATCCATATTTTGAACTGAAACAAAAAAGAATGCACATATAAATGTTTCTCACAAGCTTCAGATAGTTTTTAGTTTCAGGTTAATTTACTTTGCTTTTCTTAAACCTCTGACAAAGTTTCAATTATACACTCTAATATGTTGGGCTTTCTCCTGTGAAGAGCTGAGTTACTCAAAAATTACTCTACATAATAAAATCATAGTTGGCTTTATTTCACAGCCTTACCCAGTCCAACTTTAAATACTGCTGATTTGAACTAATTCAATTCCACACCAGACAGTAGCTTCATTCGCATTCAAAGGCAACTGAAAAAGCAGGACTGTATTGAATATTGACACATCTGACTGAGAGATGGACAGTCTAGCTGATTTCATCTGCTGAGTTAGATGACAACTGCCAGGAAACAGTGACCAGCGAGCAAAGCCTGAAGGACACCTAAACTAGGCAAGATCTCTAGAAGAGAAAGGCATGGTCCTAAAACTTCAATTTCATTAGGATTTCCTCCTTCTAAACCTACTGTTGTGTATTGCATCTTCCTGAAATTCCTTTTGATTAAAAAGGAAAAAAAACTCAAAAAAAAAAAGGTGTTTTTTTTAAATTTTTTGTACTTTTGGGGGTACTTGAGTGGGTTTTCCCTTCTATAATTATTTGTCATGTTTTCATGAATCTAAGTGAAAACTTAAAAGCAAGATAAGAGTTAGTACAGGATTTCCCTTTCTTATCCTCTACTACTAGCCATAAACATTAACAACTGAATATTTCTTTGGACTACATCATATGAAATGCATTTTTTTAATCAGAACAATGAAGCAACACTGGCACACAGCTACTGAAACTGCATAGTGTTTACTGAAAGTGGAACTATTACTTAGACACTGGCAGTAAAGTAAAACAATAAGAAACCTCTCTGCAGTCTATGAAATGGTTTTATAATGACATTAAAAGAAAATAAAATTTTAAAAGAGCACTACCAGATCTCCATTAGTGTCTTGCTGAAAATCCTGAACAGTTTGTCTATCTGCCAGGAACATAAGAACTTTATTGAACATATTTGGCTTTATTACAGTGCACCATGATTTTTCAACTGTCAGATGAAATAACATGTGTGTTTACCCGATAATCCAGATATAAGAGATAGATTTTTTCATTAAAGGAGTCTTTTCAATGTAACAAACTATGCCTTATTACTACAAATGATGATAACTTGACAAAGTCACTAGCACGTCTCCCTAAAAGTACTGTCATTTTACAGGAGGAATAATCTAATAGCATAATTATAGACAGTACTATTTACAAAGTAGTATTTATAATTGTACAAGACTTTCCATTGTATACTGAGTAAATAATACAACAAAATGCTTCTTCTCATATGTAAGATTACTTGCAATATACGAAATGGAAGATAGCTGCCAAAATACCAAATGAATGATAAGTTTTCTCAGGAACTCTGCTCAGGCTCTGAAGCTTGCACTTGGAGAAACTAGGTAATATTATCTTCATCTGAAGAAGAGACTTGATATACAGAAGGAACAATTAAACACCAACATTCTCCAAAAGGTTTTGTCCTTCTGTAGTTTGAAAATTTACTTCTAAGCTACCACCCCAATTTTTCAAGGACTCCTTTGACTCGGAGAATGATTTCAGCAGAGATATGAGTGCATGAATAAGGTCTTTGCGAATGCCTACAGGATAAATTTCCATGAAAAAAGACACCTTTCTCCACAATTGCCATTATCATTGGAGACAATGAATTTAAAAGGCCTTTTCATGTATGACCAATTGTATGAAACTTTCTCAACACCAAAAAACATGTCCTTTGCAAAAAGCAGTTTTAAAACTCATTAAAATAGCAGCCAAGTGGGCAGTGCCACACACATTTAAAAGGTTTTGTTGTGTGAGTAGTTGTTAACAGATCTTAATTATTTGATGCTAAAGATTTAATAAAACATTGATACAAACTGAGCAAACAGTACCAAAAAATATTAAATTGCATGACATTCATATCTGAAAAATGCTGGAGACATTTTTGGAGAGAATGCTCCTAAGGGAGAAAAGCAAAGAAAAATCAGCTTGCAGTCTTGGTTGAGCTGGCTTTAGTGATCCGAAATCCACTGAGCTCTTTACTATCCTTATTTCAATTCTGTAATGGTTTGGAGGAGGTTTATAAACAATTCCAAGATAATTTAATTTTTAAAAAATAACTCTAGCACTCCGTTTACAGTTCCTTTAAAAACATTTTATCTTTATAAACAAACCAAAAGGTAACTTCAAAATATTGGCAGAAGCATTTCATCTAACAGACAAGAATCAAGAGACTGTTTTGAAGAAAACAAAGATTATTTTTCATAGGCTTCGTGGCAAGTTAATGTGTTTTTTAAGCTCACAAATACCCACTCTCCTCTCCAGCACTTGGAAGAAACATCTTTTGTCAAACACATGGTTTGGTTTCTGTTATTGAAATAGCACACTTTGGCTGAGCTTGTGTAAGCCCCCTGAGCAGCATAGATGCTGCCTGGGGCTTCCCAGCCCATGCATCACCACTACACTGGGGCAAGTTCAGTGGCAGAAGTAACTTTGAGAAAACACGAAGAGGCAAAAATGTTCTTGTTTTCTCTTTACAGCCAGACTCATCATACTTTTTAATAGCTAGTGATGATGAGTGATGCTTAGCAATTTTCTTTTTTCTCCATGCAGTTTCACATTATGAGGTGTGAGGAGCTGACCCAGGCTTGCAGACCACCATGTGTCTATGCATGCCCATGTAAACCTTCAGGAGCTTGCTTCAGACTGCTGCTCTGTTCAGAGCTTCCACACAGTCTACAGAAGTAGCAGATTTGGAAGTACCTCCAGTTGGAGAGGGATTTGGTGATCCAGCTAATCAGATGCTAACCTGCAATGTCACCATGACTGACCTTTCCTTTTCAATCTGTACCTCTACTAGGAAACCAAGCAGCTCCAAGCCTTATTCTCTGCTCCTGAGGCCAGCTGGTGTAGTCCAGCAATATACTGGATAAACCATGCAAACCGCATAAGTCTTCCTATCAACATGATGGCAACATCCAAACTGCATTTTGGGAACAATCTTGGAAAGCTGGAAGAATGTTACCCAGAGGAAAGCTATGCTGAAGACAATGCCAGCATTAAAGACATTTACATTACCATGCAGAAGCCTGAGCCCTGGTACTGTTAAACTCATGGGAAAAATCTAGACATTATGTCCACAGATGGATATATGCTTAAGTAAATGTTTTTGTGTCTACTGTGCACACTAAATATGGCTATAAACTTGAGAAGAAGATCACACGTGTTCTTTGATGATACTGCAGACCTGCCATATCATACTGTGGACAAGATCTGCCTATTCATTTTAGTAAATTTAACATCAGAGTGAAACACGCATGGAACATTACAGTTTGGGATAAGTGGTTTGAAAGAGAAAGAACTTTTGTGCATTGAGGGATTTGTGTAAAAAAAAAAGCAGACTTTCCCTTCTTTGTAGCTCCAGAGGAGCCACAGTAAAAGGGAAAAAAAAAGAATAAAGAATGCTGGATGTCCACACACCAGATTCAAACCTGAGAGAAAGCCACCTGCTCCAGTGGAGGCACAGAGTGTGTCTCCAGTCACACAGCATGCATCGTTCTACAATGTATCTCTATATCCTCCATGTGTTGTCTTTTTCCTTTTCTCTTCTGTGCTTCTTATCAGAAGAACATACATATGATGTCTTTCTCTTCCAAGCTCCTTGCACCCGAAGTACTTTTTCTTCCTGCAGATTGCTCTGAGCAGTGGTTCTGCAGCAGAAGTGTAAGACTGTCTCTGGCCTGCTTCCTAGATTTCTTGTAGTGCTAGTTAATTTCTCTGCTCAAGTGTCTGTCATGAATTTAATCCTTTCCCCAGATAGTTCAACTGTCCCTACTTTTCAAAAGCATTTCTGGAGACTGGATCTGTTTTTCTCAAGAATAATTCCTGTGTGCTGAAATCACAAGTACAACAAATGATCCTGTCTTTCAGCTAAAGAATTTAAAAATCCTTCCAAAGTTACATGTAAACATCAGATATCCCTGCTCTGAAAAGTGCTGTGGTTGCCCCTCTAGTTCTTGGCCTTAGGTAAAGTAAACCAGTCTCGTTTTAAGACTTAGTTTGTCTTGAGTCAGAGTTTACATGAAATTACTTTATCAATGTTTCAATTACTTTTTTATTTTTTCTGGCAATTGCGCCTTGTTCATTTTTCACGTCTCATCTACCTCATTAAATAGTGAAAACAGTATTTGTCTTATTTTCTTTTTTAATCTCTAACTTTGCTAAGATCTGTTAAGTTCCTTATGACAGTTCTTGCTTCCATTGTTTTCTTGGTTGTACAAGGTCTAGAAATCCATCATTCCCACTAGCCATTCTCTGCATGTTGCCTTTTCCCTTTTCTTCCACTTTTTCATGTTCCCTTTTCTGCGCTGGGTTTTGATTGCCTGACTACCATTTCAGCTACTGACTGTGAGAGGCAAGTTCAAAAGGTGAAGCCATCTCATACAGTTTCTTATGGATTGGGATTCACTGATTGGATTGTCTTCCAGTTGATGGCCATGGCTTAGGCTAGAACATTTCAGTTAGTGAAGGCACTAATCCCTCTCTCTGCCCAGACAACCTTTTGCATGGAACACAGTTATTGTCAGGGCTCCTGTATGTTTGCCAGATTTGGCTGAACTCAAACCAGAGGCTTAAAACACACAGAGAGGAAAAACACACATGCACAATCAAGTCAAGCTAAAACCTGAAACCTCTTATCACTGGCAGAGGGACTTCGCTTAACACCAGCATGCAAACCAAATTCTTCCTTCCTGCAGCCCCCAGCCTTCCTTTCACTCTAAAAGCAGAAGAGATCATTGAAAGTGGGGTGTGACTGATGGATAGGCCCTGATGACTATGGGCAGCAGTGAAATTACGCCTCAGACTGCCACTCACTCCATGAAGCTAGTTTGCATTGTTTCACACCATCTGTTGGAAATAATGCACTCTCAGCTTCATGGAAAACAAAAGCCTGTTGGAGGCCATGAAAAGCCTCGTGGATTTTTCTGTTTTGCTAATCCAGTTGTTGAATCACGCTGACTACTTGCTTAATCTTACCTTCATTGTGCTATTTATCCTCAGGTTCAGGCAGGAGATGGATGTCATCAGTTGTGTGCCAGACTGCCATGCTAACACTGAACACTGGGCATGTTGCTGTACCCTCTAAACAATATGGTTTTAAGGATTAATGCCCTACTCTGCACCAAAACTTGCACACATCTTAAAAACAGGATTTGGCCATGTTTTCACTAAGTGTAGTACAACACAGTTCACACTAGTACACATAGCAACCAGGGAACATTCCCAGAAATCAAAAACTGATTAGCAATCAAAATATGTCCAATCTCACCCTGTATTGTCTCCTTTCTCAGACAAATAGGTGTCATTTAAGGTAAGGTCCTACAATGGTTTTATCAGTCATAAAAACAGTCCCATAACCTGTGCTCTCTGGCACATTAATGACAGATATGATAATTCAGCAGGAATAAAGAACTGGAGTGCAGCTGTTATTTGCTTATTAAATGTCTCAGAGGAAAAGATACAAACACAAACACACACATAATTTAAGTGGTTCATTAATCTGAGGACCTGCTCTCCCTTCGATGGGCTGCAGTGCAGTCTGAACCAGTCAATGCAAAAAACTTTTTCTTGTCTGAGTTATTTGAGAGAAAAAAACTTCAAGTGCTCAGTTAAAAATTACTGCTTCTCCACATTGCCCATAGGGCCTAAGTATTGTGGATTTTGCTACAAAAATATTGAGAACCCTTTCCTTTTTCCATCAGCTAGTAGGGTGTTTCAAATTACAGTACTGTGCCATGTCTATGGTATTCCCTTTCTTAGAGTCAGTTCTCAGGGGTGAGACAGCTCTCAGAACGGTTTCAAAAGTATTGGGCAAATATCTATATTAGCTGGGCATACAAACTACAAAACTCATGTCCATGATGGACAACCAACGTAAAAAATCCATTTCCTTCATTATTCCACTTTGCATAAGCTACTGGAAGTCTTAAAGTCAAATTATGTTCATGAAACCAAATGATAGCCTGGAAAATAGTTTCTTGTATTTATTATGCTTGAAACTAAAAAGCAGACAAGTGAAAACTCTCCAAATCCCCTGGTAATAAACTATCTGATTAAAATTTGCTTTTCCCATTAGACATTCACTATTCTTAATTATGCCAGTTCTGGTTGCAGAGTGCAATGACACAGTAAAATATTTAAATAATTCACCAGTTTATAAGCATGGACTCCACAGTCAGATTACTTGACTATTACAATATAGTGAATGACATACCAAGCTGATAACTGCAGCCTACCTCCTCTTCAAATGTCATCAAGAAAACTGAAATACCATAGAGTTTGTCAAAGGTATTGACAAGGATTACAGAGCTGTCAACCAACACCGAAACTTGCAGATTTCATATGTCTTGCTCTTTTCCTCATGTTATATTTGTGCCACTGGAGAGATGCAAGAAAGGCAAGTAATGAGTTTTTTCCTGGGATGTTGCTCACAAAAATAAAAAATACAACATATAAAAACATAGGTTTCCTGATGAAACTTAAGAAGTATTTTCCAAATTGTGGTTACTGCAGTTTTAACTCTGCATTGAGCAACATGGAGTTTTCTAATTTTGACAGCACACATCATCTGTTCTAGCCATGTGCAGGACAGAACAGGTAAGGTCTTTTCCTTCATGGATATCATTGGAGAACTGCATTTTTCAAAGGTTTCTTCAAATGTAGGCTAGGTATGACAAATTCTATAAGAAGCTGGGAGAAGTCTCACAAATGTTGTTCTTGTGGGGAATTTCACTTGAGCAGATGTCTGTTCAAATCACAACACAGCAGGGTGAAAACAGTCTGGAAGCTTCCTGGAATGTGTGGAAGATATCTTCCTGACACAGTTGGTGAGGGAGATAACTAGGTAAGGTGCCCAACGGAACTACTGTCTGTGAACAGAGAGGGATTGGTGGCTGATATGAGCTCTGGAGGCCACCTTCGTCACAGTGATCGTAGAATGATCACAGGTTTTCAAATCTCAGAGGAGTAAGGAGGGGGGGTCATCAGAATGGCTACTCTGGCTTTCCAGAGGGCAGACTTTGGCCTTTTAAGAGTCTGGTTAACAGAGTCCCTTGGGAGACAGTCCTGAAGAGCAAAGGAGTCCAGGAATGCTGGACATTCTTCAAGAACAAAATCTTAAAGGCACAGGAGTAGGAAGTTTCTGTGAGCTGAAAGTTGAGCCAGTGGGGAAGACTGGCCTAGATGAAGAGAGAGCTTTGTCTGGAATTTAGATAAAAAAGGAGAGAGCATGATCATTTGAAGATGGGAAGGGCAACTCAGGAGGAGTACAAGGATGTCATGAGGTTATGCAGGGAGAAAACCTGAAGAACCAAAGCCCAGCAAGAACTTAATCTGCCTACTGTCATAAAAGACAATAAAAAAATGTTTCTATAACTACATCAGCAACAAAAGAAGGTCTGAGGAGACTTGAATGAGGCTCAACAAGTCAAAGTTCTAGCTCCCACTCTTGGATCATAACAACCCCATGCATTGTTACGGGCTTATGGAAGAGTGGTTGGAAAGCAGCCTCGCAGAAAAGGACCTGGGGGTCACCGCCAGCTGAACATGAGCCAGAGCCAGCAGTGTGCCCAGGTGGCCAAGGAGACCAATGACATCCTGCTCTGTATCACAAATACTGTGGCCAACAGGGCCAGGACAGCGATTAACCCCCCTGTACTCCACACTGGTGAGGCTGCACCTCTAATTCTGTGTTCAGCTTTAAACCTCTCACTGAAAGACCTTGAGGTGCTGGAGCATGTCCAGAGAAGGACAATGAAGCTGGTGAAGGGTCTGGCACACAAATCCTATTAGAAGGAGCTCAAAGAATCAAGGAAAAGGAGGCTCAGGGGGTCCTTATCACTTTCTACAACTATCTGAAAAGAGGATGTATTGAGGTGGGTGTCAGTCTGTCTCTTCTCCCATGTAACAGGTGGCAGGTTAAGAGGAAATGGTCTCAAGTTGCACCAGGGGAGGTTTAGATTGGATGTTAGGAAAAATTGCTGCAAGGATTGTCAAGCATTGAAACAAGATGCCCAGTGAAGTGGTGGTGTCACCATCTCCAGAGGTATTCAAAAGATGTGTAGATTTGGCACTTAGGGATGTGGTTCAGTCGTGGACATGACAGTATCAGTTTAACAGCTGGACTCAATGAGCTTAAGCATCTTTTCCATTCTAAATGATTGTATAGTTCTATGATTCTAAGAAATTAAGAAGGTATATACCTAGGAAAGCTTGCTAAACAAAGTCTTAAGAGTTAGTGTTTCCCCCCAGACTCAAACGCATCACTGATGGACAGAAATGGCAAGCAAAGCATTAAAATAGTCACAGCATCCAGATGAGCACCATCCTGAAGTTTGCTCTTTCCAGTGATAGTATAGTGATGTGCTGCTTGAATAGAAAAAGGCATGCACCAAAAAACAGACAGTTTCAGTTCAAAACTAGATACCTTTGCATAGACATTTTCATAGGCACTTTAGATCTGATCTTCTCTCCTTCTAACAGGGATTTCTGCATTCAGTCATTGCCAAAAAAAGGTTGTGACCAAGCAAGTCATCAAGACAATATGCTCCACTGCAGTTCTGAAAATGTAACAACTAAGGGGTGTAGTTAACACTTTCTTTATTGAAGCTGCTTTATCAAGGATGGTGAGCACAATAACACTTATCTAAATAGCTAAGAAAATCTCAGCTATGCGCTTTTTTTTTTATGTTGGGTATTAGACAGAAAGCAATTGCTTTATATTCTTAGTCTGTGTATATTTTCCTGGCAGTCTTTTTGCTACGATAGCTTGAAGATGCCCGAGCAAGCCATTGCAAACAAGAGGTCGTAAAAGGGCCTGCATAAATTTGAAATGAGGACATAATGGATATGGTCAAAGCCAAGGCCATGAAAGAAACCCAGGTGCCCCCTTTTCCAGGTAATCTCAATAAAGTTACTTCAGACTCCAGCTATTGACCTGAAATCAGGTATCACCACCCTTCCTTACCAACATAAATGGGTTGCCTCACCGTTGCTTAATTTAGATCTTCCCTCACCTTTTCTTTGCCTTACCTCTATCCTATTAGGGAGATGATCCAGACAGTCTTATCAATGACTTCAATGAAAATTGCAATTGCCCACATCTAAGCATTTTGTAAATGCTTTTCAAGCCATAATGAAAGGTGGAACTTTATATTCTAACATCTCCATGAAACATGAGCTTTTCTTCCCTTTTACTAACAAGATGTATTTCAGCATCTATGTATTTTACTGTTTTTCTCTCCCACTTATATTGATAAGTATATTCTCAGTTTTTGTACTTTCTCTGAACCCTGTGACTCTTGGCAGCAGCTGTATATTTCCACATATTGCTTCGACAACTGTGTCAGACCAAGGTAGAGTTTAAGTAATTGTTTTGCTAGCTGAAAGGCTTTAGACAGCAAACAGAAATAATTGTCTTTATCCATCAGTGAAAAAGTACAGAAAACCAGATCAAGTATAAGTTTAAAACTAAAAACAGATTAAGTAACTCAGCAAATAAGGAAGAAGTGATTTGCACATTATTTGCAGTGTGCTTACAGCTGAATTAATTTGACAAGACACACATTTTAACCATACAGAACCTGAAAACATATCTAAGCCTTTTCCACATACAATCACAATTAATTGTTGGCTCTTAGTTACATTTTAAGCTAAAGGAAAAATCCCTACCTGGCTGAATACTCTAATTGATTGTTCTGACACACAAACTGGCAAAAATATGGACTTATGGCCTTCATAGATTTCCATATGTAATTAATTCTGGTATAGTGTTGCCATTGTTGTTAAATGTATATAACACTTCTGAGGGGCTGAAGACAATTCTTATTTGTCCTTTAGTAAATGTGATCATGACTTGATGCTATATTGATAGCCTTCCTTAATCTGGTCATAGCTATTGTTCATTTACAAGACCAATGAGCAATTAATATTTAGACAAAAGAAAGGCTTTTGCTTGCATTATGTTAGGTATAATGCTGAACAAAGGAGGATGTTAATGCTGTTATACAATCAATGTGATATATTATCTAAACTGCATTTGGTTTTTTTCTTTAATTTGCTAAGTGCTTCATAATTTTCCTCCTTCTGTTCCCACTATTGAGTTTATAGTTTACTACTGTTTACCATTTCCTCTGCTGATTTTTTATTTCTTTTTTTCCCATAGTTTGCAGCAGTAATTGCTTCTCTGAACATATCCAAAACAAGTTTCTCTCTTTCCTTCTGCTTCTTTGGAGATTAGACTGATGTGGTGGGACAAGCTCAAAATTTTCCATTTACTGTCATTAATATTTCTCCATGCAGGGGTATTACTGCCTTTCTTTAACATTTCCTTTGAAAGCAAAGTAAGTTCCAGCAACCAGATCACTCACCAGACTTTAGATTTTGATCATGAGTGAGTCTGGTTCAAGTCAATGTGACTCAAATATGACCCAAAAGACTGATTTGTTTGCATGTTATTGCATCTTTCCCAGTATTTTCCCTGCCTGATGCAGACTTATTAGAAGTAAACTTTTCCAGCGCTAACTGGAAAAGTTATTTCAGTTTCTGAAAAATGAAAGAACAAAAATCTCCTTACTGTGTAGAGGAGTTGAATCTCCTGCTGGGAAAATAAGATCTTTTATTTTGGTCCAGATCAACCCACATATGAAGTATCCCAAAACATTTGGTTATGTATCCATTCTAAAGGAAATGTACAATCTGTTTCTCTAACGTACTGCTTCATAGCAAGTTATGTTTCACTGTCTCCAAAGGGCTAAGACCAATGGTCTACATCTGCCATCTTGCAATGTGGAGCTGGTTGATCAATCTGCATTATGTACCCAAATATGTAGAACAATAGACTGAGCAGGCTGATACACAGAAAGTTATGTCCTACTGGCCTTTTAAATAATTTTCCTATATCAGTATTTCCACTCCTGCTCTTACCTTTGAAGATGAGAGCCTAATGCCTTCATGACTGTAGATGTTTTGATATGGCAGACAATCAACTGGGAACAAAATAATATCATGTAGCCTACTGAGTGGTCATCTGATAGCATCTGTTTTTATCTATATGAAAACCAGATGTCCCAACAACACCTCTTAAATGATGCACACTTTCCTCTCTGGTTTACCACCTTGGAAAATGTGGTAAATGAATCACGTCATTGCTTAAGTCATTCAGCAGCCTTGTCACAGAATGTTTGCAACACAGCAGCAGTACAGCTTTTTTTTTCACAGGTGTTAAATGCATTTGACAACGCAATAGACCTCTTGGGTATATTTACTTCCCAGCTAAAGAGCCTGATCGGCTTCAGACTGAGAGAGCTGACAACTCACGACACTGTGAGTCTCATGCTTTTGGGTGGTACCCATGAGCAAGCACAGTTGGCTCAAGGAGCTTTCCAGAGTGCCCTGCTGTTTCTACTTTTTGGACATGAAGGACAGCTACACTATTTCTGTTGGAAACAGTTTTAGTGACTGACAGAGAAACTGCAGTTTTTCAGCAGTCTGTGAGCAGCGGATCCCTTAGGCAGAGCAAGGCTGCCACCCATTTCAGGAGTGTATTCAATGCATTTCTGTTCTCCCTAGAAAATTGCTGCCATTTTTCTGGAAACCATCTTGGAATGTCAGCGTTATCTGCTTTGCAGGCATACGTACATGTATCTCAAAGTCACAGGGAATGGGCAACTATATAAATGGAGATTACCAGCTCTGTCAACTGACCACCTCCACTGAGTGCTCAGGGTTTCAGGGCCATCACACAATGCCTCCATGCTTACGTAGTAATATCCTTCAGTACAGTATGGCCTTTCCCTTAGGCTTCTTAAAAAGAGAGTTCACAGAGAAAACTTATTCAAAGACTCATTGTTAAAGTCCTGAAATTCCAGGTAAATCCCTTTGTGGAAGCTGACTTCACTTCTGCTTCAGATCTCCCATTTAAAATGTGAATGTCAACCTCCGGTTGAACTCTATATGTGCAGAACATACAGCCCTTGCATATATAGTGGATGATGCAGTATCTATACTGCTTTAACACGATTTTCCCAAAATGATTGTCTTACCTTTTCAACACAAAGAGCTGCTGGCATGCATGTGCTGCAGAGTATGTTTACCAGCTGTGTTCAAAGGGTTTGATAACATGTTATAAAACTTCAGCAGACGAATAGCAGCTGTTCCCTATCAATTTCATATATTTGGTACAGAGAAGGGAGAGGGTTTTACTAAGAAGAAAAATAGAGTAGCCAATAATACCACAAAAAATATTTTAAAATAAGTTTTTAAATAACCATAACATCCCCTAGGGGCCCAAAGAGGCAGTTGTATTCTATGGATTTATCAATTATAATTTCTGCAAAGGGCAAAATAAAAGGAAGTGTCTTCTTTGAAGCTGG
This sequence comes from Xenops minutus, assembly GCA_035221455.1. Taxonomy (NCBI): domain Eukaryota; kingdom Metazoa; phylum Chordata; class Aves; order Passeriformes; family Furnariidae; genus Xenops; species Xenops minutus. Next base: position 83,030,145 of record JAWWEE010000105.1, on the reverse strand, counting down.
GTATGACAAGGGAATGCAAATCTGAGGGCCAGATAACTGAACACTGTGAATTCCATGCTGGTGCCCTACAAAATCCCCTCTGTCGACATGATTAATTGGAATTATGTTTCATAAATTTTAATGTGAGAAACATGGTCTTCTAGACAAACAAGAATGCAGGCGTATCCTCTGCATATCACTGGCATTTTAAACAGCCTCAGTCTCCCTCTTCTGAAATAAAAACAAGGAAGGAAGTGATTACTGCAGGATTTGTACAACTGTGCAGCCCAGCCGATAATGCTGATAATAATAAAACTCCCTCTATGTAGCTGTGTTCTCACCAGGAGAACTCAAAGAGGTTCTTTGTTTGCTTGTTTGTTTTACAAAAGACGTTTGCACCATTAGTCCCTTTTTCCAGATGGTGAAGTTGAGGCACGGAGAAGTAAAATCTTTCACGAATGGCCAGGAAAATTATTCAAGCCTTCCAGCCCCCAAGGTCTTATCTCTACCCACTACACCATCTTGTTCTTTCATACAGTACAAGGAAGTGTCCCAGTGGAAAATTTACAACCTAGTATTTCCTTCTTCTATGGATTAAGCACACGTAAAGAACCGTTCCTTTTTGCAGCATAAACCATGGGGCCTAGGAACATGTGAGAAGAAAAAAAGATGCTTAATCTAGTACAAAATAGTCAAAGCTTTTATCCAGGTAGAATATTTTTCCTTCAGAGAATTTTGGCTGGTAAACAAAGGCTTTGATTCAATGTGTTAATACAAAAACCACAAACAAACAAACAAACAAAAAATCATGCAAACCAAACCAACCAACCAACCAAAAACCCTCCAAAAAAAAACCCAAAAAGCCCAACTGAAAAATCCAATAACAATCCTTTAAAAAAAAAATCCCAAACCCCCAAAAACACCAACCAGCAGTATTCTTTAAAACAGTATTTTGTTATGTACTCTGATGATGATGGAAATTACACTGTCAGATCTCAGATTGCATCCTGCCATTAATGGCAGGTATGGAAAAATGTTAAATAAGAAAATGACAATAAAAAAATCTTCTAAATTCACATCTGACATAAAATGTGAACTTTTCTTATGTGCCCATGTATTTTTTACAAAAATGTTATATTTTGTGGAAAGGCCAAGAAGAAACAAGTGTTACTGTATCACAGAATGTATTACCAAGGATAGTAAAAGCATACATACTTGAAAGAAATTTATCATGACACAGTGACTTGAATCTTCTTAGAAAGATTTTGAACAATTAAGGAAACTATATACCATTGAAAAATACTTTCCCTTTAGATCTCACCATGAGGATATCTACAGAAGTAGTTAAAGAAGGACACATTAGGTTTTTGAGGCAAAGAAATATGTTTCCGAGATTGTTACTATGATGCTATGAGGAAAGGGAAAATAATGAAAACCTTTAGGACCACTTGCAGAAATTCTTCTATGACACAAATGGTCTTTGTCCTAGAGACTAAAATACAGAAATTATGTAGTATGTGTGTTTTAATGTTGAGCAATCTATGAAACAACTGCTCTGAGAGGTGTTTATCCTTTTATATATGAGACCATCATGACTTGTGTAAGTTATGGAAATAGGAACACAACAGTTCTAGCATTAAAAATTAATAATCATAGAAAGCAGCCGTGCTTTTATATAAAGCAGTCTGGACAAGGATGTGTGAGCTGAATAGGTCCAACTTGTCATTGCATGATTCATGACCAATGAAGAATTTAGAACATATCCGAAATGTAAAATGTTGTGAAAACAATGTGTCCCCTGAAACCTATCATTCTTGATCAAATTTTCACTGGACCAGTAGTGATCACTTTTTCAAACAATCAGGATCTTCAGTTTTAATAGTGCTCACACTGCTGGCATGGGTAGAAACAAGCATTCTTTCATGTCAACAGTCGCTGGACCTGAATGATATCCTAAAGAAATACAGCTTGGCCTCCCCCTATTCCTTTTGTGTCAAGGAATATAAAGAAAAAAATATTGACTGAAATCATTGTAATCTTCCAACAAAACAAAATACAACTAAAATATCATAGATGCTTTAGAGAATATTTTGTCCCTCATTGCTCACTTCTGAACAAACAAATTTTTGTCTGGACTGCTCAATTGATAATGCATCAAGTTCCTTTTATATATTTCATCATATTCCAAGGCAGATCATAACATAGCTTATTAATGACTTAATTAATCTTTATTTATTAACAAGTGTTGACTTGTTCATTCCATTGGTTTAACCACTCTAATAACTTTGCTGCTCATGACAAGCTGCAATCAGACTTAAATCATACTATAAGTTAACTAGGTGATGTATAACTCCAAAAAGAATATTTTTCCATTTCTAGAATTTTATTTTTTTTTTTTTAGTGATGAGTACTTACGAATGTGGTTGTTCTAGCTTGCAAGAGCTGGGTGATTCAAAACCGATGATCTCTGTTGAAGAAGCCATGCCATTCTAGATTTAAAAGTGTGCAGAGGGTTGCAATTGCATCTACTGGGGTTTTTATTTCTTTGTTTCTAACAGATCTACAATTGCCATTGGCTCAGCAACGTCTACAAATGGATTTTGTGCATTTGTTTTGTTGGAAAAGAGAACTAACCATTGCTTTCCAGTACTCAACATTTTTCTTAGCAAACTTCATAAACTGTCTCTTTTAATCCAAAAAATTCCAGACACATAAAAAGCAACCTCAGATTTTGCACTGAGCTCCTCAACATTGAAAGACACAACTGTACATTTCTGTGAATGGAGACTAGAGGGTGACAGATGAGTAATTTCTTGCAGTGTTTTATTTCAAAGTTTGAATCAGTTTTGTACCCAGTCTATGTTTCCTTGTGATACAATCCATGCACTCCAAGAAAAACTTGAATGCTAAGGGCACTCTTTGTTAGACCAAGTGAAATAGGAAAAATCCTGAGTAGACCTTCCTAGGAAATAGGTAGAAGAATCTAAAATTTGTTTCATTGTATTTCTTGCTATTGCTTGAAAAAGTAGGAAAAAGCTGTGTGTACTCCTAGTATCTCTCACCTTAAAGAGATTTTACTCTTCAAACAAAGTTTATTCACAGCACACCCACCGTGAGCAACAGATGGGTTGGTGCCACCTGCAAAATAGATATGGTGCATATAAAAAAGACCATTGACTCAAACAGGGTCTGGTGCTCATCTAGTAAAATGCATGAGAGGACTGTTTCTGTGAGAAGCAATAGATGTTAGAGCAGCCAGGCTTATGTTGTTCTTGTTGGGTCACAATTATTCTGATTTGTTTGCATGATGATGAAAAAGCAATTGCAAATGAATGAAATTTAAACCATATTTAAAAGCAAGAAGGACAACAACACACTGTTCCCTGCCCACGGATATCCTCATTTGGAAGATTACTGAGGCACAGTATTTCAAGGTGTACTGGTTTATCAAGCCAGTGAGACCAAAACACAGTGTGCTGAAAGCTGATACCATCTTGTTACCTGGGTGTTAAGTGCTGTTTAAGTTATTATGCAACCCTGACCTTTCCCGAACAGAAAGTGCTGGGTCCGCTTCCTTGTTTGCAGAACATATGGCCATGCACAGCCTCACAGGGAGCAGAGGGGACAGCAGTACTCTGTGTTAGCCTGGCAGGAGTAAGTTCAGTTTGGCCCACCTGGTGGGTTTTGTGTGTGAAGGTTATTGCTGCTGCTGCAGACTTTCTTGCCCTACCTCCCCTCCACTGGCAGGTATGGGTGAGTGTTACTACAGTGCTTTCATGGTGGGTGACCATAAGTGGCCTCAGTTTTCTCAGCCTGTAACTGCATCCTCTAATAAGAAAACCAAACTATAACCCCATCTGCACCATGTGCTCAACCTGTCCCTGCTCTTTTCTTCCTGCCTCTGCCTTGTCAGTGTCCCCTCTCCTCCCTTCTCACTCCATCAACTCATAGTCTACCAGGAAAACCTCAGATAAACTGCTGACTGCTTATCTGCTGTACCCTGTTCTTGACTTGTTCTTTATTTTCATCTTTGGTTTGTCTGGATTTGGTTTGTAAGACTTTAGAGACAAGGAGCTCAAGGAGTTTCTGAAGATCAGCTTTCACAGTCTGCCATAACACAGGACTAATTTTAATTACTCCTTAAATGAAGGTACCATTAATCCTTTTTGTCCTATCCCACTCATCATCATCTCAGCATATGGAGGTAGACAGTAAATGAAGATTATAAGAGCTTCTATTTTTACTTCTTAGCTATCATTCTGCTAAGATACAGTACTGCAGATTCTGAAGCAATTTGAGCATTAAAGATGCACAGATTAAGCCCAAGGCACAACTTTGTTCTGAGGAAAGCTGGAATACAAACATTTAAATAGTTGCTCCTAAAATTTTTTGAGCCTTATCCAATAAAAATCCTTGAGAAATTGTATGAAAAAAAAAAAAAGCACATGAATTATGTAGCCGCAGTTATAAATAATGATGAATGAGCAAGGATAAACAGCTGCTAATTTCATCTTATACTCTAGGGCTAAAGCAATTATGTTTTCATCAGGTTTTAAAAGCCAGCTGATTAACTTAATTATCAAGAATAATACTCAACAGGCCAGTTAAATAGGACAAAAAGTTACTGTTTGCCTGTGTCATGCAGCAAAGCGAGAGCCTTGGAGGCTTGTTACCTCTGTGCAAAAGAAGAAGCTACTATAACATCTCATGGCAATGATTCTGAAAACATAGCAAACAAATTAAGTCTGTCTTTTATACCTAAATTTGTGGTGAACAATTAAGACCTAAAAAAATTAGATAATATATTAGCAAAGACAAGACCTTTGGCTTTTTGAAGAAACTTGTCATTAACAGGTTCATGCTTGGAAATTATTTTGGGCTTGGTGACAGGTGATAGAATAGCATAGGAGAGGATTTGTTTGGTTGAGTGTGATTCAGTTAATTTCTTCACAAAAAAGAGTACTTAACATGGGACATAATACTAAGCATTTGCGAGACAACATGGTTTCATCTCAGTACCTATAACTAAGGGTTATGCATCAGATGTTGATATTTAGCCCTAGGGCCTTAAGGTTGGAGGATTTAATTTTGGTGAATCTGCTATTTATAGGTAATATTAAGACAAGTATGCTGCATTTTTCTGCACAGAACTAAGAAGCCATGGCACGAGTGATCACCCTGTGTGGGATAGAACAAACACGTCATCTGTTAAAGAACTAGGGTTTCTGCATAGCAGAGCACCCTGTGCACAATAAATCTCAGTATCACTTACTGCCTTGTATAATACTGCAGTAGGGGAATAGCCCTCAGAGTGTTATTCATCAATTGCTATTGAAAAAATGGTAGAATCCTTCACACCTTAGTAAAGGAGGGGGAGAGAAAAGTTAAAGACCAGCTTCTAAATCCATGCTTTTGAGTTGATAGATGTAGACTTTTCATCCCGAAGTTTTAAAAGGGATGACTGCTGACTAAGTACCAGGAATGCTGATTTTCAATAACCTTACTGGGTAAACTCCAGAACAATTGGGAGATAATATGCTTTTTCATCTACCACATAAAAAACTGCAAGAGGAAGGTTTTATTTACCAAAATTTTTAATTAGGGGAGAGAAGCTCATGTTAATAAATATAAGACTACAGGGAAAGTGATAGTTAAAGTTGCTATTCTTTTGATTCACTCAAATGGTTACCTTAGTGTAGTTATAGTATTAATTGATTGTTGTATATTTTTTAATCACAATATTTGTTTGTTGAAGACAGAAAATAAAGTAGTGATTAGGTTGTTGAACCATGTCAAAAAGCATTAATCATAAATGAGTGTGTTTGTTTCTCATAAGAACACCCAGAAGATAAGTTTTGAAATGATGATGCCTTTTCTGATCATTTTTATAAGGATATAATGATTAGTAGAATGGTAATGAATTAAAAGAAGAGGCCCTCAGTACAGAACAAGGGGAATTGCTTGCTACATGAAATATAAATGTTTGATTTTAAAAAAGCACAAATAAAGAGATACATGCAGAAAACCACAACGCAAGTGAACTTTTCAACACAGGAAACAGCTGTTCTGAAAACAACCTCAGATCCATAAGACAGTCAGCTCATCCTCAGCTGTCTGGGAAACACTGGGGCCAAAAGGAATGAGGAAATTACTGAGTGCAGTTAGAGGTCCTGGCAGATCCTGCCTCTGAAGAAGAGCAAGACTACTGTATTTTCCCTGCACTAGGCATACAGGGGGTGCCTGACTGCTAGCAAACTCTCATTGACAGTCCAAGTGGTGGTGAGTGAAAGAGGACTCAAAGAAAATTCAGTTGAGCAGCTGAAAGATTGTAATGACACTTTCCACTGGAGGAGTCCAAGAATCCAACTTATTTAATTTAGACTTTGATATACATATAAACAGGATACAAAAAAAATTATGTTTGCTAGTTGTGAGACCTCCAGTCCATCAACCAGGATGTGTGACAGGGATCAATGAGTAAAAATAGAAGCTGGCATTAACACAGACAAAGAATAAGTAAGGTTATTAACATAAACTAGAATGCAATTTAAAATGTAAATTAAGCTAGAATAATTACTGTTTTGTTGGTATAACTTATGAGCTTCATTTCCTTCATTGAAAGAATATTTTCTCAAAGAACATATTGTCTGATAAGCCTGTCTATGAATTTTGCTAACATAGCTCTATTGGTTTTAAATCTAATCTTTTTGTACTTCTAATCAGCTTAGAAATTTCAGTAAAATGAAAGAGTAGACCAGGCTCATATTAGTCTTAACAGTCATCAGTTCCTTTTGATAATTCGGACTCTAGGGTGCCCTTGACCCATTAAAAAATATTATCACTCATAAAGCCCATTGATTACAATATCCAGAAGTTTCTCAAAATGAATTTTTTGTGTGTTCCTTCTTAAACTGTGTTGAAGATACCAAGATACTTGTTATGATTTCAAGTCTGGTATAGTTCTGCATTATTCTCTGAAGGTGTGCCTGATTTTCAAAACTCAGAAAAAAATCCCAAAACATGCAGACCTGAACACTTCAAACACAGAGGCAATGTAACTTGTTCATAATGTGCCAAAATATAAATTCTATGGGCAAAATGGTGTAATGTCAGACTAAAGTTCAGGTCTGCCAGCAATAAAAACTACAGGGGAAAACATACTATTTAAAATATCTTTTGTCTCTTTTTCAAATCAAAATTGATTTGATTCTCCCAATATATACAGCTTTTTAAATCTAACTTTCCAATATCCATTCATATCAAAATAATTAATATTTTTTAGAGACCAAATGTATTAAACGTTCACATTCTATTTCTCATTTAATCTATCACTATGACTATATAATCTTATTTTCTTCATGCCAATAAATGTACTCTACAGATTCTTCCCTCTTCCACATTTCACTAAAAGAAATTGGAGATTATACTATGAAGGAACTGTGGAAGACTCACACTGTGAGAACTGAAAACTGAATGCAGACCATTTGGACTGCTGTGCAGCCTATGAGAAGTATTGATGCACTAAACAAATGGTCTGAACAGCACAGCATAGGATGTTAGTTACAGTCAATGGATATGCTCCTAAAATATTAGTTTAGCTATGAAACTGCAAAACAAATTCGATGAAGCTCCCAGGTCCACTGAGAACTGAATGCGCTTTATTGTGGAGAGCTTAAAATAGCCCAGAGGCTGAGACAGCTCAAGTTTGCAGCCAGTGAGAAAACAATCACTGAAAACTTAACACTCTATAAACTGTTTTCTATAACATTAGCTCTTAAACATTGATTTAATTTTCTCTCTTTACTTCCTTCAGCTTTTGAATTTAACAATATTTTCAAGCTACCTGTTTAAAGTCATTGTCTTTACTAGAAACTTTATTTAAAGTGACTACAGATCTAGAAGATCTGTGGTATAGGCTGGTATTGTTGAATTTAAGAACTGAAGAAAAATGCAGTTAATTAGGAATTCAGACTGCAAAATGTCATGTATTACTCTATAATTTGACTTGACAGATTTGAAAAGACAACAGACAAGAAAAGGCTGCAGGTATACATATGGATTGGAACAGAGAGGGAGAAAACAGGTGTGTGTCTTGTCTTTTATGTGTTTGGAAATGGTTTCCAGGACTATTTGCCCCATCTCCTTTTCATGGTTCAAGGTAAGACTGACCATCCTGTATTTCATTGAATCCTCCTTCCTGCTCTTCTAAAAGATGTACCTTCCCTGATTGTCATAAATCTTCAGAAATTCAGTCCTAGTGTCACGGTGACTTAGGGCAGGTCCCTCAATATCTCATGGCATCCTATCAGGTCTCATGCTTTTATGAATCTCCAGTTATAAATGTTCCCTAAGATGAACCTCTTCCTCCAAGAACTACTCTTCCTTGCTCCAAACTTTTCAACAGGAAGTGCAATTGCTGAGTGTAAGTTATGTCAGGAAAGACCATGTAAAATACACATCAAATACTTCAGCCTTGTCTGTGTCCTTGTCATCACATACCCTGCTCCATCCACTAGCAGGCCCAAGTTTTCTCTGATCTTCCTTTTGCTTCACTTTTGCCTTTTGCTTCACTTTTGCCTTTTGCTTCATTTACCTGTAGAAGCCCTTCTTGTTATGTCTCACATCTCTTGATGGATATTACTGAAGGTGTGCCAGATTTTCCTAACCCTGTCTCCCAATGTCTTTATATTCTTCTACCTCTTCTATGCTTTCTTCTCACATTTAACCTTAATCAAGAGCTCTTTGATCATCCATGAAGGTCTCTTCTCACCTGTTTTTGAGTTTCTGCTCATTGGATTGGGAGTTTTCTGAGCTTAGAGGAGATGATCTTTAAAAATCAACCAGTTCTTCTGTACCACTCTCCTTTACAGGAGCATATCCCATGGGATTCTTCCAAGAAGATCCCTTAACATGCCAAAGTTTTCTCTCCTAACATCCAGGATAATGATCCTGCTTTTTTTTCCCTCCTTCTTCCTAGCCGAAGGATAAAGAATGAAGGAGGAATAGAGAAAGGGAGGGGGGAAGATGAAACGAAAAATCCTACTTTTCTCCTTTACTGATACTTCTTTTCATACTCCTCCCTTCTTGCTCTTCCTTATTTCTAATTGCGTCAAACCCTTTAGAAACCTAAAATCATTTAGTTTGGAAAAGTCCTTTAAGATCATCAGGTCCAACCATTAACCTAACACTGCCAATTTCACCACCAAAACATGTCCTTAGTGTCATGTTCAAGGATGGTGACTCTACCACTTCCCTGGGCAGCCTCTTCCAATGACTGACCATCCATTCCATAAATAAATTTTCCCTAATATCCAATCTAAACCTCATCTGGTGCAACTTGAGACCATTTCCTCTTTTCCTATCACCTGTCACTTGGGAGAAAAGACCAGCCTCCATTTTGCTACAGCTCCTTTCTTGCAGTTGTAGAGAGACATAAGCCTCCTTTTCTCCAGACTGAACAACCCCATCTCTGTCATTTGCTCCTCATATGCCTCCAACCTCTTCACCAGCTCTGCTGCCCTTGTCTGGACACACTCTAGCTCCTCAATATCCTTCTTGTAGTGAGGGAACAAGAACTGGACACAGGATTTGAGGGGAGGCATCACCAATGTTGAGTGTGGAGGGCCATCACTGCTCTGGTCCTTATAGTCACACAATAGATACTTTTAATATTTGCATTACTTTTAATGAAGTAAATTTCGTATTTGTACTGTTTGAAGGAATTACAATATTTTCATGAATGAAAATACATGGGGAAACCAACTGATCAGATGCCTAAATATGTTTGAAAAAAATGAAATTCCATCTACATGATTTCTAATTTTAGAAAATATTTTAAGACCCATTCATCTGGGCACAGAAGTTTTATTTGCCTGATGACAACTGAAACATTTTCAGATTAGTTTCCAACAGATACATTGCAATAAAATGTGCACAGCATTGTCAGCTACACCCCTCTTAATCCATGGCTCAAATAAAATGCATTCCACATGAATGCCAGCAAAGCACTGGGAAACTTGCCAAACCAAAACCATAAGATATTGTACATATAATTCCTTACAGTGGAAAGTCAGGGGAAACTCTCTTATGTTATTTAAACTGTTTTGCATGAAAATGATGCTAATCTCTTGAAAGTTGGTTTTGAAACTATTGCTTCCATTCATATGACATCATGAAAAGCAGAACCATTTTACTAATGTTTAAGGGGTGTAGTCCGACGACAGGTAAGAATTTTTGTAGAAGACTACAAAAGCAGTTATTCTGAAGGATGCTGTCTTCCTTCCCCTTCCCCTTCCCCTTCCCCTTCCCCTTCCCCTTCCCCT
>JAWWEE010000105.1:82998778-83019744 GCA_035221455.1 Xenops minutus | reverse complement strand
CCCCGTCCCCTTCCCCTTCCCTAATTTGCTGCGCACTTTTTGTATTTCGTTGTCTATATTCCTGAAAATGTTTTCCCACCACTGACATTTGTGTCTTCACTCCATTCTGTGATAGTCAAAGTCTGAAATACCAGAACTACTACACAGTAGATACAGATAAGAAAAGCGAGAAGCAGCAGTAGCACACAGTGAGTATAACAGATGCCACAGGTAGACTGATCTGTAAGGAAATAGTTTCCTTCATTTTTAACTAGACTTAACCAAATTAGGAGGGAGAAAAAATCATGGAACTTCTGCAGAATTCTATTTTGAAAATGTCATCAGATAGAATTTCTAAAGTAAAGTGTGCCTAGCAGAGGCAGCAGCACCTTGGTGAGACTATCCACTCTGTTCAGTTTCCTCTTCCACTTGCTTTAGCCAAACTGCTGCCTGACATCCCAAAAGTATGGGCTCCAGTCAGACCTGAAGCTTTCAGAATTTAAATGCTATGATGTTCCTGACAAAATTATACTTTCCAATGAAATACAGATTAACAGAAAGTGTGTTGCTGTTCCTCATAATACTGGCTGTAAGACTTCTCTGAAGAAGAAATAATTTAGAATTATCCCTTTGTATTTGAACAAGGCCATATCTCTGAGCAAACCATCAATTCCTTTCAGTAAGTAGCTTCAGCTTAAGAGGTTATGGTATCTACTCTCACTGCAGCTTCCAGCCAATTTATGTTTTACGTGTCCTTCTTTTATCAGATTCCACTTCCTTGACCTATTCACTTTCAACTGATTAAACTACAGAAGGCATTAACTAATTGCATATTATGCTCATGTCTCCTTGCAGACTGTCCTGCAGTACATCAGTACTCTTCTTGAACTCAGGTCAGCAGGACAGACCGTTTCCACTGCCAGTAGCGCTAGTATATCATATGGAGTAAGAGTCATCCGCTTCTTTTCCTGGGTATTTCTAAAACATGTTGTATCTGTTAACTAGAAGCAACTCCAGCTTTACAAGAAGTTGCATTCTTTTCAATCTGATAGAGCCATGGCCCTTTTTCTTTTTCTTTTTCTTTTTCTTTTTCTTTTTCTTTTTCTTTTTCTTTTTCTTTTTCTTTTTCTTTTTCTTTTTCTTTCTTTTTCTCTTTCCCTTTCCCTTTTTTTTGACTTTATTTTAACACCACTCAGTTCACAGAGTCATTAATCTTGCCACAAATACATCTGCAGTAACTGATCATCCTGTGCATTCTGTGTCTATAGGTAATGCCTGAGACTGGGGGAAATGTTGACCCCTCATTCTACTTCTCTTTGATACCAGCTTGCTTGACTAAGGCTAGATAAGTCATTTCTCTGTGTCTGATTTCTCAAAGCAGAAAAATCAGCCAAGGTCATGGTTTTAGTTATGGTTGTTGTCAGGAAAGAGTCAAATTGGTTGTAAGTAACAGGAAAACTTTAAAATATATTCCATTTCCACATTTATTTCACTGCTGCAAGTACTAGTGTTAAAAACATTCCTTACATAGACTGTGGTGTTATTCAGATAAGACAAGATAAAGAGATTCAGAGTTTTCATGAGGCCCATAAATACATGTTTATTTTCATGGTATTCAACTCAGCCATAAGAGAAAATTGCTTTGGCTCTGAGAGAAGTCCCCTATTCCAAAGAAATCTTCTTTTGTTTGTTTGTTTGTTTGTTTGTTTGTTTTTTATTATTATTTGTTTTTGTTTTGGTTTGTTTTTATTTGCTTGTTTGTTTTCAGATCTATGTGGATTCTCGACAATTCTTGTACATTCTTTTTGCCTTTTTTTTTTTTTTATTCAGCAGTAACAATTAATTTTTTTATATGGGCCTTTTTTCCCTGCTTTTAGTATTCAAACAGAGCAATAGAAGAATGTGTGAGCACTTCTTGCAAACTCAGAATAATTAGAAGCTGAGATTAAGCAACTACATATGAAGTAGAAAATTAATGGTGCAATTGATCATTCTGCTCAGCAATCTCTAACAAATTGACAAAGCCAATCTTTAAAACTTTGAATACAAATAATAGGTATGTAAAGTAATTTATTAAGCTAGACAAGGAGTGAACTGTATCTTGAAATCCAGAATATTTTTTAAGGGGACATGTATAAGAGAAAGGCAATAGGATTAGAGAAATAAACATAGGTAATTATCTAACCACAGGTAACACTCTGCTGTGAGTTTTACAAAACACAGAAGGGAGTCTGAGAATATTTATGAGCATATAAAAGTTACTTACACTTATTTTAAAATAAATTGTAAGCCAGGTACAAACACTGCATCAGAGAGAAAAATGGAGACTGCAATTACTAAGCTATAATTTTTAGCTGTTTTCTTTAGTCAGGGACCATGTTGAGGAGATGCAACTATTAATTTTGATATTGCTTTATTTTATGGTGCAGACAACAGGATGTACACAAGTGTTATAATGAAAATCTTTATAAATACAAAATCCCTTGTTTGTTTACTATTCTGCAATAAGTAGCTATTATACCATATTTTATTAAATAATTCATGTTATTCTTACCTGTAAACCATGAATTTTCTTATTGTATTAGTATTACTTGAGTCAAGAAAGAGCCTTTAAAGCTGAATTATACTACCATGGAAAATATTTGCATCATGTTTTATCACATGATCAAGCTATTGTTTCAACCATATTAAAAAGCCAAATACAAGAAAAGGAAAAAATATAATTTCCAAACCCACAGAATGTCATTGTGCAATTTCATTAGCTTCAGAAAGTCTCATTTTTTTGTGTTGCTCCAGTCTTGTTCAATGCTAACAGGAATGCACACTTTTCAGATAAATCTCTCCAAGTGAGTCATTTTAATGTGCTCCATTTCAGAGCTGGCAACTGAGATGATGAAAATTTTAGCTACACTCTTCACCTTTCTCTTGGAATAAAAAACATGCAGGATGTGACACGCAAAATTAGTTCTGTTCTGTAGAAGGTTCTATAAAGATTCAACACTACTAAGGTCAATCAGAATGAGTACAAGAAACATGTTGGAAATCCTTGCTCTTGACAATATTCAGGTCATGGAGTTCACAGAGCAAGATGATAGACGGAAAACTGTGAGGGACATCCATCAAAAATAGATTTTTAAAAAAGTGATATAGCTGTGAAATATTCTACAATGGATTTGCTATAGGTTTGTGAAACTCTATCTAATAGAAACCAGATCTACGGAGATGTGAAGAAGACAGATGTCTTGACAGCATTCTTCTCTGGCTGCTGAATGATTTGCTATCCAGGAAATATTAGTCAAATAATAGTTGAGCTGATAGTATTTTATATCATGTCAGAGGCAGAACAGCTCTGTTTAACACAAGTTCTTATGTAGTGTCATTTGCAAGCATTTTGTGGAACACCACAGGTTTACAAAGAGGAAGACTTCCTTGCCAAGAAGGATTTATTCACCACACATCTAACCATTTTACAGCAGTGACTGCCCTTGCACTGACCTCCTGAATGTCTTTAACAATCTATTTGAAATGATGCTACTGTTCAAATTTGAAATGCACCCTGATAAAGCCAAGGTTTCACATAAATATTTTCCCTCACTTGTATTTACCATAAGACTAATATAGAAGAGGAGGTTGTGTCACTGTCTTTAAAGAGATGCTGGCATTTGGAAAGCTGAGGCTTTGAAGTTGCCCTTTGGTTTAAAAAACCCTTTCCCACGGGCATGTTGCACATTGTTGCTACTTAGCTCAGCATCCTGCTTGGAAAAGGAGGCTTGAACAGCAAACAGGATACAAAAAAGCCAAATAGTTTCTTCTGCCTGCCAGAGCTGGCCACAAATAGCTGGCTCCACACACATGAGGATGGCTAGAAGCCTGGAGCAGGCACACTCACCTCAAGAGCTTGGTACTGCAGTGCTCAAGGAGCTGCCCATACCTGGGGATGTGGGCAGAAGGGGAACAGGAGTAGGGCAGACTTGGCCCTCAGGAGCCAGGGGGACCTGCTCAGAGGCAGAAACTGGCCTGTGACTCAGTGAGTTTCCTGAAACTGGACCCTTCTGGTGGAAGGTGCATCTCAGCCTTGAAAATTATCAAAATAATTTACAATATTTCAGTGGCAAATGCAATCACCTAAACCAAATATTAGAAAAACGAACTGTCTGTATGAAAAATTAGCCTATCAGTGCAGCGCTGTTGTTTTGTTAAACCAAACCAAAAACCCTAGCTAAAAACATAAGCTATGGGATTGGAAACAAAAGTGAAAGATGACACAGGAAGCAAAAACCAGGGTTAAAGATACTATAGTCCTGAACATAAGTGTGTATGAATTGCATTGTATCATCTGGAAATACTGTGACTGCCAGTTACTTCGTATCTCTTCTTTTATCTTCTTTATTGTCCCTGCAGAATGTTATTACATGTATTGCCTTTCCACAGCAGCAGCCTCTGATGCAGTGCACAGCAGTAATATACATATTTTTCATTGGGGGATACAACAGGAAAGACAGATAAGATGATAAAAAAAAAGAAAACTCATCTCTTTTCACAGGACATTGTAACTGATAAATGTCAACAGGGGAATATTCCAGGAAGACCTCTTGGGAAAATAATAGAAAGAAAATCCATTAGGTGTTTTAAAAGTAAACCTTCATATTCTTGTTTTAGGAATCCCTCAAACTGTAATTTTTCACAGGTTTCAACTACTGGTCTTTCTGAGGGAAGGATGGTGAATTGACAGAATTCTCCAGGTCACATATTGGAGGGTAGGTAGTCCTTTTTTATGATTTCACAGAGATATATTTATGTTCCCCTGTATGATCATGGTTTAATGGCCAAGCTTAACTGCCTACAGAATTAAAAAGCAGACCCCCAAAAAGCCACTCACACAAACCCAGCACCTTGTTTTTCGAGGAAGGCTGTTATAATAGGAAAGAGGTTATATAGAAACCTGGAGGAGGACCTGGGCAGGATGAGGAAGGTGAGCAATCTCAGCTGCGAAGTAGAAAGTTTTGTGGATCCTGCTCACAGGGCCATTCTAAAAGGGTCATGTATATGTTATGTGAATGTGGGCATGTGTCAAAGAAGTAATTTGTTTATGAAGAAATAAAATGCAGTAATGCTATACCTAACCTCAGGGTGAAGCTTTCCTTCATTTTACAGGAGAATCACTCCTGTACAATAACTTTGTATAAATATTTTAATTTTTTAAAACTTTCACTTCAGCTTGCTTCAAAATGCTGGTACCCAGACTCCAACATTATTTTTAAAAGTTCCTTACCACAATGCCCCAAGTGCATAATCTTTTCTGATTTTCAGAAATGCACTAAAACTTGTAACTTCTTGTAAATCTTACATCAGAGGAAAGCAGTTAAGTTATTGGGGTACCTAAATTTAGGGAAATCTTCCAGTCAAGTATTTTAGCAGAAAATAGCATTTGAGCTGATTGAATTTTCTTTTTTAAAGGCTAACCAAAAAATAGGTCTCCTGAGATATGGGGACATACTTTGCAAGCTTCCCTTGGATTTTTCCAGTTTTTCTGCTTTTCCCCTATCATTTTATCATTTTATGACCTTTCCTTTGTTTTAAAATAAAATGGAATGAATAATGTCAAGGATTAGTTTCCTTCATTACCCACCCCAAAACAATAACCTTTCATTTCCTTCATTTTTCCCTTTGCAGTTCTAACTTTTCTAAGGATTAATAAGGGAAACAGTGGAAAGAAAAAGTGGAAAAAAGTTGAGTATT
This sequence comes from Xenops minutus, assembly GCA_035221455.1. Classification (NCBI taxonomy): domain Eukaryota; kingdom Metazoa; phylum Chordata; class Aves; order Passeriformes; family Furnariidae; genus Xenops; species Xenops minutus. The sequence continues at coordinate 83,014,026 of JAWWEE010000105.1, read as the reverse complement.
TTCATTTTATTGTACTCAGCTGGTAAAATAGTGGTGGTAGGCATGAGTTCAATATTTCATTTTTGAAACTGAGACCAAAAGTCTAAATATTTAGATTTTTCACAGCACAAAAGCTCTGATCCAAAATATTTCACTTCATCATTTCATGGTAATAAAACACTTCAGAGTCCTTCGTGGGCACTCGTGTGTGACCATGATTTGCCCTGAGTACAATTCAATCCATTTTAATGGTCTTCTCACACTGTGCCTCCAGTCAAATGCAGCTCTGTTTCATCCTACTGTTCCATGCATATAGTCACATGGCTGCAAGAGGGTGCATTCTTTTCCTTGGGCACAGGTCCCTGGTTGGGCTTTATCTCTAAAGAAGGAGCTTGGCAATGCAGTGCCCATGAAGTGCCATATGGGTTAAGCCAGAACCAAGAGCTGAGAGGCACAATGTGCTACAAGTCAGTCTAGCTGTATCAGAGGATGCCGTAGAAAAAAACCTGGATTACTATTTTTCTGAGCTTGTGAGTAGCTCCAGTGAACAGAGTTGGAAACTGCCATTCCTGATATGCTTTTGTGGGTGCATAAGGAGAATAAATGTAATGGAAACTGAAGAAGAAAAAACGGGTATTTGCAAAAAAAAAAAAACCTTGCCAAAAGTGAAGCAGCATTCTGTGTTATGAGGTCACTGACATAAAGAAATCTGATCGTTATTGTAATCAGCTTTGACCACTCACATTTCTACCTTCAGGTCTCAGGTCATGTACCAAAGCTCATCATTCCCTTCTTCTCCTTGAGCTCATCTCCATGTGTTCATTAGGACAGTGAGTGCCCTCAGAACTATATGACTCCTCTGGGTGGCAGGCAGCAAGATAAGCATCAATTCCATTTGGGGTTGGACTTAGTTTTTTTCTTTTGATGGAAATATTTTCACCTATTTTGGGTTTATAAGTGCTTTCCAATAACAATTCTGTAAATTTTTATATTTTTTTTAAATTGAAATAAAATATTTCAGACAGAAATTTGGTTGATTAGAAATAATTAAGTTTTCAGAGGTGTTTAACTTTGGTTTTGTTTTGGTTTTTTTGGTATTTTTTGTTTTGTTTTGGTTTTGTTTGGTTTTTTTTCTTTTTTAATATATATTGTTCTTTCTTTAAGTTCACTATTTTTATTTAGTTTCATTTAAACAGTACTTTTTTTTTTAGTTTAAAGCAACTATATACTACATTTATTTGTAAACATTCCTGATTTTAAAAAGCTCAGCTAGACACAAAAAGAGAAAGAGAGAATATTTGTAAATTTTTGGAAGAAAATATTTAGTGAGAATTCAGACTCTAACTTTGTGAGTCTTTTCTGAGACTGCTCATATACTGCCAAGTACTTTTTCTTATACACAATTTTGTGTTGAAATTTTAATTTTTCCTTGAAAATTAACTTAGAGAATTCATCTGAATACTGGCTTTTCCTCTGTGCAGCTTTGTCCCATCAGTAGGCTGGGACCTAGACTGTAAATGGGACAAGAATTCATGTCTGTCTGCAGGCACAAGGCTGACATCGGAGAGACACAGAAGCCTTAGACCTTTTCTAGGTAGTCCTTTCTATCACCAGATCCTGCTCTTGTAACAGCATAAATATTTGCTGATTAGCTTCAGACTTTCCTTCGTGATTACAGTAGAGTTGCAATGGCAACAGGGCAGGGGAACATGTAAAGCTTGAGAATGCCCCTCATTGTGTTTGTCATGAATGTAAGCTGAGACTGTTTGTGAAAACTCAGTGTATCAAAGATTAAGGAAGAAACTTGGACATTTAGGATAAGGAAGTGTGTTTTCCTTATACATTAAACTGTGAGAAATCAGATCCTTCCAAGCTGGTGTGAGAGTTATTGTCTGAAGCATACGGGGCAGCATATGATCCTTTGAAGAGTCCAACACTGAGACATGGAAACCTGGCTGCTTTGAGAGGGAAACCATTGCTTCTGCATGTAATGCTTGCTGGAGTAATACCCCTCAATGGCAAGTCCATATACAAGCACTTAGTATATGGCATGCCCTGCTCTACAAACTATGACAGTCTCAAGGCCTCTCCACTAATCTGATTATTTCTCATAATGGAAAACAGACTTGTCTTCAGCTACAAAAAAATGTTTTCCCATTTACAAACCTTATTTTGTAAGACTGCTCTTCACTGCTTAAATGTGTCTCAGCTACACTAGCCATGAAGTTTTGAGTTTAAACAAAAATGAATAGTCTGGGTGAATATTTTAAAATATCTGAGTGTTACAGTAACTGTATGATTCATAATTATCAGCTTCATCTGCATTTTTTTTTCTTTTACGCTTGCCTGCAATGAGTCATGAGCATGTCTGGATTGCTCTTCAACCATAAAGGAGTGAAATGTACTCCTAATGGACAACACAGGGTCACACATACCACGTACAGCCCCAAAAATAGAGCTCAAAGTCCTGTTGCTATGAAATTTTAGTCCTTCCAACAGCTTGCTTGTTCCAATCAGCTTTTTGCTCAGTGAGTAGTTCCATTCACCTCATCAGGGAGGTACGAGTGTCACAGGGAGCTGCCCGTCATGTTGGCACCAGGATGTGGTTCTCTCACAGGGATGGCCCCATACTCACAAGGTACTCTGTATCCTTCTTAAGCTGATTTCCCTTACAGTTGCTTCTGGATCCTTGCAAAAGCTCCCTTGTATGTGTATGATTAAATGAGTCTTCATTCATTACTGCAAGGTCTCCTTCCAAAGAGCAGTTTTCAAACTGCAAATTATAAGGTTCCCAAATTCCACAGCCATGGCATCATTTTAAGCTGTCACTGTGGCTTGCGTAACACCTCATGTTTGCTGTTTGCCAGCCTCAAGTGTAGGGAGTTCAACAGGATTCCTTCTCTGAACTGTATTACACTGCTTCCATTAAGAAAAACAAATTTCAGGGCCACAGAGATGTTATGACTCAGTTTAGATCCTGAGGATTTTTTTTTCACACAGCAAACACTTCCCAGTCTGATGTCTGAAAATCCTCTCTAATTAGTGCTCCTTCGCAAACTAAGAGGAAAACTATTGTTACAGTGTTGTCTCATTTCATACACTTTTATTGATGCTATGTTGACGGTCTGTAACCTTGTGTACTTTTAAAAAGCAAGAAATACTCCTTTGTTATGGCTAACAGTCATAGCTTTCAGGCTAATGAGTACTCTGATTTCAAGGAAGTCAATGGGCATGAGCTTGAAAGAAACAAGCTGTTCTTAATTGGGCGAAGTCAGGTGCATAGGCTTATTTAACATTTCTCTTACAGATGCTGCTTATCAGCCTCAAGCAAGAAGCCTTGTTACACCAGCAGAAGTGCAAGACAGTACGTGTAGTTCCCATCTCACCCTCCCTGACCCAAGGAGGTGGGTGGCAGCTGAATGTGAAGACATTGTGAAGACAGCAATCCAGATATATTCATTAACAGCTTTTGAAAGGGGGTAGCAAGGAGCATCCATCTGCATCTTTTCTTCAGTGCTTTAAATGGATGTTTTTCTCAGCACTGTATGAGACAGAGAGAGCAGCATGCAGGGCCACTGAATCAGCTCACAATGAGGACAGCTAGCACCACACAAACAGCATCAGGAGGTGGATTTTCACAGCTGCTGCTGAAAGAGCAGTTAGAAGAAGGTGGCACCCTGGAAGGGAAGAATGAATGCCTGTTTGAATCCTAAAGCAGCTGTCAGAGAGGAAAGTAGACAGCAGGTTGTAAGCTTGTTTTGTTTCATTTTTACAGCTACATAATGGCAATAAAGAAGAAATTATGTAATCTTTAAAAATATGCAAAAATAGAAGATGAACATCCAAGTGCTTCTTAGAAGTAACACAGCTTGAACATGTGGTTTACAATTATTTATTCAAGTCAATAGTGAATTTTCTAGAGTCTAGCCGTATTGCTTGGTATCTGGTATAAGAGCGTCCTACAAGCTCTGCCTTAAGAAATCCAGTTGCTTTTATTTTTAATGTTTCTTATAGCCAAAATCTCACATACATGCCATATAGTACTGTTTTATGTGGACTCTGTTAATCGGAGATAATAAGCATATATAGAAACTTGCAAGTGTCTAGTCTAAAATGACATGATGAATCCCATGACAGTGGCTCACACAGAAATGAATGGGGGCCTCAAGTTATGGTTTAGTGAATGGTATTCTAACATGAAAAATTTCTGTTTGATGAAGAACTCAAGTCTCTGAACTGTCTGGAAATGGGTCTCCAGCAAATTTTTTTTCTAGGGGTTTCTGGTGAAATCCTAGTTTCAGGAAAATCAATGAGATTTTTACTATTGTCCATTATTAGGTCAGTGCATTATCCCTGACAAAATGAACATAGCTCAAGACATCCTTTTTGTATCCTGACCACCTAACAAGAGCATATCCAGACACAGTCTGAACTTTTCAAAACCTCAATGCACAAGAATCTTAATGCCTGTGGTCACCTGGCACTCAGTCCAGTGACCTCACCAGCCCTACCTTCCCTCTAAGGGGGATCCAGGGTCTTTGCTGCTGGCTGCTGTCATCCCTGGCAAGGGTGGGTGCCATAGCTGGAGGAAGAAGAGTCAAACCCTTTAGGTGAGTACATCTCAGACTTTGTGCTTAAAGACTCATTTCCCTTACTTTTGGATCCCAGTCCGAGGACAGCCAGAGAGGCAGTCCTGGGGTGCTCTAGTGGGCAAGAAATTTAAACAAGCAGCTGTTTTGGCTTTTAGCCTAGCATGAGGCTATTTTGCAAAACACAGATGATGAAATCCATGACTAGCAAATTCTCTTTTCAGTTAAACCTTAGCCCCAGTCAAACCCTAGCCTCACATCAGGTGTCCTCTCTTTGCTGGCCCCTTGAGAGGATACCTCAGCAGGTGGCCTAAGACTGAACCTTATTGAGCTTATTTTAAAAAAAAAACAGAAAGAATTTCAGATTTGGACAATGGAGTCTGTTAGACCTATTATTTTGATACATCCATATTACCAGTTCATTACTGGGTTGAAACAGCCCTATACAAACATGTATTCTATTGATTTCATAAAGAGATGTGATTTTGTTGCCATTGAGTAGATGTATGCCCCTTAGCTGAATGCAGAAACATTAGCACCAGTGCATAACATAGTCTTACAGAACAATAAAGGTATATTTTTCAAAGATGAGAAAGCAGCACATTTAGCTCATTTCTCAAGGTCAATTAGTTTTTCATTTATATAGTGAAAAAGTACCAATATATACTTCCTGTATATATTTGTCAAACAATATGGTTCATCCTGGAGTATTCTGTAGCAGTCATTTGATAATGACATGTTTCAATACCACATGGAAATTTTCCTGTAGTTGCATCTGTAAGTTGTGGTTTATAGCTTTGCAGTCATGCTAGGTGGTGTTATAAATCATATCAAGTAGTGGCCAGTGCTGTGAGAAGATGCATCAGTTGTATTAGATGTAAACTTAAGCAAACTTCAGGAAAATGCAGGACAATATCCTCACTCCATAGAAATGATTGACAGACTTCCACAGGGTCAAAATGCAGATTGTTGTTTTCTTTTGCTTTGAAATGTCATGTTATAACTTTCTGAATATTTTCTTACTCAGACAATGCCTGATTTTATTTTTTTCCCTTGAATGTATGTGTATGTATCTGCGTGTGTACATATGCAGAATTTTATTTCTTCTGGATATTGTTTGTCACATCTCCAAAGAAGGTCAAGGTTGATTGACTTTCAGTAAAAACATCTTTGTTCTAACTTTGTTCATTGACATTGTGGGTTAAGAAAAAAAAACTTATCACATCTTAGATAGCTTTAAAATCCATTTCAATTTCTTAAAATTTTGTGATTCTTTCATTTCACAAGTACTACAAATCAATTCACCAAGTTAGTGAAGAATTTAGTACTCATTGAAGAAATAGAGAAACAATTAAAATATTGGTAATTCAGAAAACAAACCTCTCTGAGACATATATAAGGAGTATTTAAGACCTTTTGTTTTCCTTTTTCAGTTCTGCTTTGTTAGAAAAATTATTTAATTTCAAAGAAGAAATTATTTACAGAACTCTCATTTCTACAGTTCTTCTGAAAGCAACTCTCTCTTCAGGCTCTCCTACACTAAGAAGAATGTTTACTGATGCTTTGAAAAATAACCCCACTTAATGAGTTTCATCCTCTATGTGTACTGCTGTTCATTTTTCTTCAAGTATTACAGCCACTGTTTTATCTCAAGACATAACTATAGACAGTACTGTGATTTCTATAAATAGCCCCATCAACACATAAACATACTTAATTCACTATTCAGTTAGTTCCACAAGGAAAGCATGGGAATTAATTAATCTAATTTATTGTAGAGGAATGATTACAATCCATTGTTTTTTTTAACTTTCGGCCTTAAATATTTTTAGTCAAGGGGCAGACTCCTGCTCAGAAAATTCAAGCCTCCCGAACACAGGGTTAGTTATGCTTTTGCAGACCTCCTGAAAACAGTGTAGGTATTCCCAGGGTTTCAGACCACAGACTGTAAACTACCACTGAGGTGACCATCTAAAAGAAATTAAAAGTCAGATGAATGGTCTAACATGCTTATTATATAAGCAGGATTAGATCCTGAATAATTCAGCACCATTTGGGAGAGCCACAGTAAGAAGAATCTTTGCATTTTCTTGTACAGACCAAAAACCTCCCATTGAAAATAAATAAAAAAATAGAATAACAAAGCAAAACCAAACCAACCAAACAAAAAAACCCAAAAAACTCCACGTGAAAAAACAAAACAAAACCAAACAAAAACAAAACAAAAACAAAACAAAAAAACACAAACAAAAAACACTGCTAAATTACACATAGGGAACAGCAAACAAAATTTGTTGTGAATCAAACTGTGAACCTTGAATATAAATAAAAAAATATATTTACTATATAAATAAAATAAACCCCATCAAATTCAGCTTTTATCTATGGAGGCTGCAAGTTGTTATTTAATAACCTGTATGAAATGAGTGATCTCAGAAAAGTCTCTGAAAGATTTGTAATTATATATAATTTTTAAAGCATCAAACTATCTGAAAAAGCTATCAAAAGAAAAGAAGCAGGAATCTGAAGTCCTTTTTCTGATACTTAAACACAATAATTTGCATGATGATTTGGGGAACAAGCCACACACTACCTTTGGGTGTGTATCAAAGGGACTTCATGCAGTTTTTAAGAGCGCCATACAATGCATCATGAAATGGAAAGTGATAAGAAAACACATCAAAAATCCCAGTATTTGGTATTGAATGCAAAAGTTATGGAGTGCTGCTTGCTATATATATGAAGAAAGAAATGTATACAGATGAAGAGTGGTGAAGTTTTCTGAGCAAGCAGTCATCAGAAAGCACTACTTAAACTGGAAATGCACAAATGCTCACTGTACTATTGGCTTGAAAATACTTCCATATGTGCATTCAAGCAGAGAGTGAAATGTGGGTCCTAGGACTTCTGCTTTGTTTGCTCCTTCCAAATAAACACAAGAGGTTAATCAATAAAGTGGTCCTAATGTTAACAAAACAAAATTCATTAGATGCCTGCATTTGGTGAGGATATCTGGAACAAATATGTTCCATGACGCAGGCATCTGTTCAGTCTCTGGTTAACAGAAGTTTTATATAACAGCGTGTTTTGAGGCTGGGGCCAGGAGATCACAGCTGGACAGCACCAGCTCCTAGCTCTGTGAAAGGACTAATATTTGTGAAATTCCCTCTCCTGGAAAGGCAAGTCCTCAAAATAGCTGTGTCTGAATTGGAAAATAGAATTTCATGGCTCCTTAAAAGGCATTTAAACAGATTGTACTCCGAATTACTCAGAAGAAAGAGTGAGGTTCATTTTTAGGGTAGCAATGCAGAACTGGCAATAGGATGCAATTCTCTTTAAGATTAAAAACAGAGATTGGTAGCCAGATACTGGTTTTCAAATTGCCAGAGGAAGCTTAAAACTGAATTTGTTCTTACTCCTAAGAGAGTCGCGGTAAGCTGGGGTTACTGAATGAATCATACTCTTCATGATGACTCAGAGACTTTGAAAGAGCCCCAGTTTTTAAATGGAGTTGGAATTTGAGAGTCTTAATAAATAAGGACTTGTTTTTAACATACACATAGTTTTGTCACACCAAAGTTAAAAAAGAACGTTTCTTCTGGTTTAATGCAGTGTTTTACTGTACATACAAGAGTTCATTTTGTACAGTACTATGCAATGAGGCATATGGGATTTATCCCTGATGATTTTTAATATATCTTTTTAAATTTTATTTTTAGTGAATGGTATGGTCAAATGAAATTATAAAGTTCTCTCTGAATATCAACACAGAGGGTGGGCTGGGGGCTGAGAAAAAGCAGAGAGGAAAGATAGTATTGGATTGGAAGAGCTTCTGGAAACTTGCATGCTGATGGCACAGTATGTGAAATTCTTTCTGTGCATGCATTCTGGACCTAATTCCTGACTTAGTTTACTTTCCTGTTAGCTGCTGAGTGCCAACTTATTACTGCTGCTACTGCTACTACAATGATCTGCTGCTGCTATGATGTGCACGCGTACCTCCACGTATTCTGGATGTGCACCCCTGAGTGCAATGATTTCCATGTGTAGTTTTGTAAAGAACCTTTACAATTATTTTTAAAAGCACATTTCAGAATAACCCACAAAGATGAATTATAGGTTCCAGTGGTATCATAAGTATGCTTGAAGTCACCCTGCTGGGTTTTATTACACTGGTATCTCTATGCAGTACATAGAAGACAGTGAACATCACTTTAAGGTCAGACTATGAAAGGACATTCCTAGGAGTTAAAAGTTATACTTTCCAGATGGAAATTCTGAATTTCAAGGACAGAATTTGGATTTGACTATGCCCCACTGTAAGCCTACTCTTGTTGTTTGTTTTTTTTTTTGTTGTTTTTGGTTTTGTTTGTTTGTTTGTTTTTTTTAATTAGACCATATCCCAAACAGGACTCCATGTAGTTTCTAGTTCCCTTTCTAGAAGTGGCCAAAACTTTAAATCAACTGGAATTGTTTGACCCCTTGAATCTTTTGCTGCTGAAACTAAGAACAAACAGTAGGATCTCACAAAATTTTGATACCAGTAATTAATTTTCAAACACCCATTCCAAACTACCCTGGGTCCTAACAATCTTGTATGAGCTACAGAAGGAAGAGTCACAAAATACTACTTCAGACTAGATAATATCCCTGGACTGCCCCTGAAGAAGACAAAGAAGATAGATGAAATCTATCTATAGGACCACCTCTTCTGACGGATAGAAGAGACATCTGTGGATATATTCCTGCACATTTACATTAAATGTAATCATACTTTCATATTTTTGCAAAAAATCCCAGCTGTTCCTTCTTTGTTACACTGAGATGCAATAGCATATAGAGCTGTTCAAACCCCACAGCTCTGATGAGATCACGGAACAGAATTAATCATCCAAACTGCTTCTTCAACATAAGGAGTTGCACCTAATGAATGTCAGGAATGCTGAACAAGCATATGTTTGCACATGAAGAACAGTGAACAATCCTGCATCACTGCACAAGTGCTGTAAACCCTAAAGGAGTTGCACGTTCTGGATAAAAATCTCACAGTTGTGAATGGTTCTTACCTTGGGGATAGTAGGGTCTATCTCCACTGGAGTTTTATAACCCTCAGTAAACTCAAGGTCTTACTTCCCTCCTGGAACAGGCATGGACAATGCCTATGCTAGTACAAAGCCCAGCACCACAATATATCACAAAGGGAAATTTACTGTACTTGCACAGTAGCCTTTACAAGCTAAAAGCCATTGGATCTGCCACTGCACACAGTCTTTTGCTGCACATAATTAGTGAGGTGGAGCGGTCCATTATCAATCAGAGCTAAGTTTCATTCAGTAGGTACTCTTTTTTTTCCTGATTTTTTTTTTTTTCCTTGTCCCTGAACTGAGCCTGAATATCTGAGATTTCAAAAGTCCAGAAACCTGGATAGCCCCAAGATTCTTCTGTAGAGTAACCCTTTGTCTGCAGGCAATGAACTCACCATGACAGGACTACAGTACAGTCTGTGCATCATTGAAGAAACCAGGAATGTGCTGAATCCGCTGGGTGTCACCACATAGCACACACTTGGGTAACTTTGTCCAGGCTGAATAGTACTCTTTCTCTGGTTGACTGATATATGGCCCTGTCACTCAAGAGTCTCAAAAGTGGCTTGTGCTGACCAAGAGGACATTCAGTTGGATGGAAACTGGCATAATACTGTTTTCTTCCACAGGAACTGCACCACAAAATAACCTAACTTTCATGCTGCATAGGTGAAGTCTGAAGTGTTTGAAATTGTAATTTCAAATTTGTAAAGAAAAAGTCAGGTCAAATCCTTTCAGTTATTATGGTATATATGGTTCGACTTCCTGTAAGCCAACAGCCTATTTACAAGAATGCTGTTGCCCTGGGAAATCAAATTCAGTCCCAGTGTCCTGAATGCTTTTAAAATCTAAGTGGAGCATTTACTTGAAAGTATTCTGAGCAGCTGTAACTAAAGATTGTGTTTGAATGACTTTCTGTCATTTTCTGCCTATGATAGGCTTTGATATTTTTAAAGTTCGTTTTAAATTTGGCAACTGAACCAACAACTCACAGTATACAGGTGTTCATTTTATTTCTTTTCACATTTTTGTTCTATGAGCTACTCTTGAATTGGTCTTTTCAACAGATTTTCATGTCACTTACATAATTCAGAAGAACTAGTCAATGATTATACTCACTCACAAGGTTTTGTTTCTGCTTCCAGTTCTATTGTATGCGTTGTTCAGTAATGAAGCATGAATTACACTGTGTTTGGCACAATTCAAAATGCATTTTTATTTGATATCTGATTTTTCCATAGCTAGTTCCTTTAGTTTATAAATGTTTGGTCCTGTAAAATTTTATTGTCTAGAATATAAATACAAAATACATAAGACACAAGAGATTTGAAAGCCAAAACCAAGTAATTAAAAACCAGTCAAGTTTTAATTTTAGCAAGCCCCATGTTGTAAAGAGAGCTGAGACTCCCAGTGGGTCATTCATGCAATTCGTGCAGTGCTGGTGTACAAGATTTTATTTACATTTGTATACAAATGGTACACTGGAGCCAATACTTTCATTCAGGTCTTTAAACAGATATTTCCAATGTTCAGGAGTACTTCAGAATGGATTTATATTAAGTTGTGTTCTTACACCAGTTCCGTGAAGTGGCATATGGCACAGAGGAAGTGTTGGGTCTCTCTGTGCCCATAGGCAGGCATCAGCTCTCTGTGCTGCTCTGCTGGGCATGTTGAAACTGCCAGCCCAGAGAGGATATGGCCACAGCACTCCTCCATAGCCGTGCCACCTTTTCATCTCAGCTGCCCACATCACGTCCTGCACTTAGCTGAGATGAACAGGATCCAAAGATAGTGAAGCAATGAGAAATCAAGGACTATTGGAGGGAGCAGGCAAGCAAACCAAATGGCAGCTCCAGCTGAATCCTACTGGAGTCTGCACAACCTGGAGCAAATGAAAGAAATCAGCAGTAATCCTTCTATTGGACACTAACATCCATATGCCCAGAAAAGACAATAAATCCAAACATTTCCAGACTTGGCTGCTCATAATAGTTCTTCTAGCTACTCTGCTGGGACTGCTGTGGATGAAGGCTAGAAATGAATTGAACAGACACATTCATGCTTAGACAGAACACACCAGGGAGGCACACCACAGATAAACAACGAGAGGAATCTCCTGCTTTGTAAATATCTTGAAGTGCTTTCAATTTAGTCAAAAGACTCAAAGGCATACTTGTGATGGGATTTCTTTGTGGAGAAGTTTTTTTTTTCTGTTCTTCAGCACAGAACCAACAACAGTGGTTTTGGTTTTCACCCATCTCATTTATTTGGTCTAATGATGGAAACATTCTTTACAGAGGACAAGCTTGACTCACAGTTTAGTGAGCCTTGAGTGTAATTTTATTTCCTTAAAGAAAGTCCATCATTTAAAGACTGCAGCTAATGTGTGATGCTCTGATCCTGGTGTGTCTCTCCAGATAAAAACTTCACAAGAAGCACAAGGGTTGCTTTGTGTATCATTGACGTGTCACTTAGGTTCTAGGGGGTGGTTAAAAAGAGGGAATGAAAGAAGGTAATTTGAACTAAATTATGTTCTTTTGAAAGGACTGGCCATGACTGCTAAGGAGCTGCAGACACTCCAGCCTTCTTAGTGCAGAGAACTGTACCTGATTGAAAAGCAACTGGGGAGGTGAATGAAGTGATAATCAGTCTCCATATGGATATTTTCCTAAGGACCCATGAACATTTGTCAGTATTTGGTCAGACAGAAAGGGTCACCTAATTCAGTTCAGTCTCTGATGCTGATAATATATGATTTGCAGGGAAGAGTAAAATTGAGGTGTATCACAGTGCTTCTTTTTCCCTACCCTATCTTTTCATAGCATGCTCTTTAGAGATTTCTTGAATCAGAGGAGGCAGTTTTGTTTTTAACGATCCTTCATGGATTGCATCTTCCTAGATCCAGTGAGTCTAATTGCAACATGAATCTACCTATACGCTTACCTTCTCCATGCAAGTGAATTTGATAGACGTCATATCGTCCTTCTGAGGCCAATGGACTGATGGAGTTTTGCTCTTCATATCCTGTTTTTTAATTGAATTATGTTCATTTTACAAGATGTTTGAACAAGGGAATTTTTCTTCGATGTGTCCCTCATGCCCCAGTTTGAATGGAGACATGTAATGCTTTTAGTTGCCAAAATAGCATTTATTTCATCTCTGTGAATCCCACTGACACCTGCAGCTGCTGTACATTCAGATATGACATGACTTAAGTCTCACACAGAGGAGCAACTTTTCAGGCTAAATTCACATAGGCCAGCCTGGTGTAGTTTGCTTCCTTCTTTTCACTATTTTTGAGGTGTAAGTGATTTTCTCTCAAGTGAGGAATAGACTGGGAGTATCTGTACAAAGCTCCTATGGCACTTTGTTATTAACCACTCACTCAGCTTAATCTTTCTGGATTTAAATTCGATTTGCTCATCTTCACTATGGAGTGAAAGTCCAGAAATAGTGATGACCAGAACATCAGTATTAGTGTACTAACACCAGACATCTCAGTCTATCTGCTACCTGATGATGCATATCTCACAATTTTCTACTATTCTTAGAGACCAGAGCTCATTCATGAAACAGTATCAGCATTTGGAAATTACACTAGCTGCCTCTCTATATGGAATTCCCTTTTGGATCTTTTAGACATCACCAGCAGAGAAGAAATAAATTTCTCTATCTAAAATGTAAAATGTTGGAAGGAGTTTGGACCTGTGGTATCTCCACAGCTCTGCGCTGGCTTTTACTAATCAGTGATGAATTGTGCTCCTGGTCTGGAGAGTCCTCTTAGAAGTTCATTTTTTTCAAGAGAAGGACTGAAAAATTAAGGTAGCCTGTATCTGAACAAAGGTAATGCATGAGCTCCATTTTTAAACTCAAATTACAGATTCAGATTTTCTGTTTGATCACTGTGCAGTGGAGCAGACAGTACACTCATTCTCCAAAAGTGAGTACCAGTGATAGAACATGTTACATGTTACTCTCCTCCCCTAACTAGCCTCTTCTTTCTTTCCTTCTATAAGCTCCCAGCATGTTACCAGAAGGTGGACTGAAATCTTGAAAATCCTGGCTGTTTTCTGAGAATGTTTTTGGCTCCTCTGTATTTATTCATGGAAGAAAAAGAAAAAAAGTAATCTTTTTCTGGAAATCATAGAACATTTGGATGAAATTTTGATAGATAGGGTAGATATGTTTTGCAAGCATTCTGCAAAAATTTCAAACATGTCAGAGGTCAGCATTGAATGGCCTGGTAGGTAAAAAAAGTGACCGCTGTGACTGTGTGCTTACCTGTTACTGAACTAGCAGGCTCTCCATTTCTCCTGGTATCTGCTCTTAAAATATTAAAATAATCAGCATAACAAGACATAAAGCAATTGAACAAGCTGGTCTTTAAGACTCAAACCTTGCTCACAAGCCAAAGATTGATCTCACACATTTAGGTGAAAACTGTTTGGTAAAGCAGCCAAATCTGTGGTGGGCTTTAGCCAAAGTCAATTTTTTTTTGTTTATTTATTGTGGTAGCAGTAGCTTCTGAGATTTAAATGAAATAGACTAAACTGCAATGCATTTCAAAACAAATGTTTGGGCAGTATCTTCACCTCCCTGTGTTATTTTTTTTCCCCTATTACTTCTGTATCCTAGAATGTATGTTGCCCTTTCACAACACCAGGCAGTAGAAGCAACGTGAAGGGATTCCTAGTGCTCAGAGATTCCTTTTCAAGGAAACCCAATACTCAAAAAACAAATTGCTGAGCTATTTTTCCCAATTTACATTTGATAAAAATATTCCCAGCTTCAGCCAAAGCCTTGCTCTAAGGATTCTGTCTGTCTATGAAATGTTTGAAATTCACATACAGATCAATTAGCATATGTCTATACTTAATTATTTTAACCCAAATGCATGCACAGGATTCTATGCAGAGCTTTAAATTTCACCCTCATCGAATTCGTCATAAGGTTTATTACTTCTTTTTACTTAAAAGTACAAAATATTTCCTGTCATTTCCTCCTAGAGTAATAAAACCCCAACAAAGTCTTTCAGTGTTCACCTGAAGCACCCTGCCCTGGAGACCTATTGGTAACTCTCAAGTGCCTTTTATTTGAGTGTCCAAAGGAAAAGCAGCTGAGCATTTCACAGCCTGGTGTCTTCACAGAGTGAAAGAGGGACACGGATCTCTACCTCATGGCCAAGCAAGCTGCAAAGTGTATTTATATATCAATGTAAATTCAGCCTTAGGTGTCTATTGAATACACACTTTGATGATTGCCCTGGAACCCTCCTGGAACACTCTCCTCGGTACCTGCCTCACTCATTTTGTCTATAGTATTAGGCAGTGCAATACAACACAAACAGATCTGTAAAGCAAAATGGTCATTGCAAGAGTGCCTGCTGTCCACACTAAACATGGGAGGGTATTTCTGTCACGGTCTGCCAAGGGTTAAAGGAAACAGTTCACACCAGTGTGGGGTAGGAACAGGAAAGAACACTTTATTAGGGCGCATGGGACTCTTATGGGGTTTGGTCGGAGGGTTCTGGAACTTGGGTGGAGTTGGGGGTGGATCATGACAAGAAAGGAAAAGGGAAGGAGGGATTACAACTAAT
>JAWWEE010000105.1:82851273-82998678 GCA_035221455.1 Xenops minutus | reverse complement strand
GGGATGGAAGGAAACGGTCCACACCAGTGTGGGGTAGGAACAGGAGTGAACACTTTATTAGGGCACATGGGACTCTTATAGATTCGGTCAGAAGGTTCTGGAACTTGGGTGGAGTTGGAGGCAGATCACGACAAGAAAGGAAAAGGGAAGGAGCGATTACAACTAATATGGGGAAACTGGGAATGGCTAGCCTTATATAAGGGTGCCACATTGCACCACCGGCTAGCCAGTGGGGTTTTAGGGGTACATGAACCAATCAAAGAGCAGAAACTGGGTTCCCGATAACCAATCAGAACAACTGAACATACAAAAGTAACAAAATAGTAATAATTACCTATCTAATACATATTTATCCTAACTACAATATCTTAACAGTAGAAAAACTTTAAAAAACAACAGCTCCATGACAAGAGGTAGATAGCAGTTTTGCCAGTGTCTAATTGGTCTCAGACAGCTCCACCCATTCGTTGAAATCATCTTCTTTCCATGTTAGATTCGATGTCCTGAATCAGTAGTCATCCATAGGTGTTTCCCCCACATATTTCAGTTTGTCTCTACTTCAGTCCCATGAACCAACAAAAGTATCAGCAAGTGATGCACATTATGTGCACTTCTGGAGAACACCTTCCGGCTTGGTATAATCAGAATGAAATCCAGTTCACGTGTTCTTACACAGCTCATGGACCACAGCACACCAAGTAGGCATGTTAGAGACATTTGGCTTAAAACACACTTCTGATTAGGAGCAGAACACTAATGTAGGCCTGCCCCTAGGCAGCTGAGATGTCTAGGGTTGCAGGTGTTCCTTCTCTAGTTAGTGGAGTGGAGATATTTCAGAGGGCAGTTGAGATCTTGGGAAGACCGAACAGCTATTCTAAGAGGCCTCTCTCTTTCCAGTTAGTGAGCAGAACTTGACTGCTTCAGAAAGTCAACTGAAACTCGGCCTGATGTCAAAGACATTCCTATGGCTTGGAAATGAGATTGTACAAAAGAGTAAAAATAACACACAGGATAAGACAGAAGGATAGATCTTTCAGTGCAGAATTGGTGCTAACAGTCTTCTTTATCAAACTTCACTGTAGGGCTCTACTCTTGAAGAATGGTTCTTTGCCAGGATCAAGGAATAGCATCTGCTTACAGCTGCAGTTTTCTTTGAAGAGATTTAGAAGCCAGTACAGAAATGAAAGGACACCCATGACACCAAATATAAATAATGAGCTGTGTAAATAAAATATTTGTCTTTCTTCTTTGAGTGAAGTTCCAAAAAGTGGATCCTTGCTGTTAGCAAAAATTGAGAAGCATCAGCAACTCTATTAGCAGGTTCCTTTGTTTGGTGATTTCTTTTTTTAAATGGAAACATTTTGAGTACCATAAATTGTTTAAGAAACAGTAGGAAAGATTTTTGGGTTTTGAACAATGCAGTCTATTTAGCCATACATAGCTGATGTAGTATAGTGACCACAATTGGAAACAACTGTTAGTCATGCGTCAATTAGTCTTGTTTTAAGACTGAGCATAATACACAGTGAAACCACCTAAATTAATCTAAGTGGTAAGATTAAAAAAAAAAACAAAAAACAAAACAACAAACCTTGGAATTATATCTTCAAATAGGACTCAGAAACTCATCTGTCAGAGGTTAGGCACCTGAACCAGTCAGGCACCGAGCCCAGCAGAACACCTGCACTTCATATGACAAAAATCAGCTGTAGACAGTAGGAACATTTTCAGTCATGACACAGTCTGTGTTCTCCAGCTGTCCTTGGAAAGAACAGCATGCCCTACCCATGGAGGTAGACTTTGCTTGATGAAGTGGAATAGGAAGGAACAGGACAAAACAGCCAACTGAGACCCTGTGACAATACTCCGTAGCTTTACAAATGACTCCTAAATTCCTGATACTGCTCAGGAGGAAGCTCAGGAAACATGTATCCGCAGTTATGTATGCTGTTATCCTCAGGAACATATTAAAACCAGTTTTCATCAGGAGAGTTTGGTTTTTTTTTTTTCACTTTCTCCATAATGTACCCCACTCCTTATCTTCATTGTATTTCCTTTCCAGATCCTTATATTCCTTTGTAATTCATTTCTATGGTCCAAGTATTCAATAAATCCATGGTCTGCTGAGGACCAGAGTTATTTATACTGTCAATGCTCAGTCTAAACAGGCTTATCTGTGAAACCTAGGAAGATGAAATGGAGGAGGGCTTCAGAGTAGAATCTCCTCCTAAGCCATGTCTTCAGCATACCACCCCTTTTGATCATATTTCTCAGTATAAATATTCAGTTTTCTTTCATGTCCTGTCTCAGGCCTTCAAAGAACTCATTCATTCATTTTCCCTCCTTTGTCCAGGTTCTGGCCAAACTAAGCCTTAATAAAGACTTCCTTAAAGCATCTCAAACCATCTCTAGCTCTTGTTTATTCTTGTATGGATACAAGATAAGCCTTTCTGCTATCTCACTTCAATCTACATGCCTGATCTTAAACTAAATAATGTGCACTGTGATAAACTCTACTCTTGCTCTGCCCTCCACTTGTGCCAGGACAAATACTGATGGTATCAGTAATTATCTTCTCACTAATGAAGAAGATTGCTTCAGAAGAGCTGGATGCTGGAGTTTTAAAGACTCTACCTGTACAATTTAGGTGTCTAAGAAGCAGGACATTCAAAGGTCATAAAAATGTAGACATCTGCGTTATGGATGTGCAGGACAGGTGACCTGTGTACCTAGAGACCTTTATCATCTAATTTTAGATATCCTAATAGACAGTAGGGATTTGAAAAGGTTAACAAAGTCAACAGTGGGTAAGTAGATGTTCACAACATCTCAGGAGGAAGACTAATTCGACCAGATGAATCCCAGTCAGTGAGTTAGAAGCAGAGCAGCAGGAGATGAAGAAATTAATTCACTGTTTACATCTTCCATAGAAGTATCCCAAGTGATTTGCCTACTGTTCAAATGTTCTCTACCAAAAATTGTGAGGTTGTGCAGACATTTTTAAGGGATGAGGGGAAGAAAGATTTTTTTTCTGGCATTTTCTGTGGTTGATGTTGGAGCCAGAAATCAGAGGTGGAGAAGAACTACAAAGAGGGTTGAAAATAAAAAATAAATTAAAAGAAAAAAAAAAAAGAAGAAAAAATAAGAAGAAAGTACTGAAAATGAAGCAGCTTTACTTTCAGACTTTCAGGTTCCAGAGTTTAAAAATACAAGTTGGGCAGTGTGTGACAGTGAAAAAAACACAACTTAGCCGTACAATTTTATAGATTTTTATTAACTTTTAAGACTCTTAGTAGTGTATTTTTAACATGGTAATTTAACTTGCCTGCCTCCCCATGATACTTATAAAAGAGTACTTTTTTTTTATTTTTGCCAAAAGAACTATATAAACAAAAGCCAAGGAATGTATTGAATTAAAATGATAGACTACAATAATGGATGCACTTGATTGCATTTCCATTTCACAAAGCAATTCACATTTGCTACTAATATGCTAAAATTCATGCCAGTCAAAATAAGCTTGACTACCACAGTAAGAGAAAATTGTCAAAACACACAACTCAATTTCTCTCTCATTCATATTAATTTTATGCTAGAGTCACTTTTTTTTTTTTCTTTTCCCCAGAGATGTTCTTGACATGACAACTGATGAGCAAATAAGCTACTTGAATAGGTCTTAAGAACTTTTTGGGTATCAGTCATAGACAACCCATAGATGTCTTGTAGGAAGCACCCAGCTGAAAAAATTGGAAAAAAATGTAAAGCAGAAGTCTTGTGCCAGGGTCCAAATATCTCCTAGATCTACTCCATTTCTAATGCTTTGCTTTTCCCCAGGAGTTGAGTAGCTATTATCTTTCCCACTGGTCAGAAAATCATGGTTGGATGACTTCAACCACAAATGAAAAAAAATAAAAGCTGTAGCATGAGCTCCTGTGTCAAAAAGAAATATGGTTAGTCTTCTTACTCACTCAACACAAAAAATGAGAGCACAAAGAGCTCTCCTTTTTTAAAAAAGTGTATGTGTGACCTTTAGTGTTATCCTATGCTAACACTAACTGCAGACTCCTCTCCATTCAGGCAGTAGCAGGCATTTTTTCCTGTGTGGCTAGTCACCTACACAACGTCCTTTCTTCCTTTTATTATTGCTGTATTTTCAGTACAAGCATTCCTTCTATTGGCTGACTTTTGGCAAGGTTTGTGGTGTACAGCTGATTGCACATCAATCACACATCAGTTACACCATTAACTCATTATTGCACTGGCTCCATCTCAGATTTGCATCCCCTTTGCAGCAGCCCCCAATACTTTACCTTTATTAACATTTTCTTATTAAGTAGAAGTACGCTATTTTGGGTGACTGCAATGTTCTTTACAGAACTATTTACCCTTAAAAACACTTTGGTTCACCTTCAGTTAAGGCTTTTTCTACCAGATTACTTGTGTGCACATTTCTACCAGATTACTTGTGTGCACATATACACAAATAAGGTAAAGTAAAACAGTAAAAATTAAGTCTTCTGAAAAAAGGGTAACATTCAAACTAATTGATCAGAAAAGATGAAATATATTCAGTCCTGACAATGGGACTTCAGATGACAAAGCACTTCAGAACCTAAGTTCAGCCTGAGGGGCTTGCTAAAGATAACAAAAAAGTGTGGTCATCTTGGACCACTCCTAAAAATGCTGTGCTCAACAAATTGCAGCTCAGCCAAGAGATTATCAAACAATTGATACCATCAACAGTCTCTGCCCGGAGCTACACTAACACACTGACAGCATTTCCTACCCTGGGCCTCAGGGAGCAGGATGCTTCACGGCAGAATCAGTGCCTGGGAAACGGGGCACTGAGGAGCAAGTACATATCAAAATGGATTTGATGCTTACAGCTTGCTAATGTTGAGCAACATTAAACAACACCCTTTGAAGGAACATTTTCATTTGGTGGAAATGCTTTTGAAAGGAGGATTTCTTCTCTGTGTAAACAAATATGAAAAAAGATACACATTTCTGACAAATTTTATTGTCAATCTCCATTTTTTAATTAGAGCTTTGTTTATTGTACTTTGCTTGAATTAGCTTTTTACTTTCCTATTTCCACCCAGCACTGAGATATAAAACTCTTCACTGATAACTGGTGCACCTCAGAAATAGCAGTATATGTTGAAGAGGGAACTCAGCTAATGCAGTCTGTTTCAACTTCTCTTTTTGCCTTGCAGATTACCTGTCTGAGCAGGAAGGAACTAGTAACTGCAAACTGATTTAAGTGACAAATGAAGTCTAAAAGCAAAGCAAAAGACATCTGCATCATATGGGCAAAGAATTGCCAACTCCTCACAACGCAGTGAAAGCTGAACCTGAGGTAGGCAGCCTGGTCCACAGTGATGATCCTCATCCTCCTCTACCTCAGGGTTTGAGCACCAGCCTTTAAGAAGATAGGTGATAGTATCCTGTTGTAGAGACACAATAATATCTCATTGGTGGTCTCATTCACTGGGGATAAAAGCTGGTGCTTTCCTCTGTGCTTTCCTCCTTTCTCCCTGCCATTATCAGTCTCATCAATTGGTGGCTTTCCTTTGGTTGCATTGAGTCACTCACATGGTTTATATTTTGTTATCCTTTACAAAACAGTTTCTTTGAAATACAGTAGTTGAATGGTTTCAATATTCAGCATTATTTACCTTTTAGTTGGTGGTCTTGCCTGTACCTGGTTTCACGCTTTAGGGACTTTTGGAAGGTCATGGTCACCTTGGACTTGGGAGAGCAGAACATATTTTGCCCCCATGCCCTGGAAACTCAGCAGGTAAGAAAACACCATCAGGACACAGACAGCTGAAAAATGGGCTGGTAGGGAGGTTGCCAGTGACACCAACAGATGTGGCTTGCCAACAATCCACCCAGCAGGCTAAGAGTGAGCTGTCAGCCTTAGAGTCTGCTGGCTAGGCTTCCCATTTTGGGACGATGACTTCCAGACCTTGGCTCTGCCTGGTTTTCTGGTCATTGAAATATGACAGTTACAAAGGTCTTGGGCTTAAGAACTCTTTGGAAAGGCAGAAGTAAAATAGTGCTTGACTTTTTATATAGGAAGAATTCTTTTTGCTTTTTTTTTTTTTTTTTTAATGGAGCTGAAAGAGAGAGAACAAGAATACAATCTCTTTTTAAATAAGAATTTTTTTCTTTTTTTTCATTTTACAAATTCCTATTCAATAGGAATTTTAGTTTCTTAAGTGATCATGTTTTTTGTTAACAATAAATTCTGAAGAAAAAACTCAAAAGCAGAAACTTGAACACAGGAAAATACAGAACATTGTGAGAGATAGAAATATGTCCATATATGATACATTCCAGATTTACTCATGACCCTATTTTTCACAGATCTTGAGCAGTATAAATATTTGATTTATCAATGTGTGTCCAAGGTTACTGAACAAAGTGTTTAATGCATTACTAATGTCTTGGGGAAAAAAATATAAGAAAGAAAATCTGTCAAATCCCCAGAGGCTTGTAAGTCAAAATTAATTAACAGGTTTTCAGGACAAGACTTCTTATCATTAGAAATTAGAAATGAGATCCAACTTGTAGTTAAAAAAAAAAAAAAAGCAAAAAAAAAAAGCAGGTGTTTCTGAACTGACAGTGCTATTTTGAGCCTTATCTCCATCTTTACCCAAAGGGAAAGCAAAACTGGGAGTAATTCAAGTTCTCTGTGCATGAAATAGAATTTGGAAGACTAACAGGTCCATTCTCTTTTTGTTTATCCATCACACTGATCATACAAACACAAACACTTCTTTTCAAATGCATCTTCAACATTTAATCTTTGAAAGACTTTTCTTAGAACAAAGTATTATCAGGTGCCAGGTCAGGAAATAAGATACAATAAAAGTAAATTATTTTTATCCTGTTCATAGAATATGAGAAAGATTAAAAAAAAAAAAAAAGTTAGAATTGGCAAGTAAGTTTGGCTTCAAAATATCTAAAGTCAGCAGCAATTATCTAATGCCAGAGAGAAATTATTTTACATGTGATATCAACATAGGAAAACATTGCACTGTAAATGCCCTCTGGAAAACACAATTCTTATCAGTTGTACATACATTTTGTTCTGAAACTGATTATTTTAGTCCCTCATAGGTCCAAAGAATTCGAATGTTGGAGTTATGATCTATGTCATTCAGAGGGCAGCGAATAGGTTCAAACCCATATCTGTTTATTTCTTAGTGTCCTAATTGGAAGGTTGCACTGGGAACAAGACAAAAGGGCAGAGATCCCTCTGCTCTTCTTGAAGTTGCACACAACCTCCCTAAATTTCACCAGCCTCTATCTGTCCCTTGCTCACCCAGACTCTCTTAATGGCTTCTCCACAGTCTGCCTTCCTTTCTGGGATCAATCAATACTCTTTCATCATTCTACCTTTTTTTCCCTTCCACTGCAGCAAACCAAATTTGCTTCTGGAAGCCCCCTGACATTTGCAATGATGTCACATTCTACAAGGGGCACCTTCTCAAGCCTGTGTGCCTGTGCCAGTGAAACAGATACAGCTGTGCAGGCACATTGCCTGTCACATGGGCACACTTTCCCTCTTCAAGGCTTTGGACTCTGTTCACTGTGTATTTATAATATGTCCTAATGCTGCAGGCTTTAATATCCACCCAGCAAAAGTTGTATTTTTTGGCAGTTTATGAATAAAATTTTGAGAACTTGATCACCTAATTCTTTGTGATTTTGCTCACTAGATTTTTGGTTTGCACAAGGACTTTAACTAAAAGTGCAATTCTTAAAGTCAATTAAATTAGGGTGTCTTTTCTTACAGGGACACTTTCAGATCGATCTCAGCCTGTTTTATATTGATTTTTTTACTTGCAGAACTCAATCAACATTGCTAGCTCGAAATGAGCACACGCATGCCTGTGTGAAGCCTTGCAAGGATGTAACATGCCAGGTGGAAACAAAGCAAAAGCAAAGTGAGAAGCAGTGAAGTGCTATTATCAGAGCAAATCGATGTCCTGAATGTGAGGCTCCATCACCTGGAGCTCCATTAACTCCTGCTGAGTAAATAACCTGCTGGTGTCTGCTAGAATTTGGTTCTGAGGGGAGAGGAGGGTGAGGATATGAATCTGAGCACCAGTAGTAACTGAATAAATTCAGTATATCCTTCCTAAATATAGAGTTATTCCTAAGGGGGGAGAAGAAATAAACTTCCTCCACTGCATGATCAAGGTTTAAGCCTTAAGTATGTGTCTGTGGACTGTGCTAGGAAGACCTTTTCTTTTTTCTATTCCTTCACACTCATTAAAGGTCTTAAAAATAAGAGCTCTGAGACCTCAATGGCATCTTGTAGAGACATTTGAGAAACTAGTCACTAATAAGACTAGCACAATGAATAGGGTTCAAGATCATTAAAAGTAGGGACTCTCCTCTGTCATGCAGTGACACAGCACACAGCTCTGGTGTCACAGCAAAAAGCAAGAGGCAGTTTCCAAAGCCTGCAGTGCTTCAGGAAGGTGAGACAAGGACTCTATAGTGCTTTTGAAATGCTTCCATCTCCTAAAGCACCAGTTCAGCATTGCAAATTAGTGTAAGTGATAGGAAGGAAACCAGCTCCATTTGACATTTTAGGTTGTAGGAGAAATTAATGCTCCCCCCTGCCCCCTGCCCCAGACTCTGGGCAGTGATCTGTGACAGTGAGAGTATAGCTGATTTGGAGGAGAGAGGAGGGGTACCAGGCAGACAGGTAGTCCAGGCACTCTTGTGTGACCAACCAACAAGCACAGAAGTGATAAAAAGCCAAGTCAAACCCTAAGGGTTAATTAGTTATTTTATTTACCCTTTTCATTAAAAGCTGTGAAAATTAAAGGGCCAAAAGGAATTGCAGTGATTCTGAGCTTCCAAGCACTGCAGCAATACAGCTATTTGGGTTCTGCAATCATTTGGATTTAATGAGAACATTCCTATGAAAGAGACAATTCAGTCGAGGGGCAGCATGCTAAGCCAGCCTGACCTGGAGGGATCAGTCATTTATACTGCTACTGGTTCCCAGTACATCCACAGGCAAGCCACTGTTAAGGTCTTTCATGAGTGTATATTTACATGGCACTACAGCTTGAACACAGTCTGGGCCACTTTTCAAAAATGATTGCACACAAGCCCATTCCTGTCTTTGAGCAGAAGTCAGTCATCATGGTTGCCTAAAATGTTCTGTCAATATCACCGCTTGAACTAGAGCCATGCTTTCCACTTCATACTGTTGACCAGCATGGGTGAAGAAGCACAATGGATTTTTCACCAAGAGTGGAACCCTCGCACCCTGTTTCTGCCCCTTTCACACCTGCAAAAGCAGGAGCTACCAGCGAGTGCTGCTATTGCTCTCCCCAGCTGAAGTCTCCTGAAAAAGACCTGTCTCCCGCAATCCTTGGATCTGTACAGCTGGCCGACAGCAGCCTGGTGATGTACATGTACTGATGGGCCCTTCTGACAGCCAAGTGTTAATTAAGGCAGCCTGTAAATTATGATCTCTGGCTTGCTCAAAGGGCAGATATAAGTCCAGTCTGAATGAAAGAGTTGTGCAGCCAGGAAGCCACAAATGCACTATGGAGCACAGGACCCAGCATACTTAACCAGGTCATACCTCTTCACCCGTCTGCCAGTAAATCCACCACAGAGGGGCTTAATACAGAGAAAGGTGCAAATTCATCAACAGCCTTCCTTAGAGAACACTAACTAAACAAGTTTCCTTGGAGCCACAGCAACATTAGGAATTCCTTTAACTACAGGGTATCAATATGATAATGAAAGCTTTGTGTGTGAGCCAGGAGGTTTTAGCCACGGCCTGCAGGTGCCTGGGATGTGAAGTCCATTCCACAACAGCCAAGTGCATTGAGTATGAGCATGACAAACAAGTGTGCCTGCTAGTGCTTCTCTCCATATTTTGATACTATCTTTCATAGTTTAGTTAAAAAAAAAAATAATTAAAGAACAAGTTTGGTTTTGTTTGGTTTTGTTTTGTAACTTTTTTTGTTTCTCTGGTAATTAAAAGTCTTGTATAGCTAATCTCCAGAGTAATTAAAGTAGCCAAACCCTGCAAAAAAGCTCCACAAAACAGAGCGACCAGGAGCTTCCAGATCTCAACATGCACCATTGGATATATCTTGATTCCATCGAAGAGGAAGACCTGGGAATTCACCTTTATTCCTCATGTCTCCGTTGTAAGGGGAAGGAAGCCTGAATGCATGAACTAGAAGGGATCTGCAGTATATTCCAGCAATTCCCCTGCTGAGATGCAGACAAGTGGGTGCATGCACTTGGTGCTGGGACCCTGATTCCCCACCAAGACCTCACTCCATCAGAAACTGGCACTGACTCCAGATAAATTTGTCCTGTCCACTTACCACAGTAGTTTATTCTGTATCTCCTAATGTCCCTGCATTCACATTATATCTCAGAAAAGTCTTACATCCCACTTCAATGAGCCATTTTTTTCCAGGATGATCTTCTCCTGAATACATTCTCCGATTAGCTCTCCACACGGCCTCACAAACATGAATGCCAAGCACGGGAGACTGACAGCAAGAAGATGTGTTCATCCTTTTGATATCCTTGTACTTGCTGTATAAAAGCGATTGGGGAAATGCAGCTTTCATCTAGATGTAGTGAAGTCAGATCCCTAAATTTGCATAGTGCACCACTATGTTCAGTGAAATTGTGCATGAATGTAAATATGCTATTTACAAAAATGTCACTGTTCCCAAAACCAAAATTGTTTCAAGCACCTTGAGGTGCACAGAGTTGTAAGCAGTGTCTACTGGGATTATCCTACGGGAGTCATGATTTTTCTCTCTGTCACCATCACATCTGATACCTTATTTGCACTTTAAATGGACTAAATACATTGCTAAAAATTGGCTTTTACTAGCTGTCAAAAATCAAAGGGCTTGTGTTCTTACAGATCTGAAAGTGAGATATTTGCTTCAAGTGAAAATCTACATTGGTACTACCATTGATTATGCAGGTGACTGCCCCTGAAACAAGCCCAGTCACTGAGGAAACTGCCACTTTGCTCCTAAGTCTTAGGAAATACTCTCCCAATGTGTCATCCTAGAAAGTGCTGGGTAAAAAACCTGTAGGTAGACAGAATAAATGTAGTGGTAAGGCACTGACATTAGTCCAAGCCATGTAGCATGGCCACCTCCTCTAAGAAGTCCTGAAAGAGAACAGTTACTAGTGCTGACACTCAGAAAAGCAGAGACGTCTTTTATTGGGGCTGCACTGACGGTTTCTTAAACCTTATAAGTGATACATAAGTGTGTTTAGAAGAGAAGGATGCAGTACCGTAGTGACTGCCATTTTAAACTTGTTTTTTTTTTTTCTGTTTCTATTGTAGAGTGAAGTCTGCAAAGTCCGTGCAGATTCCGAGGAAGAAAAACCTATGTGTATCCTAAAAAAGCTCCTGGAATCAACGTTTTTCTTGGCATATACTTTTTATAGCTAAACTGGTTGTTTAATTCATCTGTAATCTGGAGAAAGCAGGAGAAAACCTGAAAGTGTATTTTAATGAAGGTAAACAACCAAACTTCTATAAAGAAAACTTGAGAGGGGATACAGACAAAAAAAGCATGATGGAATGTGGTCTTGCAGTAGGCAGTCACAGGGCACAAGAAGAAAAGAATAGTGACAACACTATGGGCTGAAAAAGGAACCCAGCACGAATGTGCTGAGAGGTCCTGCTCTGATTCCAACAGTCATAGCAGGACAGACACAGCTCTAAGAAATTCTGGAGATATGTGAATTCTAACTGATAAACCTAATGAGCCAGCAAGAGCAACAGAGCAGCTGAGAAGAACTGTTGATGCTATTTATAACCTTAATGATGCATCAAAAGGGAGATGCTACTTCATTACTGTAAATCCATATTGATAAAAGAATTCAGTTTTCCCTCCTTACTCCCAGTTTAATGAAGAAATATACTCTAATATACCTTGGAAAGTCAGTTATCCCAGGGCATACAAAATTCTGGAGTAATGGATTTCATTCCATGACAGTTATCTGAGAATCAATGCAGTTTTATTAAAAGATCTACAAACAACTAAGAAAGCAAGCTTACTGCCAGCGTACTTCAATTCACACTGCAGAAGTCTACAGTAGTGTTTGAAAATATTTAGAGGCTTGCAGTAGAGTCTGAAAAACACAGTTGTTTAGAGCGTACAACCTTGGGTTGTAGGGTTCCCATGAGTGTGGCTGGCAATCTGCCACAGACATCTCCACAGAAGCCTGGCTCACGCAGGTAACATAGGCTGACATTCTCCATAGCTACTTTTTTCTTGGCAAGCATTAGCCTGTGCTGCTTTAGGGAGAAGTGAAAATATAAAGTCTGTAAGGCAGCTGTCAATTTGTGCTTCTGCCAATTTCACCTTTCCTCCAGTCATTGGAGCACTGTCTGCAAAAGACAGAGGCGTAAACGTGCAAGCTGTTATGATTTTGAACATTCCTTTTTTGAAGGGTGTTGCTAAACCTTGAAAAATATTTACTGCTTTTTTTTCTTTCCCTTCTGAAACCATCACAAATACGGTAGCAGAGGGGAGCAGCTCTTGGCAGGGAGAAAACAGAGGGAGCCTCTTTCTTCCCCTTGTGAATTCCAAGTCCTAAAACACTAGAAAGTGCTAAATATGTTTAACCATAGGACAAAGTGTTTTATATTTTAAATTAATTCCAGTTGATTTCTTTTATTTTATCCTTTTTTTTTTTCTTTTTTTTTTTTTTCTGGTTAGGGATAGTATTTACCACAGATGTTTCAGGGCAGAAAGTGTGTCCTTGGTATGGTCCAACATTTTTTCATTTTTTTCCCTCCCTTCATGCAACTTTGGTCCCTTAAGAAACTTTTATTTAGGAATATTATCAGCCCAGAGACCTGTTCTCATGTGTAAATGTGAAAATAATTTGTAGCTTCTAATGCAGGAGTCTTGAGCTAGATACAGGTAAATACAGCAATTTGGTGTGTCCCAGGGGAATGGTCTAGAGCCTATAACTCCTTGAAGCTGCTCTTAATTGCACTTTGGGGCATACTTGCATGCATCACAAAACTAGGAACTGTAGTTCTCCATATTCCCAGTACCTTCTACTACATGTGGAAGTGGAAAATGTACAACCAATCTAGCAAAATCCTGACATTTTGAGCTGTTAATGCATTTCTGCTTTAAATAAACAGTGTTCAGTTATACTCTAATTTAACTGTTCAGTTATACTCTAGGATCATAAGACCATACTGTCCAAGTGTTTCACAAGTGTTATACCCTCAGGGAGGAAATCATGCATTTCCAGCCCTGGAAAGCAAAGGAGGAAAGTGGAATAGGAACATTGCTGTGTGTGCACTGGTCTAACTAAGAGCACTTAGCTAAGCTGGAATGATCATTGGAGCCAAGGTGAAACTGAGCCAAGGCAACCAGTTTCAGTGAGATTTAGCAGTAATTAATGTCATATAACATATAAACAGGGAAGGTGAAATTAAAAGGAGACATCTGAAAGAGGTAGGATGAAGGAGAAAAACTGACTCTAGTGTGAAATAGATCTGTCTTCCCACTTTCAGAAAACAGTTTGAAAGACTGGATGATGTGTGTGACAGATAGATGAGCTGTGGTAGAAAAATGCTTTTTGGTACAGAGGTGCTGAATTCAACACAATATTCACTTTCTAGTCAAGGGCAGCTCTACTTTGATGAAATAAGGGATGGATCTCTTACAACAGTAATGAACAAAGAGATCCATTTGTACTGCTGCCTACTGTCTGAGTTGCTTTTCTTTATACGTATATTTGGGAGAGCAGACAGTAAAATGAAAAGTGGTGTAACTTACATAACCAGTGTAAATATGAAAATGCTGACGTTTAAATTGCCTTGTGCTTCTTTTATTCAGTTGCACTTTCACAGAATCAATATAAAATATTTTCAAGAAAAATCGTCCCTTTTTTGCATCATTGGTATCTTTTTGTACCTTGTCTTAAATACAGAGAAGAGGAATTGAACTCCTGAAATAAAATGGTGGCATGCTGGAGGAGCAGACATTTCACTCATTCCTATGGCATATATCCATGTCAAGACTGTAGCATGGTACTGGAGATATTTTGATTGAATAAAATTTGTATTGCTTATGAAACCAAAGTTAACAAAAGTGCATTTAAGGATGACAAAATACACTTTTCCATGACAAAAACAATGTCCCAGTCCCAGGAAGCAGAATGAGCTTTTCAAAGGGAGTAAGAATGAGACTTTTATTCATCTATCTAAGCTGGAGCTTGTCCATTTTAAGCTTCTCCTCTCAGCAGCTCTGCTGGAGACCTCATTTAACTGAACATATGAGGAACTTTATGAAGCAGCAGTATCAAACTCAACAAGGAGGGACCTCTTTTAGACAAATAGTAGAGCTTTAGTCCTCAAGATTGCAGTTAAAACACTGGAGGGGAAAAAAAGCAAAGAACCCAGACAGGCCGGGTGTGCGTGATGCTAAAGCCTTGGCAATTTGTTTGTCTCTCAATGCCTCAAAGAGACCTGGAGGCTCAAGGTCTCCTACTGTGACTCCCCTGACACTGTATTTCCCTTCTTTTAGTTGCACCAGTATCCCTCTTTGACATCAAGGGAAGTTGTTCTGGAGCTCACGGTCCTCAGTGTGCATTAGAAGTACCTCAAGTGGTAGCTGTAGTGCAGGTGCCATTTGAAATGCCTCACTGAGTTACTGTCCAATTACTGTAATACCCACTGGCTATTTTTACACCTCAAGAACAGCAGTGTTAATATTTTTGCTCCTCTCATATTCTTGCAAGTTTTATCTGTGTTTCTGTTAAGTTTCTAAGTCCTTCCCTGTCTTCTCCTGAGGCTGGTAAAATCAATGTCCGCTGTCCAGCTCGTATACAGAGAGCTATTTCTTTAGAATGCTAAATTTCTGTCTGGAAGTGATGAAGGCTGCATATTCTGTAGGATAGCTAATGCACACTTGTGAGTTTTCTCTATTATTTAAACTCCCTGGAGTGAACAGACTTCTGAATTGACTGCCATTTTAATACATTGCTTCTATGACACATTCTGAAAACAAAAGCTTCATGTGTATGTATCTTGATACAGAGCCTGAAACCCTTCCTGGTGTTTTGGTATGTATGGATCAAACAGCCATTATTAAAAGTGCAACCTATCGCGGCTTCTGCATCTACCTAAGAAATTCATACAGACATCCTCAAGACCTTGGTAAGTATCCAAATAACTAACTCATTCAGTGCTCCAGCTTCCCATAATTATTTTATCACTGCTTCCTAAGCTACAATCGTCATTCTGACTCTAGGGTAGAGACAGAACTCCAGCAAAGTTTTCAAGGAAAAGAAAAAATCCAAGAATACTTCTGTCTGTTTTATGGTTGAATATAAATATTGTCATTTGCAGTTATGAAAACTTTGAGAAATTATGGGAAAGAAAAATCAATGGGAGTGACATCAAATCAAATTTATGAATTGTAGAGGTTGAATAGTTACTTCATCTCAGCATGAATACACTTGTGACTTTATGGAACCCACTAAGACCCCAACTTTAGCCTGGCTCCTATGAAAAGCAAGGCTTTGTAGGATGTTCAGTAATGTCCACAGTTAGCTTGGCTACAAATCACCCAAAGATACTCTTTTTCCACACAAGGAACATTCAGACTACTACATTAAAGCAGAGAAGTGGTCATTTTCTGGATTTTTTTTTTTTTGTCACTGTTGTTCATTCACATTTTAGAAAGTAAATAAAAAAATCCTGTCTTTTGGTGCCGTATTCATTTGACCTGCCATGCTGAGACAATTTTGCTTCTATTGGTCTGGAATTTCTTCCTGGAAAAAATCTGTACAGATTCAGAGCAATTCTCTGCTGATTTGACTATATTATTTAAATATTGTAAATAATTTTTTTAAAATGTTTAGTCAAAAGTCAGCATATGAAAGTATTCTTGGCCACACAATGTGCAAATGGGCTCAGTCAGACCTTTAAACTTGAAAACAAGTGGACTTTGGACTGAGTTATTTCCTTCAAGATTCATATTCATCCTAGGAAAATAACTTCTGAGCAATTATGTAAATTTTTGACTCAACGGAGCAATGAAGAAGGGAATTTGAAGATTTAGTGCTTGTGCAGTTTCTGAAGGAGGAGTATATGGAGGCTGCTCAGGCAAGAATCTGAAATATAGAGAAGAAAAGCAGGTACTGTTCATATTCCAGAAAAGACAGCTGGAAATCATTTCAAATTTAGAACTACTGGCATGCATGGTGCATCCATTAGGTATTCCTGTTAGTCAGCACATTCTGACAATCATCCCCACACAATGAATTTGGAAAAATAAATGATAAAGACCTGCTGAAGGGGAAAAATAAAGAGCACAGTTGTCTATATAATATTTCTGAGAACTTATGATTCCAAAAGCGTCTTTTCAAATATTTGTGGAGGCTCAAGGAAACTAAGTTAGAAAGTTATTTTATCACTCCAAAAAAAAGTGTTTTGGAATGGTAAAAAAATCAGTAATGCACTCAAGCATATACCTCCATGTTGTGTTAGTTGTAAGGAAGCTGGAAGAGAGTAAAAATAAAAATTAATATGGATACTTGGTTTTAAATATGAGGAAATTAAGCCGATGAATGATCACGGCATTATAAGGCTCAGAAGGGGCTCCAGGTTTCTCCTGATTTCTGTAGTTGCTCTGGGGTTCCTATTGCCCAGCGAGGACTTCAGTAGCTTTCTTTCACTTGTCATTTTTGGCACTATTTTTGTCCTGCTCACCAGCACTAGCCCAAGCAGTGTAGGCTGGTGTGATTGTGCTCACATGCCTGTGTTTCTGTGTGCTCTGGACATTACTTTCTAGGGTTGCAACTTGCAGTCTTAGTCATCAGGGACAGGACTAAGAAAAGTACCTCTTCCTCTCCTTCCCAGTTCCTCTTAGTTTTTTTCTAAAAATGTCAGTCTTCTGATGGATAAGATGAAGGATGTGAACTGCTTTGTGGAACACTCAGACTTCTTGTCTGACTTTCAGAATCTCAATTCAGGTCTTCAGCATTAGTGCAGGGTCCACAAGGGACCTGTTGGTGAGCACAGGTTACTCCAAAGCATCTTATGGGGAGAAAGCTAAGAAACAAGAAATGGCGCTTTGTCTTCTGGTGTATTATTTAAGAAAATTAAAAAATAAAAGTTAGGTAGGAATTAAATCTTTATTAGTTGCCTAGTTTATTTTTTCGTAGTGCATTGGAAGACTCACCAAATGCTCTTGCCTTTGATAGTTGCTTTCTTGCTTTTGGCAATTGAAAAACCTCATGACTAACAGGTAGAAAATGTACTGCTGCCTGTATAACATATCAGCCTGTGTCATGTGAAAGGTGGGAGTTTAGATTTTTGCCTGTTGGTAGCCCCAGGAAAGTTGAGACCCTGGTGTCCAACATTCTGTCAGCATCTTGTAATGAGACCCTTCATCAACAGATTCACAAGGTCGGAGGGCACCTCAAAATCTTTAGGAGGGACTCAACAGAGCACAGACCCCTCAGCAGGTCCTGTCAAGGTGTTATCCCTGCTAGCAGCTACAAGCACTCTGCTTGCTTTAACAGTTTACAGAATAACACTCTTTATTAATACAAATTGCAACAGATTAATGAGGTTTTAAGGTTGTCAGTGACAGTGTCTCCTGCAAAAATATGTTTTAAAGCAATCTATTGATATATATATTAAGCAAGCACAATCTCTGACATGAAGTAATTTACTAATATGCTATGGGGTAAGCACAAGCACCAGCTCTAGTCCTAAAAGCAATATTTAATGCACATAGAGTATATTGCTCACTCAAGGCATGCCTCTGAGGGGAAGAAAATGGACTCAGCTCATTGACCGATTCCAGCAGTTTTGGTGGAGGTCTTCTCCCACCTTACCCCTACCCTCGACTTACTTTTTTACTATTTTCTTTATGTTTGGGTGGAGTTTGGGTGGCTTTAGTCATAAATACCTCTTTTTTTTTTTTTTTTTTTTTTTTTTTTTTTTACGTGTACCTTATAGGAGGGGAGTGGTGGTTGTGGCTTGACACTTGAGCAAGGGCTTCAACATGGTTGTTAGCTTCAGCAGCAGAACATCCGGATTCTTCCTTGTCAGACAGGTACTGTATGGTCTTGGTATCACATTTTCGCATTCTACTGAGATTAGAATGGAGGTGGCTACATAGTCTCCACTTCGTTCCACACTGTGTTTTGTTTCTCTGTTTCACTGTATTGAGGAGCATGCTGACCTCAATTCCTCCAGGGAGTTGCAGCTGCTTTTTACCCTAAAATTCTGAACCTCCTCTACGTTTAGCTCTATCCATCATTCCATACCATAATAATTAATAGTAGTGCGGATTCTGCATGGGTGCGGTACCTGAAATACACAGAAGGGCAGTGTAGCTGGGACTTGCAATGCTGCTTTATTTACTTATGCTGATTCTAAAGGCTCTAAAAAGCCAAAACATGGTTATTGTCACAGCCCTAGAAGGGTGTTGTGGCCGGGCATTTGTAATGGTTACTTTGCACAGGTTTTCTGAGCAAAGGACAAGGCGCTTCTAATCCCCTTGTCAGTGGCTTTGTGGTGATGCCAATTCTCATCCACCCTGAATCCAAGGTAGCCTCCTCTCCTAGCTGCCTCTTACACAGTGAAATGGACAGTATTGCGAGGGCAAAATATAATTCAATATGTCAAAACCCATAAACTAAGTCAGCCTGACTGTGGGATGAAGCCAGAACTTCAGTCATCCACAGTTACTCAGTATTTTTTCTGTTGTCCAGCACCATGGCTCCAGGATGGGACAGAGTTTCATAGCTTATGATGCTGGAAAACGTAAGTATTAATACTAGACTACAGTGACTTGGCTACAGAAAATTTGCTTCCAAAGAATATTTACTTAAAGAATATTTAGGTGATCAAAACAGTAAAAGAGCAATTATATATTGGATAACACATTTTATTCGACTGGAAAATAATTTAAATGCTGAGACATCACAAAACAGTGAATTTCAAAATGAAGAGTTATTTATGCATTAAATAGAAAAGTATTTATTTTTAAAACATCTAATTGTTACATTTAAACTTTTCCTCACTTTTTATTTAAAATAATTATTTGAAATTGAGTTAGTCATATCTACTGTTCCAGTTGAGCCAAATCTGCAATTTTTGGAAAACAAAAAGTTGGATGGGATGCCTTGTTGATCTCTGCCTATGCCTGTCTCTTCTCAAAATATTGACTGAATGAATAACAAAACATTCAGCTTAAATACATAACAAGCCCTCACATTCGAGGCTTCAAAAATTATGGCGGAAATTTAGAGGGTATCATATTTGCAGGCTTTTTTTTTTTTTTCCTTGAAATGGGATAACCTGGAATGGCTATGTCATTTTCTTCCTTTTATTATTCTCTCTCTCTCTCTTTTTTTTTTTTTTTCCCTTCTTTTTAAATTACCTCATCTTTTCATACTGCAAGACTTAGGCTTTTAAGGTTCCTTCTTGGAAGGCTTAGACTAATTCTTATTTTTATTTAAACCAGGCAAATAAAACTTTGAGAAATTTAATATGAATAAAACCATACTGGCACCAACTAAACAGAATTCATAGCATTAATGGAATGTGGTAACAAAATTTAAGGGATTTTCATTTTATTTGAAAAGCCTCTAGCCTTTCAGGTGCCTGTACAGTCTCCCCATTTTAATCATGTATGCACAGAAAATACTTTTCCTAATGGGAAAGAAACAGAACATAGGTCAGAAATAACTAACTAATGAACACACACTCAAATGTTCATTTCATGCATGTTGCAACTAATGGGAACTCCCAAACATTCATTTTCATGTATCTGTGTTAAATTATTGAAACATTAAAATTTGCAGGCATTGTCTACTTCAAGCCTCTGGCAGTAATCTTTCATCGTTTATTTAAATATCAGAGACCAGCAGCTTCTTAGAGCCACAGTCGAACTAATATTTTAAGCTTCATTTGATTTGAAATTTGACTCCCACTGAATTCACTGGGCATCTCCCCATTACTGAGGCCCTTATTAATGGGATGATGTAACACGCATGCTACTAGGCTTAGTCTCACAAATAGGCAACAAGAGAAGTTCTGTCTTAGAATTTGTTGTGCTGGGTCATACCTATTAGTTCATACTCTTGAAACAGTAATGAGATAGATTGCTAGACCAGCACACGCACATGCATCAGGAAGAGGTTTTCTGGCTCCTCAAACTTTGTAATCCTGTTCATTCCTGTTATGTGAGCTCTGTTAGACACAACACCCTTCGAGAAAGAAAGAGTCATAGTTGTTAGGGGTTTTGTAATTAAATAAAACAGAAAAAGATTTCCACAAAATAATAGGTACAAAGGTTGTTCCTAAATTTTAATTAAGAACAAACCAAAAAACCCATTCAAAGAAACCGAGCTCTATTTTAAATGTACATTAGTTGGATATATTTTGTTTCTGTTGAGTGTGAGACTGGGAGAGTGGGTGAATTGCTGTGTACAAACAGTTTCTTAGTATTGTTCAAAGATGGGAAATCACTTATTACCAGAAGTATTACCAATGGCAGAGATGGGAAACAGAGATTTGAATGCAAATGTTTATGTACCTAACTACAATATAAATGAGTCAATGAAAATATTTTGTTTGCCTTATCACTTTCATCTCTAAATACTGTAATTAGCCATAGCGCATCACTGGAGCACATATGAATTTCATTATCTGATCTAAATACAAATTGGTTTTAAAACAATATTCCAGTTCTTTTCTGCACTCTCCACACCTGAAAAATGGATGGGCCATCAGCTTTTAAAAAATCATGAACTTATAAAGAGAATCCATAGACAGTAGCTGCATTTACTCTACAAGGTTAACTTCATTAAAAATTCAGACAAACTCCATGCAAAGATAGTGAACAACTACTAATGGCTGACAAACATCTTCAGATATTTTTTTACATAATGACAAGACATTCTGCAAAGTTTTGTTTGCCATTGAGCTAGTCCTTACTAGATGAAATTTTTGGAAGGCATTGGGTGGTATGTGTTTTTCCAGATAATATTTATTTTTTTAATCCTAACTTACTTTGCTGCAGATGGACCAGTTTATAGGAAATACACAAAATTATGTAATATCCCAAAAATTTCACCAGTCCAACTCACTTCCTGACAATATAAATGTTACTTTCTCCTAATATTTTAACAGATTAGTGAATGGTTTCAATAATACAAAGAGTGCTCTATAAATTGTAATATGCAATTATTTGCATTCTGAAACTTTCTTTTAGTTATTTTTCATGTAGTTTGTTGACTCAGGTAGACATAGTCCCTTACCGTTGCAGTCTGGCATGACATGTTTGCTTCTTCAATGCTTTTGGTTTCTTATAATTCTGTTGTCAAAGCTCTGAAAAGACTGAAAATGCAAACCTCTTCCTTCATATCCTCCTCATTTTGCAAATAAAGAAGACAAACTGTAAACCATGAAATTACATTTGCTACAGAACTTCCTTCTCATTCTTGCAGATATCAAGAAATGTGCAGGAAAAGACAGTTAAGGACCTAAAGTTCCCTCACTGTGGGTGCCCAGGTGCTAACTGGAAGCTCCTCTCCATTTCTGTTACACATCTAGATAGGTTGAGATTAATCATATTTCTTCACACTTAAATGGAGAAAACAGCCTTAGTTCAGCTGCTTCTTTAAATGTCCTGCTGGGGGAAGGTGTTTTACAGAGTCATTTGTCAGCAGAAGAAAGGATCACATTAGTGAAGTTTCCATCTGCGAAGGTATTTAACACTGGTATCACCAAACTTGTAAAAGGAAAAAACATATTGGTCATGGACTCTGTGGTTGGTTCTTTTACAACTCTGATCTCTGTGATATTTTAGTGCTTTAAGAAAGGTAGGATTTCTTAATTTCTCCTGCCCCCAGACACTTCAAAGTAAAATTTCATTTTATGAATTTTCAGCATTTGATAGGAATCTGACTCCTAAAACTAGATTGCATGCTTTATTTGAGTTGTCTTATGCCAGGTACTAACTGTATAAGGTCCTCAACTTTTTGGCTGACAGAATCCCTCACGTGGACTAATCCATTCAACTCATGGCATCAGCCCCTCAAATCGAGTTATCATCAGATGAAAGGCAAAAGAGAATGATTCAGTGAGAACATTTTTATTAGCCCTGAAAGCTTTTACATACTATTTCACATGTCGAGACAAATCCTACAAAGCCTAGTAACCAAAAAGAAATTACTTCATAAATATCAAATATACATGAAACCTTGTGGCTAACCCATAGCCTGTACCAGATAGCAGAACCTGAGACCAAGTTAGCATAGTTCTTACCATAAGCCTGTGAATTTTAATTGAATTTCTGCTGTAGTAGACAAAATATGATCAACCAC
Organism: Xenops minutus; assembly: GCA_035221455.1. NCBI lineage: Eukaryota > Metazoa > Chordata > Aves > Passeriformes > Furnariidae > Xenops > Xenops minutus. The sequence goes on along the minus strand of JAWWEE010000105.1, from coordinate 82,976,265 downwards.
CTGCCTCAAACAACAAAGCAGTCTTTGGTGTGCTCAGGGAAATAAAGAGTGAAACTATGGAAAAAAAAACGTTAATCTTCAAGGACTAGAGAGGTGTCCGGGACAGGTCAGAAACAAATTGACTGTGGATGCCAACAACTGTGGTCAGGATAAAATCAGGCAATGGCAGCTCAAGTTGATCAGACAAAATATCAGTGGGATATTTTCCCACAAATGCTGGGATCTTCTCAGGAGTTTCAAATGACTTTGGTGGGGATCCCACAGCTCTGCACCCAGAGCCAGGGTTACCTCTCCAGCCTCTGTGGAGATCAGAGGGGAGACAAAGAGCCCAGGAAAGCCCACGTCCCTGTGCCAGGATAAAGTACAGGATGGAAAGAGGCCTATGCTGACTTGCCCAATCTTCTTCTAAGACTGTGCCATCTCACACATAGAACAAGGATCTCATGGAAGAAACTGTTATGCTAAGCTGCCCAGTTTCTTTCCCTTACTGCAATGGCTCCCTCATAAGACAGGAAAGCCCAGTAATTTCTAAAACTGCATGCATCTGTGAATAAAGTGTTCTGGTACTCAAATCTACAGTACTACCCTCCAGGCAATCCAAACAGAAAAAATATATTAACCAGCCCTGGAGAGTTCAGACTTTCCACTGAAAACACTTTATATCCATGTAGTCCAAGAACTACTTCAGGGCAAGAAGTGATAACAGTAAAGGCAACACGTTGCACTTCTTTAGAATGTTGGTAGGCCCTGATGATGAGGTGAAGGAAGAGCCATTCTTTGCTTCTAATCATTCTCCTAAGCCAGCAAAAAGATATGTCACATTAATGTGGAGTACTTGAGGTTAAGATGTACAGGTAAGAATTATACATACCTGAGCTTACATGTCTTGTTGAGGTTTGTGTAATAATAAATGCAGTGCTTCATTTACATCAAACACTGTAGCCTGAAGAAGGAGAAAAATCCTCAAACTCTTATTGAGGGATGGAAAAAAAGACATGAGAGATGAATACGCTTGCTAGAAGAATTAATTCCGGTCCTTAGCGCTGAGGATGGCAGAAAGAACACACAGACAGAAAGCCAAGTGAGTTGACAGACTTTCTGCCAACGCGTTGTCACCAAGTGCAGGCCAACCTAAGCCAGCCCACGCCTCAGTTCCAGGTGGTGAAATGCTTTCTTCCTACCCTGCTGTCCCTGCATGGTCCCTGTTAGCTGTAACTTAGCTTAGTGCTACTATTCACTTTTTGATATTTTCTCCTTTGTTAACACTATTATGGATACACTAAGAAAAAACAAGCAATTTTCTAGACTTCTTCTTTGCCGTTGCACATGTCTGTGCTTCTTTGCCTTCACTAAATACTCACACATAAGAAAAGGCTGGGCCAATATAGCTCAAATCAGCCTTCATATTCATAAAATGGTCTGTGTTCATTCTCTTTATTGAGAATGACTGGCTTATTTTGATTCAGTTTAGTCTGTGACTTAATAATTTAAAGTAGATCCAAATAAATGTTGCTGTTTCTTTGAAATAAGGTGTGAAAAAGGGCAAAGTTTCCTACATTTCTTTAATTTCATTATATAAATTTACACCTAAAATTGTATTGGTGTCACGTTCTCAAGTAGCAAAGCCTTTTGGGACTTCCTGTCTCTCTTGCTCTACCTTCTGTTTTCTTTTTCTTTTCAAGGGTAGTGGCATGATTACCTAAACACAGTCATTTATTCATCCCTTATTATTCCAAGGAAGTTGTTAACAAGTCAGGGATTGGGTGTTAGGTTATTTAAGGCTATTAACAAGACATGCAAATACTAAAACAGGTACCTGTGACAAACATAGAACTGCACTAGTAAAACACGTAGATTTTAAAGTTTCCCCTGGCTTAAACTTCATGGGTAGCATGGCTTAGAGGAGTTGTGCTCATCCATTAAGGTCTTCATTGCACAGAAATGCTGCTAACTCTTTCTGACTTTTTAATTGCTCTTCAAAGAATGCTGGCAGCACGCTGGGCACACCAGGCACACTCAGCACAAACCAGAGCAGGAGATAAGTTATCAAGTAAGTAACATTACTCCTCAGGAGAAAGCAAATGTCCTGACTGAAGAGGTCATGAAGGGAGGTTGTTTTGTTTGGAAACAGTGAGCTCTTTGGCAAAAATGGGAGGAGAGTCCAAAATAAATTCCCTGAGGCAGAAGCTGTGGAATTAGAGAAGTGGCAGAACTTGCACAGGAGAGCTAGGAATGGGAGTACTTCAGAAACAGGATTTTCTTCACTCTCCTTGTTGCTCTTGGAAAGATACAACATAGGAACCAGTAAAGAAGAAGTCTGAAGTCTTCTTATCATTGTGACACTAAGGTGTCTGCCTTATACCTCCCTTTTTGGGGTAAGAGACACCAGTTGACTAAATCATAGAATGGCTTGGATTGGAAGGTACCTTAAAAATCATTTAATTCCAATCCCCCTGCAGTGAACAGGAACACCTGACACTAGACCACTTTGCTAATTGCTCCATCCAGGCTGGCCTTAACACTTCCAAGGATAAGGCATCCACAGCGTCTCTGAATGAACAACTTCAGAGGCATTAGGTGAGACCCAAAGAAAGAGAGGACAGCATTCAACTGGAGCAGTAGGAGGGAATCAGCACTACTGAAGCAACATGAGTAGGGCTTGCTTGGGATGTATCTCCTTCATTAGCCATGCAGAGCTTGCATCTAGTACTGTAAGTTTGGTACCCAACAGCACTGTCAATGCAGTGCCTAGCTGAGCATCTAACAACATAGAGGTGGGCACCAGGAGATTTTTCTCAGGAAATGGAACAAAATATGCCTGTTGAATAGCCTTCTTTCAAAAGCACCAGTTACTTCCAGGAAATACTTCAGTATAACCCTTACCTCTGAGTTGCTAGCCAAGGGTCAGATCATAAAAATAAACATATTAAACATGCTAATTTATTCTATCCAGACCTTATTTTCAGATCTGAGCCTAACTGCTTTGTTCTCCTTTTCCCCAAGAGGAAGCAAACAGTGTTGCAAAATCAAATACATGAGACCATTTGCTTTTACCTAAGAAGTTCCTTCAATCCTGAGTACCAGTTTTAGGAGAAAACAAAGATTTGTTTCTGAAGTGAGCATGATGGCACATGTGAATCTTGTAACTGCCTGTTGATTTGGCCTAAAATACGGAATTAATAATCTTAAATTAGTGAGTTTAAAATGTATCATTCTGCTTTAGTCTTGAATCTCTAACACAGGGAAGTGGAATGCCCTATGGCACGCTCTGCTAGAGCCAGGCCATATGCCCTGAAGGGAAGTCAGCACAAGGCTACTAACCCAACTGCATAGGACTAGTTTAGAACTGCCTGAGAATTTGGCCACAGGGCATGTCATAATGCATTCATTTCCAAAATGGAAGCAGGTTGGGAGGCATCAAGAGGTCATTTATTTAACCTTCTGGCCCCAAAGCAGTATGATACATACCCCAAACTTTCAGAGCGGTTTGTCTAGAATGTCTGCTCTCTGGCTGGGGTAAGGTACACTGTAGGTCTCTTGTCTCAGAGGCAGCTGAACATGAAAAACTGGATTTTCAAATTGAAGTCACTACTAACACGTTAGATGCTAGACTTAAATGGGATAGTTATTGCATAGAACCAGCACCCATAACAGCACCAAAAATACAGGTAGATGTATAAGGTAGCATGTATGTTAGTTTTGTAATTTAAGAGGGAATGCTATTTAATTCAGAGCTCTGATTAAACAATACTTTCTACATTGCACTCTTCTGCAAAAAAAGTTGCTGAACTTTCAGCTGACCTAATCCATTGCTAACTGTATCCCCTTTCCCTGTGCAAATATCCTGCTGTGCATGAATAATTATCATGTTGGTCTGAGGCCAGGGAGCTGAGCAGCCCTGCTCACCTCAGTGAGGCTGCCTGTCCAGTTGTGGCCCTGACGGCTGTCATGGGGGACGTCTGCTTCTTACATCACCATGGCAGCAAGTGCACATTCAGCCATTCCATACATTACAGCAGATATGGGTCAACTGCAGTGCCTGCAAAGCAGTCTAATTCCTCTTCTCTGACTTCATATGCTCTGTTTAGAAAAGACCTATCAAAGACAAACATAAAACTGCTCTTAGACAAGCTGCATAGTGAGACAAGTTATTTTTTAATACCAAATATGACAAATATTCTGGAATGCATTCAGCCCTGTAAAACTTAAGATTTTGGCAAGATTCTTTGAAACTTGTGTCACACATGCATTTCACACAAGCATCTTGATTTTCACACAGGCTGTAATGTGTGAAACATTACAGCAACAACAACAACAACTTTTAGTCTCCATCTCTTCATGACTTCAGTAAAACTCCATGTTCAAACTTGAGCATGTACAGCCTTAAAGATCACACTGTTGGATATGCACCCCCTTTGAAGACTTGGCTTTAATATTAACGTTTGTTTCATTTGTAAACTGAAATAACAGTCCCAAGTCTGATCAATAGACTATAAACCTATGAGAAAATAACTGCCAAGGATCTAGGGAAAGAAAAATAAAATTTTTGTTATAAAAATATTCTAAAATTGCACATTAATTTTATAGCTAACAATAAAAGATTGTTCTCTGTCACAGATGGAAGAATAACTGATTAAAAATGCCAAATTTTCCACTCAAATTATTATTTTATTGCAATTTGTCAGCATACTGACTCACAAATTTCTGAATATATAATGATTTTTTGAACATTTCTTAACTGAAAGCTTTGCAAATAATAGTAAAATATTTAAGACTGGATAATTTATTATTATTAATGTCAATATTAATATCAATATTTTCAATAGCTGTGACTTTGATATCTGGAAATAAAAAAGTCAGTTTAAAATATAATACAGATTCCAATATTCTCTTTCAGTCACCTCCAGTAACTCATCTAAACAGTTCTACAAATACACATTGTGCACATTTCATTTTATTAATTTCCTTACTAAGAAGCATATTTTTTACCTTGAACTTTTTTTTTTTAATTAAATTCTTACACAGACGGTTTTTTATGGTACAGAATTTACTCCTTAAACAATATACTCATAACCTACAAATGGGTTGCTCTAGCACAGGTGAGAAGAGGCCTCTCATTCTGAAGAACATGTCTTTGCCAAGGGAAAGAGCACAAAACAGGTCTCTGCAGCAGAGACATAGACATTGGAAGAGCTAACTATCTATCTCAGGTTGAGCTCCAAATGTGCATGCAGGTAATCAGATTGCTAAACTGTGGACTTTCAGGCAATAAAGGAAGTTTATTTCGGGAACACTACACAGCTGCAAGAACTCACAGCTGGGTGGCAAAACACACACACAGGCTGCAGGGCTTCTTGGCCATCTATATCAAAGGGGCTTCCACATGTGCAGTGCTGCCTTCTGATCTGTTCCCTTTCCCTCCTTCTCTTCCTTTCTCTCACTTGTGAGAAAGGAATGCTTCCTTTGCACCTTCTCAGATAAAGGGTTGCCTGTTTTGTCTAGCAAAGAAACAGCTCTGAGGGAAAGACAAAAAGTGATTGTTCTCACACATTCTCTCAACATACGTTTCTTTAGCCATGACAGGTTTCTTGAGCAAAGAGAAATTTCCAAACCGACTTACCTCTTTGCCCTTTTTTTGTGTGGAGTTCCCTCAACCCTCACATTCAGCTATAACTATTCTTTGAGAAACAATAAAAAATAGGTGATTAAACTACCTCTTAAATGATAGTGTCCATGTTCCTAATCCTTTTCAGGATGAAGTCAAATAGTTGAGATAAAGTCTACCTTTGAAGTTACCTTAACATAAACTAAGCTGTTTGGCTTTGTTCAGGAAGAAATTACAGTGCTTATTTGGATCAGTTATAGCTAAGGAGCAATTTAAAAATACTGTCTCTCAGCTGTTCACTAACATATCTCATCTGCAACACCTTATTGACAACAACAGTGTAGAAGCGTTAATGAATCACATGAGAATGAAATTTTGGTAAACCAGCCCACCACTGGATCCATATTTTACAAATATAGTGTGCTTCATATGTGTTGCAAGGCTATGACATTCGTAGGTAAAGACAGTTTTCTACCTCTATTAAATCATGCTACACATGGTCATATTGTCACAAAAGTCTGTTTCATATTACCTACCAATAATTTTTTCCAGTTGTGAGGTTTGTGATTTAATGAGATCTTCCTGAGTCTGAACTATGTAAATAGGTTGCATTCTGTTATGGTACACTTTGAATTAAAGTTCATTTTTGATGTGTCAGACAGAAGAGCTTTCAAATTGCATTCACTTTTGAAAGCTACACAAACCATTTGCTAACAGCAAACGACAAAATAATAAGGACTGAACTTGCAGCACTACTTAAGTCAATGGGATTTTGTCACTGATGTTAATGAGGACAGAGAATTTAACCTAAATATTGTATAAATCATTATTAGATTCTCTTTGTAGCTCTTGGAGTTCTTAACCATCCCATATTTCAGATGACAATATGTATGTTTGTAACTGCTTTTATTGCAAGTCATATCTTGAAGTGCAGGTATAAGCATATAGATAATTTGAATTTTTCCTCTAAACAAACCATCCACATCTGGACAATGAAATCTCAAAGAAAATTCCAGGTGCAGTACAATGGATTCCTCCTAGCCACCAAGATGAAATACTTTCTTTTCTGTGTAAGCATTCTGTGCCTTTTGGAAATAATCAAAAAACAATACCCAAAACTAGAAGGGTTCCTGCTTTGATTCTCAGTACATTCCCTACTACATCTTGGTCTGTCCATGTGTGGAGGGCAGGGAGAAAAGGGAAATTTTGAAAGTCTGATTTTCTGACATTCCTCACTGTTTCTTGCAGTCTGAATCTCAGGAAGACATAAAATCATTCTTTTTGTAGAAGTTATTCAGCTGAAATGTAATGGTCTGACTCAGACCAAAAAAAACCCAACTCAAAACCAGTAGCTGCTTCTACTCAACAGCACACTGGTCATGTCCTTCAGAGAGGCTAATCACTCAGGTTCTGGTGGAGCCACTTATCTAAACCACGGATGAAATTAATCCTTACCAGCCTCAGTCTGAGACTGCACATAAAACTCACATGGTGAAGTGTGGGTGTTTATAACATTGACCTCTACATATGAAAGTTAGTTGTGTAAATTTTCTTTACAGTCAATACAGATAAATAAGAATTTCTAAGATATGATTCACCTCATCTTACTGCAGATGTCTAAAATGTGTCACAATAATTATGCCTGAGAAGTGCCTGTTTTTTGCCAGTGATGATAAAGGAAGTCTTGAGTAGCTAGGTCAGATATATGCATCTGGATGGTTGATGCTTAAATTTTCTGGAGACAAATCTAATTCTATTTCAGTTCATGACAAGGAATGCCTGTGATTATAGAATGGGTAAAGGACCTCACCAAAAACTTCAAGAAGGACATTTAACAGGAATTTTTGCTGCACTGCCATGTTCATTCCCAGCTGCAGCACAGGGCCATGGCACCAAGAACCCAGACAGACAATACAACAGCCAAACAGTGGATTGCGGCTCAGGTTGAGCACCATATACAACAAGAAGGAGAAAAGTGCTGGTGCTTCATCATTAATGCAAGAGCTACAGGAACAGTGATGGGGAGTGGACATGGGAGTCAAGGGAAGGATTATCATCATCAGTACATGAAACATGATTATCAGAGTGCACAATATATTATTTGTAGGAAAAGATGGAAAACACACAGCTGGAAAGATGACTGGGGTGGGGAGGAACATAGACAAAAAGTGTTTTGAATATCTAGAGTCAAGTTCTGAGCAAAATCTATTACAATGAACAAGACAATTAAAAAAATCTTAAACTGTGGAGGGGAAAGCAAAAGATTTCTAGATTGATTAGATGATGTAGAATGAAAAAGCAATCCAAACTATTTTAAGAAAGAATCAAATGAAGAAACTGACTTTTCAACAGTCCTGTGAAATTCAATGCTACCTGAATAAAAGCAAATAAATGCAAAGTAAACTAAGAACCAAATTTGACAAGTATGTAAGTGGGTGATGAAAGGGAGAATTTCAGCACTGCTGCTTCAAACATTTTATCTAGCAATCATGAGAATCTTGTTTATCAGTGAGGAGACTGAAAAGACAGCAGTGATTTTTATACCATAGAGGCAGAAACACTAAAAAGGTATGGAAAGAAATTATGCCAAAGTGTTAAAAAAAAATAAAAAGGGACTAAAAAAAGAAGATAATGCTATAGACAGTATGGGAAGAGGCATTCAGATAAGTAGAAAAAATTGAGAAAATCACTGAAGAAAGACACTGAAGTGAACCCCTTGAACTAAGTATTGAGATTTTGGCTGGGAGAAGTATGCTGTGTTTGGAGGAAACACTATTGCCCTCCCTCCAGAATCTGAGATTCCTGAGCAGCAGGTGACAGTCAAATCAGATGTTGTTCTAGATATATGTCTTTCTGTTTACTCCTTGAACCTGACATGCAACAATTTACTCCAACTTTTTCAGCACATTCTAAGAGCTTTCTAGCAAAAATGTGTGGGCAATTATTGTAAAAGTGAGAGAGAGGCTTTATGAAGTGTGACCCTGAAGTGGAAATGCTCAGAACCTTTTTTAACATAAAACAAATTATTTCAAATTAAAACAGTAGTGTCTTTTGAAATGGCTTGGCTCCTTGCCCTTAGAAATATGTTCAGGAGCAATTTCCTCTTTGCATTATTTTCTATAAGCATAAAGTACAAACATTTAAGTAGTAAATTTCTTTTCTACACACTATACAGGGATAAAACAGTAGGAGAGTTAGAAGCCACTATTTTGTGTGGGAGAAAGATGAGTCACTGCCATGAGATAAAATTAAATTAGTTCTTACATAAGTTTATCATAACCTTCACTTCTTCAGCATCAAAGCTGATGACTCAGTATTTGTTTATAAAGGGTGCTCATTGTAACAGAATACATGTCAGTCATCAAAGATGACTTATATGTTATCTACCTATATCTACATTTTGTAGATCTCTAAGAAGATTGCTGAAATTCCTTCATGACCAGGTATAGGTAATTATATCTCCTGTGATACTGTCTTTGAACCATCCCTCTTCACAGCCTTGTGATGAGTAGTTAATAGTTTCTTCTAAATTGTCTAAAAAATATCTGACTTTCTGTGCAGAAATAAGGGGAACAGTGTGTAATCTGAGCCATCTAACAAGAATGTAGATCCATATTTCTCTCCCAAAAAGAAGAAATAATGGATCAGAAACATTTTTTGCCATATGTATGGTATATGTCAAATGTAAATAATCAAATTATTTATCGTTCAAGAATTCTGGCAGTACATGAGTTTGGAGCTTTGTGAATTGATTGTTCCCAATAAATGAATGTATTTGCTGTGCTACTTAGTCTCAAAGTAATTTTATTCTAAAGAATTTACTTTGAAAGTCAGTAAATGCAGAGCTCACCTCCCTCCTCCTACTAAAAAACATAACACTCCTGAAGTGTGTTGGACGGTACCTCAAATTTCCACTTCCACAAGAACTCTTGCCAAATCATCAGTCCTTCAAAAACTTAAAGGCTGATTCCAACTGAAGCCTAAAAAATTGCTTCTCCAGAAATAAAGCCCAATATCCAACAGAGTGGTTTTATTTGATTCCTAGGGCAGTGCTCAGATTCTCCCTACTTGCTTGTCCATAATGACTCCTGCGAGGAAGTGTCTGACTGCTGCCTGCTCTTACTTCTCAACCTCTCCACTCCCCCTCTGAAGTCTTCATTTCTGCTTTGACTAGATATAGAATTGCATGTGCTTGGTCATAGTGCTCCACTCTTCTTGAAGTTCCCAAATTCCTCATGATTGCAGTAGGAGTGCAAGTACTGTAAGTGGATCTATGATAAAGTGTTCTCTTATGGAGAAAGATTGGACTGTTGCGTATATAGGCATTTTGGTGAAGCAGCTATGTGACAAGTCAGTGGCCAAAATCCTCTCAAGCACCGATGGGCACTAGAAGACAGCAGCCTAATGGCAGCTATCTAAATGTCTTCATGAGGTGCAGGTTTTTGCCATGCTCAAAAAACAAAAAAACCATGAAGTATGAGATAAAAAAATTACAAAGGAACAGGAAGATCTTATTAAGAGACATCTTGAGACTCTCCTGATTAGACCAGTTGATCAGTATAATCATAGTTAACACTTGAGAAGGAAAAAAAATAATGCAGGGATTTAATAAAAAAATTTTCCCCTCTAAAACAGACTGTATCTACACATAGCTACTGTGGAGTAGTAACACTTCTATATCTATGCCAAGACAGCTTCTTTATGTAGGTTGGGGCCCCCATATTTTTTCATTTTTTATTAGCCTATGCAAAGCTGACACTATTTTCTGTAAGCACTATGGAAGGAAACGCATATTCCAGAGGAATGTGATGATTGGTCCAAAGCCCACTAAAGTCAATGGAAGTCTTTCCACTGACTTAAATGGGGTTTGAATCAGACCCTAAATGAAGAAAGATGGATCTTTGAGTTCTGAGCTAAGGAAATAGTTCCATTGGGAGTGGCATGGAAAAAACACATGAAGGTAAGAGAACTTGAAGAAAACAAAAGGATCTGAAAACTTGGAGACAGCCACTGCTTCAGTATTTTTGTAGGTTCTAAAAACAGATGGGCTTTCTCTGATGCAAATTTACCCCCTGTAATGCAGGCTGCATGAGGAACATATCAAGAACATATGAGACTGATCTCCTGGGTTTCTTCCTTTATTTGTGCTTCTCTTCAAAACTCAGTATCACAATGGAAATGACACAATGTTGTCAGCTCCTCCCAGAATGTTGTCTAATTTATCACAAGTAATTTCAAATAAGTGGTTATCCAAGTTTTCCATTTCTTTCAATTCCATAAGAAGTAAAAATTCCCCAGTGCCCCTAGTGTCCCCATATGGCCTCTCTGGACTGGTCATTATCCAAAACTGACTGTTTTATTAGCTGTTGAGTTTTCAGATCCCATAATAAATGCCTCAGAAATGCAAGTGGCACTTCTATGTTAGTGTGCAGGAAAAAACAGCTCCAGGTGAATTGAAGAAATGCATATTATAAGGGATCAGTCTTTGGGGAAATGTAGGCATTTAAAATAACACCGACACAGGTTTAAAGCAGGAGATAAATCAAAAACATCAGTTGAACATAATTTAAGCAGAGAGGAAAAACTTGTTTCATTTCAATTAATGCAGAACAGCTGCCTATTAAAAAAATTGCAGGAAAAAAAAGGGGAAAAAGAAGGAATCAAAAAGAATTAAAAACAAAAGGGCTGAATGAAAAGGTGCAAATTCAAACCAGATCAAGCAATCACATCAAACCACAACTGAAGCATTTGAAAGATAGACACAGTTCATGTGCATTCTCTTCTTGGAGACACAAATACAAAAGAGCAGCCAACATTATTGGCTCCTCTGGGAACCTGCAAAATTTTGCAATTGGTCTCTTAAGAGAGCTCTGCTTTTCAAATAGCACAGCTGTAACTGTATGCTGTGGAAGAGATTTGGATACAAAAGCATTCACTGGACTTCACATTTTCTCTCCTGGTATAGATTAAGTGTGCTGCAAAGACAAAGCAGGCATGCCAACTAGCAGTCCTTTACAGTGTACTTCATCTCTTAATTTAAAGAGAACTTACTGCCTCGAAAGACTTAACAGTAAGACAGAAGCTAGTGAAAAATTACTCCCTTCTGCCATCACCACTGAGTAATATGAAAACATATAATTGCTTTCACAGATTGGATTTCTTTTATTTTTGTATTTTGAAATACAAAATATAATATGTTAAGTATTTTCAAAGGGAAAATTCTTCCCATTGATATCTCTCTAACATGCAGTACCTTTGAGCATCATGGACATCCTCTTGCCTCTTTTGGGACTAATCTGCCCCTTGCTGGGTATTCTGAAGAAAAGGTTTTGTAATACAAACCTTGTGTTTATTCTCAAGATGACAGGTGGGTTCCTGTGTTGTTCCTGTGTTCTTGTTTTACTGAAAATTGGCTGTTGAGTTTTGGTGTGTCATAAGGTTTCTCTCTTTAAAGCTGTTTCACTTCATAAAGCTCCAAAATTCACCTGAGAATTTTCAGATCCCCTGGCCTTTGAATTGTGAGTTTCTAAAATTCTTCAGTTACCTGCTTCCAGCTGCAGCTGAAAGACAAAACTGAGCTTTTCAGCATCCCCTTCTCCTGTCACACATGTTGCTTTAGATGTGGGAGCTAAACTGGAGTGAGGAACTCTCACTGTAAAGGGTTTCAGTGAAAGGAGTGAATCATTGAACAAGTAAATATTCTCGTATGGTGAGTCCAGGATTTGTGCTTTCCTGAAGCTTAATGGAGGAGTTTTAGGATAAAACTCCTTCTATTCCTTGCCCCTGCTGATCTTCCAGGGCATGGGAGGACTGGTTACTCATGCAGGCATAAAATCCTGTCTCTTGAAGCTGGACTGCTCCCAGAATTTTCAATGTACATTTCAATGCTTCATTGACTTCTCTTGAGATAGATTTACAATCATAATGACCAGTCAGCCTTCTGGGAACATTTATCTAAAGGTAGGAATCTTCAGAGTGAAGCCTCATTGTTTATACCTCCTGGAGAGATAATACCTCCTGGAGAGATAATAGCTCCTGGAGTACATCCTTATTTTAAGGATGTTACTGAGACAGATCTGAGCAGTCACATTCTACTTCTCTTTACTGCCTATAGCAGTCTATTTGGTTGGACCAGAGATGACTCAGGGGGGTGAGAAGAGCTCTATCATAGATGTCTACTAGGATGAGAGTCCTGGCCAGTATACAAGTTAACTAGGAAGTGGATGGGGACACATCTGGGGAAGCCATGTGAGGAGCAGCTGAGGTCACTTGGTCTGTTCAGCCTGAAGAAGAGGAGACTGAGGGGAGACCTCACTGGAGTTACAATTTCCTTGTAAGGGGAAGAGGAGGGGTAGATACTGATCTCTTTTCTGTGGTGACAGGTGACAGGACCTGAGAATGGACTGAAGTTGTGTCAGGGTGTTTAGGTTTTAGACTGGATATTAGAAAAAGTTCTTCACCCAAAGGGTGGTTGGGAACCCAAATAGGGTCCCCAGGGAAGTGGTCACAGCACCAAACCTGACAGAGTTCCAGAAATATTTGGATGATACTCTCAGGCCCATGCTGTGACTACTCTTGGGGATGGTCCTGTGCAGGACCAGGAGGGACTTGATGATTTTTGTCAGTCCCTTACAAACTCATCATATTCTGTGATTCTGTGTGATAATTTTGATGATCATATGCTGTATTTGTAAGTGCAAATGAAGGATGAAAGGCTGCAGGCCTCCTGTAATGCCTTTAGTAATTTTTCTTCCTTACTTTTGTATTTCTTAATGGATTTTACCATCCGTAAATAGAATGGTTCAATCTTGTAGTATGACAAACATTTTTGGCAAACTTTGGTTTAAGAGATCACTGGAAATAATCATGTCTGAGAAAAAAACTTCCATTTTTTAAACAAAACAGGACTTGAATCCCTCATGGCTTAAATCTATCTACCTAGCAATAGAGAGCTATCCTAGATTATCTCTGTGTGTGTATGCATATTTGTTTATTTGTGTATTAGTCAGAGACAAGTATTGACATTCTAAGGTCTTGGCTCCTCAGATAAAAATCTCCTTCTTTGTGAAGATTAGCCATTTCTCAAGCCACAAGAACTTTAAACAGTTTTCTGGCAGATACTGAGCAAGCAGGTTGAAGTGGGCAGTGTAATATAAGGGGAGACCACCTCTTTAATTCTACAAGTTGACGAAATCTACAGTAAGTTGTTGTTTTTCTCATTAGTTTTTTGTTTATTTTGCAACTTTGTTTTTGGTGTTTTTTTTTGTTTTTGTTTTTGTTTTTGTTTTTTTTTCAAATCTGGTTAAATGCATTACAGAATCTTCAAAAAAAAATTTCTCAAAACCACTACGTGCTGTATTTTTATTTTTTTTTTTTTTTTTAAAAAGAAAGCCTTGCATATTCCTCATTCTGGTGGATGCAATGTCTACATTCACACCTGCTCCATGGTTACACCAGGCTCCAAGTGGAAACTGGTTTAGCTAGTAGCTTGTTACTTGACTTCCATGGAGATCTGCCTGAATAATGTTTGCAGGCTCGGGCTCAGATCAGACCCTTAAAATCCCAGGTTTATGTGAAACTGGCCCTACAGAGACATGCATCTCTAGGAAAGAAAACAGAAAAGTTCCTTGCATGTCCACAGTGCAAGGGCTTATTAATGCTCATGCTAACAATTACAGAAGCTGTGGAGAAGGGATTTGGTGAGGAGAGGGATGATAGAACCTTTCAAAGTGAGCCCCAGTGCTCTGATCAGGTTTCCTCATGCCTCTGTAGGTGCTGGGCATGCTTTTCTTTCAGCATGCTGAAAGCATGGCTACAAACACCACCATTAAGGTCCCATCACCAGAGAGGTACATTTTCTGAAAACCTGATGCAAGACAGCATCTATGGAATCTGAATGTGTGTTCTGAGCTTCACTCAGGCTGTCAACAGGTTTCACCTGTGAGATTAAAAGGTACTTTTGTTGACACTTTGGTTGCTGCTGAAGGATCATGATGGCATGGCAAGAAGACAGAGGTATACACACATAGCTACAGCATGAGACACTGTGGAAGCGACTCCGATGGAGCTGGTCAAGAGGTTTGTCACCCATCCCAAAGTAGCATTGTGCAGAGCCCCAGACTGCATCAGAGCTCTGCAGAGCTGCAATTGCAGAGCTGCCTCTGGGTGAATTCATCCTGCTTTGCAGCATTCTGCTGGTAGAAATGAAAACTTGGAAAAATTTCTTCTCAAGGTAGCTCATTTTCTCCTCATTAACTTCCACTTAGACATAGATTTTTACAAATCAGGATCACTTTCCTCTTAGTCTCATCAGGCAAATCTGAGGACTTCAGATGCATAGATGATGACTGGGAGGAGGACACGAGAGTTCTACAATTAATCAAAATTAATGCCCACTTTTTTTTCTCTTTCCCCTGAATTTCATTTTATTGTTTGGTTATTTTTTAGTTTTATTATTATTATTATTTATTTTTCTTTCCCATAGAAGTGTTATTTTCTATGTCATTAAGGATGCAGTAGCAGGGTCACATCATTTATCGAGGAGGTTCTAGAATTTCCTATCACTAATTTTGTAATTATCAGAAGGATATATTCTGGGGCAAAATGTCCCACTGCTTGCTCCCTTTGGGAACAGATTGGTTCAGTTCCTGTAGGAGAGATCCTTGTGCAGAGATACAAAACCCTCTAAATAAAAAAAAAACCACTGGAGTAAACTTGAGGACAGAAGGACTTCACCAATCACAAGTATCCTAAAGAGCAGAGTAACACACTCTCATGAGCGATGTATCACGCTTCTGTTGTGCTGTGAGGTGGAGGGTTTGCAGAGCTTTAGGGCACAGCACTGCCTGATCTTACCCTCCACTCTGGGAAAGGTTATAGCTGGGTCCCTGCTATTGTGCCTAATGCTGCAACCCATTTTTACCTATAGCCAGAGGAATGCAGTGCTGTGGGAGATGTGTCTGCACTGCATGTGAACCACATTGACTTCATATGCCATAGGCCTGATACAACTACAGAAGGGACAGCAGTTTGTGTACAATGCCTAGCATATATACTTACTATTTATTCTCACAGAAAGAGTAAAGAGAGACTTGCACTTCAACTAACTGGGAATAAAAACACAGCCAGGTTCAGGTTTTACTAGAAGTATATTGAAATTGATTAAAAAGAAGAAAATCCTGACACCAGTCAGTTCAGTCCAACACACTGAGAAGTATCTTTCTGATGTACTTCAGGTGGTGAAAATTTGCTTGCAGATTTAAACCTTAAACCATTATTACTCAACACTATTATTACTAATTTTACTAATCACAGCTTTATATTTGAAGCAGTGAGTACTGACTTCTTTCCCAAAAACACTTTCCAGTGTGCAAGGGTTGTGCAAAGCTTCTTCCATGGCAGACAAATCTCTGATTTTCTTATGGCTCTGCCTCAAAAATTATTTTCTGTTTCCATGTCCCTGTGATATTCAAACCCATTTAACCTAAACAAAGACAATCTTAGATGAAGAGCAGTGGAAGCTGAGGATATTTCAGATGCAGTAAATACTGTGAGAGGACTAATATGCAAGCACTGCGGTGCATGACTGCTCAGTCTGTTCTCAGTGAATATTTGGGGTGAAAACCTGGGTATGATGAAATCAGTGAGGACTTTGTCAGTGGAAGAATGATGTTTTCACCAGTCTCCAATGTTGTTGCTCAAAGGATGAGGTATGAACACTTCTTGACTTTCCTGTGTCTCATCAGCTGTCACAGTGAAAATATTTTTATGAATCTTTCTCCTAGAAGCTGTTTTTTTCTACAAAAGTATTTAACTGTTAGGAGAGCAATTTTAGCAATAGAGTTTCTGGGATGGTTTTGTTCTGTTTTGTTTTTTATTAATGTGTGATACTTATTTTTCATGCCATGCAGATGTTGCACATACTCTCCAAATTTCTCAGATTGATTTTGAAAATTCTTGGATGCACACCAATATAATTCATCACATGACTGAAGTAAGTCAGAAAGTTTATACAACTTGGCCCAGATGGGTTAAAAGTCTACTTCAGCTGTGACAATGTGGTGAACTCTAGTTACCCTAAATGATCTTGACAATAAAGAACTGTCTAGAATATGTTAAATCTGACTACTGTCAGGAAATTTCTGGAAATTTTGTAGGTACACACATGATCTCAGTTTCATATGAGCCATCAAAATTCAACAGAAACCCATGGTCCTAAATCACTGAGATGGTTTAGAAAAATCCCACCTTTAGTGAGCTCCCCAGCTTGAGGTGGACAATGGTTAGAAGGATCTGCCATCATTTGACAATTTTCTCCCCAGCCAACCTGCAGAAATAAAGGACAGGCAAATCACTGCAGGTCCTAATGAAGGAACAAGTATTGGTGCTGTCTTGACTGTTCCTACAACAGTCAGGGAACAGGTAAGTTCCTAAGTGGATCCCCAGTCTGGAGGAAATGTTTCATATTTCTCAGTTGAAAAAAAAATAAATGGAATATTTCCAGGGACCCTCTGTCTTAACAGAGCAAGATGTTCTTACAACATTATATAGCCTACTACATTTTCCGAGTAAAATTCCATCTCCTCTTCACTCCATTGGCTCATAAATATACAGACTTTGCTTATAAAAAGAGAACTGCAGGGAATTATGTTCTTTGTGTGTTTCTGAAATATTCTGGGCCATTATGTTGAACATTTTTTTTCTTCCAGATAGCAGAATTCAAACGAAGTAGATGGAAGTATTTTCAATTTACCTTAGGGGGGGGAAAAAAAAAAGAAGAAAAAGAAAATACTAGCAGTAAAAATATTTGGTGATTTGGTGCTGGGAGATAGTGTATCATTACCTGTGTCACCTCACAATTAGAAAAAAGTTCCATCTTGTCAAAGAGATAAAAAGCCCTCTGTCCTTCTTAAGTTTTATCTCCGACACCCTTGAGACCAACATATACAAAACAATGAGTGAGCTATACCAGCATAAATACTTACTGTATATGGCTATATGTATTCTGCTCTTACAACTCTAAGAACACTTACTATAAAACCTAATTGCATGATTATTCAAATATTATATTAGAGATAATGACTGTGTAAATATCAATGTTCTGCTTCATCATATAAAAAACAATTCAATTTTCTGACAAGTCTTCACATTTTAAGAGTAAAGCATCCATTGTATCTTTAGGGTTTTGTTGCTCTTTTATTATTTTTTTTTTTTAAATTTTAAATGCTTTTGATTTCTTTTGAAATTCATTGATGCTATTCTTCAGAATTAAAAATTGGAATTACCAGACTAATATTACAATAAAATAATTCCTTTGACATTTTGTCTGTCATTTTTCCCTCAGAGGTTTTAGCAGATTTGGTTGCTTTGTTGAATTTCAAATAAACCATATTTCCTAAATCCATTTTAATGTGGCACTTCTGATCTGCATGTGGAATCAGTATATCTGTATGTATATGAAAACAATGCAATGATGAAGAATTAAGTACACCATTGATCATCCTCTTTATAGAAATATAAAAGTATTAAATACTGGATTATATTACTGTTACACTTGACTCTTCCTGCTATACTGTTCTGTTCTAGTAGTGCTCCTGTGAATTTTATTGCATGTCTGTTAGGCCTTCCAAAACTAAGAAATAAATTCTCCATAACCGTCTCAAACTGTCTGACATTTTAAAGTGCTAACATATTTGAAATAGTTTCCTATATCCTGTGCCCCTCTGCATTTTGTTTAATGTCTATGTCTGCTGCAAATTAGGACCATCTTTTTTCTTCTTTTTTTTTTTTTTTCATTTACTTTTGGAGATTTTTTATTTGAATTTCACATATTCCTTTTCTCTAAGACCCCTCTGTTGTACAGCTATTCATTTCATAGCTATTCAGGTTAATTTGGCTATATTTTTTATCCCTTCCATCAGAGGTTTGGGTTTTTTCTGACTGAAACTATGAATGAAGGTTGGTTTAAATTTAGACCAAGGTAACAGGCATTCACTTGTTGGTCATAAATGCTGCTCAGAGATGTATTTCAATTATAGTTTCCCTTTTGGATTATGTATTTCATTAACACAATGTATAGATTTTTTTTTTTTTTGAGAAGCAAATATCTTTCAAAAATTTTGTTATGATTGGCATTTTGTAAAGTAAAATCCCTAATACGTTATACCAGTGCTTCCTTGATGTTTTGTGGTAGAACTCAACTAAAAAGATTCACATTGAAATAAAAGGTACTAATGGTGAAAATGAAGAATGAATAAAACAGTCTATGCAAATACCTGCAAATTCCAAGAAAATGAAGAGTAAAATTCTTAGGTTCTATGGCGTCTTTTATTTCTGGAAAAAAAAAAAAAAATTCTTCTTTCTTGAACTTGCAGATCTGTCTGAATATTTACCTTGGTTCAGTTTCCTCTTTATAGTACAGATTGGCTGTCTCAGTGTCTATAGCTTTGCCATTTACAAGACTTGCACTATTCAGCTGGAGCAATGGAAAGATGCTTAAGAATATTTTCAGTTTGAATGCATCATTCAGCCCTTCTCTCATTCTGCTTATGTAATTTAAATATTTTTAGTGACTGGGAGTTCAAAGCTGCTAATGTGTTGTGTTTCTGAATAACAAATAGAAAACACTAAAAACAGCATTACACTGTTTTTTTAAGACAGTTTCAGGGAAATTCATGCAGCTCTGAGTGAAACTCTACCCTGCCTTTAGCCATCCAAGTATTTCCTTCTTTGTAGAGAGGGCTGAATGATTCATTGTACCCAGAATCTCTGTTCACAGGTAGGTATGAAGCTGACGTGACTACATAACACAGCCAGAGAACAGAAGCTCTACTCAGGCTGAGAATCTGAGACAACCAGCAACAGCTGCAGAAAGGAAACTTTTCTCCTCAGGATTTGTTCATGATATATGGTCTTGACAGCTGACAAAAATGGTATCTATTTTTTTTTTTTTTTAGAATGGTGTCTGAATTGCATTGTTCGCAACTGGGGCAACAACCAAGGAATTTTTCACCAGGAGATGTGCAGTGAAACTAGACTTGCAGACTGGTTAAATAAGTAAATGATTTCATAACACTGAATTATTAAAATGAAAGAGATGTGTCTGCTGAAAATAAAGAGACTGAGAAGAAATTATTGTATTTTCTTACGCTGTGACTTTATGTAAGCCAATGAAAATCACACATTCAGCTTGCTCCTCAGACTGAAGTGATCCAAGAACATATAAAAATCAAGTGGTTGACACTTGTGAGTCATGACTCCACATCTACCCTAACTTTAATAAGCCATTTGCTAAGCCTTAATTTTAACACACTCTTCTAGTCTCTGTCCCTAGTTTATAATGAGAAGTAGGCACTTCCAAGACCTCTCTCTTAGGCCATAAGGATCACTTTCTGGAGACGATCCTCTCTCTTCCATGACAATAGAGAGGACTACATGATCAAGCAAGACAGACCTTTTCCTTTACACAGTTGTGCGAAATGAATTCCCATCCAGTCTACCTGTCCCTAGCAAATATTTTCTTTTTAAACTGTGACAGCTTTTATACCTTCCAATGTCTTCTATTTTAATCCTATTTCCTTACTACTTCATCTACACCACCACAGAAAGTGTAGAAACTGAAATGGGGGTGGGAGATTGGGAAAATTAAAAAAGAAAGCCTGGGTAAGGGGGCAGGTGGGCACAGAAATAGAGAGCTATGGTTAGAGAAAAAAGGTATGTCAAAGTGAGGGAAACAAATAGAAAGAAACATAAATTCAAGCAGTATAAATATAAAAACAGAATATTACACTGTAACACTCCAGCCTTGGAGCTGCTGGCTCACGGGCCCTACTAAGAATATTACTTTAATATTTATATATATGTATACATATAGGGTTCTTTAATACCTTATGGAAATGTGCAGAAAATAAGCCACAGGGTTGTTTCTAAGGAGTTTCTTCATTAATTTAGGGGAGAAAATAAGGAAATTTGGCTCAAAAGGGCAACACAAGCTAAACAAAATGCTCCACGCAAATACCAATTCAGCACATATTAACCAACAACACCCAAGGCAATATTCAACCAATTCACCAGACTTAAGTCAAATCCAATTCCTCCAGTTCCAAGCCACCCAAAATATCAAGAAAAGAAGTAGAGAAAAAAAAAACAGAGGGAGCAAGAAAAGAGAAAGGGAGAAAGAGACAGAGACAGCTACCACTGAGACTTTGTGGAAGACCAGCTTCTCACATGCTCAGATGGAAGGGCTGTGACACATGGCACCCCAAAACCTCTGGTTTTATCTGTTCTGGTCCCTATAGCCAAACCCCCCCAGGTGGGGCTTCTGACCCATGGTCACTTTAGGGTTCCAGGCCAGGGCAAGGGGTCCTGTTCTCACTGTCCCTGCCAATCCAAGCTGTGTCAGGAGCTCCAGGATCTGTGGGGTGTTATAGTTTTTCCAGGCTGTTTGTGACTGACAGCTGCTCCAGAGCTTCTCCATATGGGCTCCAGGAGCCTGCCATGAGGGATACAGCACCTCTGTGAAGTTTGACCCATCCCTTCCCCCTACACACACACACAGACACCACCCGCAGGGTGGTTCTGACCCAATAATAACTGATCTTGGGTGTATCAGGCACGTCAAAGAAATATCTGAGAAAAAAAGTCTTACAAAAGCCATAAGAATTTATAATATGCCTTTCTCAAGCATATCAGGAACAGGAAGATTGGAAGAGAAACTGTAGAGTCAAAAGAAGCATCCAGAGAATATAAGATGATGGCAGGAAAAGACAAAATTATATACATATTTTAATATAAAATCACTGTAGGTGAGCTTGGTAGGAACTTTATGGAGGACACATCAGAAGTCCTACCTGAAACTGAAATTCCTATAAAAGTTATAAAACTCAGAAAGTTTTTAAAGGAAGTCAATGTGCTCCTCTGACCATTGCTCATGTTTACAAACCATCTGACTAGTTAAGGGAAAAAAACCTACAATTTCTATCTATCTGAGACATCTATGAACAAGCAATAAAACATAGGACATCTGTGTCAAAAGGGAAATTAACTTTGGACTTACTGGAAAAGAAAATGCAAGGAATTAGGCTGAGGAAGCAGAGCAGTTGTTTTGCATGATAGATTTGCCGTAGGATCTAGTGCTCATATGGTGTCCGTGCAATGTCTGTATACCAAAACACAAAAGGAGATTCTTTGTGCAAGACCGCCAGTTTACATGGCAAACAGATAAGGCCATCTGGTGACCATATACTTTCACTATACAATTGACTTTCACAATAGTTCTGAAGAATTTGAAGAGCACGGTATTCACAATGTTTTGAGATCTATGGTGGTTCATTATTGCAGATAAGCCTTAGCTGGTAAATATGTGATAAAATAACATGAAAGAATGGTTTTCTGAAACTCTCAGTTGGAGGTCAAAGTAAGAAACCTACCTTCACATTGTCGTCAGGGTAAAGGATTCAATACTTGAGTTTAGAACAACATCTAGCTTACAACTAGCAACTCTGATGTTAAATTTTCATCCTAAGGAGATCCATTGTTAAATGCCTAAACAATTTGTTTTACTTTTTGAAAAAACATTAATTGAGTAATTCATGCTAAGTGCATTTACAGCTATTTTACAACAAAATACAATATGAGGCTGTATTTTCATAATTAGTCACGTATGTTGTCCATTGCCATAGACTTATACTACAGAAAGGTTTTGCCTTAAGAGGCTGCAGTTCAAAATAAACAAATACCTCACTTTAGATTCAGCGACATCTTTCAATCATTTTATGGATTTAGGACAGAAAAACAGTATTCATATTAGAATCAAACCCCTCTGGAAAAGACCACCTGAATTTTTTGATAGATTCAACTGCTTTTTTTTATGCATGTCTATGCTGAAAAACTCATTTATAAATGTGCTGCACATAGGCACATCCTCAGAAGTCATCCTGTTAACATGAAAATAAGGAATTTAATTAAAATGTGTTTTCCTTGATGACATTAGAGACAAAATTGTTCCATGACATGAAGAGCAGAAAAAACTAGAGTTCCTATGTATTTTTGAAATCTGTGCTGTAACAAACTACAGTAATCGACCACCTATCTCTGATTCTCTTCCAAAGTTCTTAAAAAAATCCCTACATGAGATATCACTTCGTTCTTGTATATTTGACCAGAACATCCCAATTTACACTCCTGACTTCCAACTGTTTGGCTAAGCAAGAGCAATGCGTGCTTTCAGTATTCATGTTGATGTTTGTCTTTAAAATCAAAACGTTAGAATGTGTGAGACTTTTCCCTCTCATCTGATTTGAATGAAATTGGCTGCTGGACCAGCAAAAAGACCAATAAATGGATACAGTAAAAGCACGTTTTCATCAGCTCCATTTCCCTAGGAGACTAATTAAAATTTTTGAAGGATTCCAAAAATTTTTGAAGTGATATGGACAGCTTAAACAAAAGAAGAGAAGGATACCTCAAGTCCAAGTCAGAATCAGCTTAGAATTTGATGCCAGGATCCTGGGAGGACAATGGGTAAGTGTCCATCAAACCCAACCCTTTTTTTTTTTCTTTTCTTTTTTTTTTTTTTTCACCTTGACTGGGAATTAGTAAGCTGGAAGATCTCTATATGCAAACACAAGTGTTTTAACACTGTTTGGAGTTCAGAAGGCCTGTTTGATTAGCACAGCCCAAACAAAGTGAAAAGGTAGAGGGAGATTAAAAAAAAAAGGTCACCATCTCCCCCCAAGGAAATAAGTAAGGAAGGCAAAAGAATTCATTGCCACCCCATTTCACTTAAAAAGTAGAAGACAGTGGAATACAGGAAGAAAAGCAACAAATTAAAGATAATAAAAACAATTGCCATGCAGTCATTTGTTTTTTCAAACAGTTATTCAGGGTTTCTGTTAGCACCATGCTAATATTACAAAGGCATGGACGTTTTGATCTGCTCCTAGTTATGTGTTGTTCAGTTTATATCAAATTTCCGAGCACACTGGACTACCCTTGCCTGAAGACCTACTGAATTTTTTTCTTGGACATGCAAAAAACCTGTAAAACTCATTATCTTTACAATCAAATAAAAGTCCAAAGAAAGAGACAACCATAGAGCAAATGAGAAGAAAGTGTCTAAGTAAACTTCTAAAATATGCAAATGAGATTGTGCATCAGTTGTGCAAAGGAACCAACAAAGCCTGTGCCTGCAACTGGGCACTAGGTAGATCTCATTTATTATCACTGAGAGAAGGTTTTATACTGTATTCATGGGGGGTTTTTTGTCTTTTTTTTTTTTTTTGCTTTATTGCAAAGATTTCCAGATGTAACATTGCAGAGTGCTAAATGACCATTTCTGTTTGTTAAGGTTATAGATATTCTTTTATTTTGCTTCTAGATGGAATTACATATATCTGTCCTATTAAAAATAGGACAATTGTTTTACCAAAAGTTATGAAACAACTTAATGTCTAAAAAGGCTGTTGACAGTTGCAAATAGGCATTTATTTTTGTCATCAAGCTGCACATGTTTTGAAAGCTCAGATTTTAGGGCCAAAATGGCCCTTCTGACCATATCATATGACATATACAGGCCAACAGTTACTGAAGCAGTGCCTGTGTTTGTGGGTTCATCCTGTGTCTTCCAATTACTTCTCTCAGAGTCCAATCTTTCTTTCTCTGAACCAAGAACTCTTTGCTGCAGGTGTTTTTGCACAGAAGGAAAGGTGGTTCATTTTGCCATCTTCTTCTTCAGAATTTTAATGTTCTTTCTTTATTTTTCTTTTCCTGTTTGCATCTGTTCCTTTGCCCTTCCCCTTGCCCCTTCTCAGCTTTGATTTTCTCAGCTTTGTTAATCAAATCCCCTTGTGTCCTAGGACACATGTAGGTCTTCACCCATTTTTGTAGCATTCAGAAGTTTTGGACTGTTCTCAATATTGTCTCCTAACCTTTTCTGAATCCTCTATTTCTTTACAAAGCCATCTCCTACTTTTTATTTTATTTTCTCAATCCCCTCTGGTTGTTTTGTTCCTATTTTCCCATCTGCTGTAGAATTCATGGTGTGTGTAACACCTTGCAGTTGTTTGTGAATGTTTGTATCCCTGAAGTCTTACCATCTGCAGCTTCTCCTCCCACTCCCCTGCCATATTTATATATGCACTCATTAACTTAAAAAATCTGTATTTGTCACTTAAACTTCTCATTCTTAACTCATCCTTCAGTTTTGTTTGTCTTCTCTCTCTTTTTTGAGCTGTAAAAATCTTAATAGATCTTTGTAGTTATTTGCTCATATGCTGGGTGTCCATGGTGAGACACTGGCAGTTGTGACTGCAGAGCAGCCACTGTGAGGAGAAAACACTGCTGACTTCAGATGTCCCCAGCTGACCCACCACAGGGCATGGCTGAGCCTCCCATGTGAGGTGGTGGCACCTCTGGGTAAATGTATTTAAGAACAGACAAAATGCTGCACAGCAGTGACGAAAAGAAGTATGGGACACAGCTCTGTGAACCATGAATCAGATGAGAAGGAGGGCAGGAGGTGCTTCAGGAACTGGAGCAGAGGTTCCACTGTAGTCCATTGAGAGGGCTCCATGCTGGAGCAGGGCATGAGTGAGGGGGAAGATGTGCCAAAGAGGTACTTTTATAGACTAACCACAATATTCACTCCCTATCCCCTTACACCCATTAGGGCAAGAGAAGAAGAGTCAGGAGTAAAGGGGAAGCAGGGGAAAAGTGTTTAAATGCTTGTCATTGTTTCTCATAATCCAATTTTAACTGGCAATAATTTAATTTCCCCTGAGCTGAGTCTGCTTTGACAGTGACAGTGACAGTGGTGAGGATCCCTGTCCTTACCTGGATCCATGAGCCTTTCCATCTACTTTCTCCTTTGCTCTGTTGAGAAGGGGGAACAAGAGAACAGCTGGGTGGACACTGGCAGTCAGCCAAAGTCAACCCACCACAGTCAACACTGCAACAGACTACCATGCCACAGAGAGAAACTTAGAAAGGTTTGCAAAATGGCTATTTTGAAAATGAAAATTTCTCATGAAAGCTTCAGTTTTGGGGCAGGGCAGGGGTAATGTGGAAATATGACATTACATATTGGCCATACGCAGATGAGATTTCTGAAAAAAAAAAATAGAGGAAATAAATGAAAATACAATAAAGAGGGCATAAGAGGTTAATTGTAAGGCATATTAACAAATTGTCAGTTTATTTTTCCCTAATAGAGCTCTGTTTGAAGTATTAAGACTTTTTCCGTGTTACAAAAATATTTTGTAATACGTACTTTCATTGGCAAGCCCTATTGACACTACAAAAGGTTACTAAGAGAAGTATTACATGGTGCAGTGGGTTGATCCTGGCTGAATGCCAAGTACCCACTAAAGCTGCTCTCTCTCTCCCTTCTGCAACTGGACTGAGGAGTGAAAATACGATGAAGGATTTATGAGTTGAGATAAGAGCTGGGATAGGTCACTTACTAATCACCATCAAAACAGGCAAAACAGACTCAAAGTGGCTATATTAATTACATTTATTACTGACAGGATCAGAGCAAAAGAGTGAGAAGTAAAATAAACTTAAAAACACCTTCCTCCACCCTTCCTTCCTTCCAAGTTCTACATTCTCCCTCTCAGTGCTGCAGGGAGTTAGGGAGTTGTCGTTTCTGTTGCTGTCAGGGAGAGGAGTCCTTCCCCATGGGGTCCCTCTCACAGAAGGCAGTCCTGCACAAACCTCTCTGGCACGAGTCCATGCCACAGGCAGCAGTTCTTCACAAACTGCTTCCATGTGGGTCACTTTTCAACAGGGTTCAGTCCTTCAGGCACAAGCTGCCCCAGCGTGGGTTCCCCACAGGACAACAGGTCCTACAAGAGAAAACCTGCTCCACCTTGGGCTCCTCTCTCCACAGGTCAACAGGTCCCTGCCAGAACTCTGCTCCATCATGTGCTTCCCACAGGGTCACGGCCACCTTTGGACATCCACCGTCTCTTACGTGGGGCTCCTCCAAAGGCTGCAGGTGGACCTCTGCACCCCCGTGGTCCTCCAGGGATTACAGGGGCACCCGTGCTCCACCATGGTCTGCATCATGGGCTGCCGAGGAACCTCAGCTCCTGTGCCTGGAGCACCTCCTGACCCTCCTTCTGCACTGACCATGGTGTCTGCATTGTTGTTAACTTGTTCTCATTCTGCTCTTCCCTTGCTACAATTTACATCTATGCAATAACTTTCTTTCCTTTCTTAAGTATGTTATCACAGAGGAATTACTATCATTCCTAATTGACTCAGCCTTGGCCAGGGGCAGGAAGCCCATCCTGGAGCTGGCTGGCATTGGCTCCACCAGATGCAGGGGAAACTTCTGGCAGCTTCTAGCAGAAGTTACTTCTGTAGTCCCCTTCACCCCCAAGCCACCCCACTACCAAAACCTGGCCACAGAAGCCCAGTAAACACGGTTAAGTAAAGAAATTCCCATTTTATACAACATTTAGCTTTTTTCTGTTTCTTTGAATTTTGTCTGAATTCAGTGAAAAATAATTTCTACTAACCTCCTCCCTCACACAATCCCTTAAAACTATAAAATTTTCCATTAATGAAATATGAAATTCCTTGGAAAATAAAACAATATTAAATCAAAATATTACAATACTGGAGAAATCATTATTTTTTCATAAGATGACTTCTTCCTGCAAATTGAAGGCATAATTATGCATAGATTCCTAAGTTATTAATTCTTTTAATGCAATAAAATATGAGACTATAAATTCATGGCCTACTTCTAAAATATAAAATTTATTTTAATTCTGACCTCCATGATATACACAGAAACAACTGCTGCAAATAGAAAAACAAAACATCTGTATGTTGTCAGTCATTTCTTGTATTCCCTGAGCATATATGTCAACAATTCACTTGAACTGCAGGTTTAGCTACACTTGGGATGATGCTGCTTTTATTATAAAGACCAGGAAAGATAATTATATATGTGACAAATTGTCTAACCAAACTGAATAGCTTCTCCTTCTCAAGTTTCTGCTTACTGAAGTCTAACTAATTAAAGAGTTGTCTTCACCTAAAATGGAGGCTGAAACAACAAAACGTAATATGAGCTGCTGTAGCATGAAAGTAGAGTCCTGTGAAAACTACTGTCTAACTAAAATCAATTCAACCAGCATTAAAATTTGGGCTGTGAAGGCATCTGAACCATTGTTTGGATTAGCTTTGGAGTTCAAATAAATTGCCTATTAGCTTTGTAAAATGAACCTTCACTTGAACTAAATCACATATTAGCAGGGAAAAAAAAATAGTTTAAAAGCAGAACTGTTATTTTTAAACACACACCCCCCACACATGCACACTGATTTAACGATATCAGCTGGGTGAATAACTACGTTAAGTTCCCCTAGTGTGAGAAGGCATTATGGCATATTCCCAAAGCTGAATGTTAACCTTGTGAGATTTGAGGAATTCATTTATACCATTCAGTTTTGTTTTTTCTCTACAAGCTGGTGTACTCTCTGAGGAAACATTATCAGATTAGTAAAAACTTTTTTTCTTAAACACATCGGAAAGTTGGGTTTTTTTTAACTATAGTCATATTATTGAAATAATTAGCAATATGGTAATCAGTACAGTGCAGCAACAAAAAAACCAACCAATCAACCAAACAAAAACAAAATAATTGCCAAATTTGGGTTCAGACAATTCCTTACTTCAAAGATAGTAATGACAAAGTAACTAGCTGGTCAGTCCTCAAATAGTCTATATGTTTCCATGACAAAACTTTGTTTGTATTTACATGTTTGTATTTTTTATAGTAGGGCAATTTCAATAATATCTTATGAGAAAGACATAATATTTTGGGAGGAAAAACTCAAACTTCTTGTTAAGATATTTGGGATTTATTCCCGGATGTTACTTGTTTCTGAGTGAGTATATGTAGTACACAAAATAGGATCCTCTCAAATCCTGTCCTAAGATTAAGAACATAATTGAGTACTTAAAAAGGCCAAGAGGAGGAACTAACCCAGACACCCATAGCACTTTTGTTCATGAAAAGACTAAGGAGGAGTAATGAGTTTTTGCAATGAAAAATAGGTAACCATTTTCAGCTCTTCTCTTTCCACTGTGGACTTACTTAACATGAATATATGATGCAATTATGATGGGCAAGCATCTGTGCAATCCATGGGCATAGTTTAGTAGGTTTCATGGTCAACTGTATCAGTGCTCTTGAAGATGTGACAGTGAATTAGCTTCAGGCTTAGCAGAGCAAGTCTACATCTCTATTCTTAGTGAAGTGAGATACTGGATCAGATCCCTGGATCATTATATTCCTATAGTGCGATAGTTCTGTCTCCAGTTTCTTAAGTTAAGAAAAGAATTTTGTACAGAAAGTTACACCCATGCCTTTTATCTGTAAACAGAATTGGCTGCCAACAATAGTCAAACAGTAATTTCTACCAAAAGTTTCAGCTTTCCCAGATGTTTCTTCTTAACAGGAGGTTGAAACAGAGACACTAAACACAATCGATATCTCTTCATCTATTTATAAAGACACAGAAATGAAACAAAGGCAACTTGGTCCAAATTAGGATGATTTCAGAGCAAAGTTGATTTGCTGATTGAAAAATAAATATTGTCAAAAATGGAAAAGGAACTAAAAAAAGAAAAATATTGTCCAATGCATGCCCTAATCAGCATGGTTGCAGGAGACACTCAACCAATGTAAGTGCATATGATATACCCCATCTGACCTTGTAGCAACAGAACAGAGACAATACCAACCAGGTTAAGTCAGTAAGGACTTCCATCTTGTAGGATCACCAATTTGTCCTTCTAATGAAAGAACTGAGATGCTAGGCCTGACTGTATAAGTTAGCAATAGATTAGTAATATCTTGTACCTGTTGATTCAATGTCCAGAGCACCCATGAAGAAGAAAGGAAAACTTTAACCTCTTCATTCCTTGCTCATAATTTTAGTGTAAAATTTACCTCCTCTTACTCACTGCTGAGATGTGCCCAACTCCTGAGGTTACATGAAATCTTTCTCTTTTTCCATGATATCCAAACATACATATCAGGGTGCATGGACTATGTACCTCCTGACTCTGTAAAACAGGGAGGAGAGTGATTTATGGGATCATCAAGCTTATGCTTTATGTTTGATTTTTCATGAAACTCCACAACCTTCCTGCAAAGTTCCTAGAACAAATGTATTCTCCATTTGTCCATCCACATCCCTATCATGGTGCCTCAAATTTAGAATTCCTTTAAGTGGAGCATATTCCAATAGTGATTGCTTCATCTTATACAGCACAAAACAAAAAAGCCACTATAGCAGGCAAAGCTGACTCTGATTCTACAAGCAGAGGGAACAAGGGTTGTAAAGCGATTGTTGAACGGACAAAGGGCTGATTTGAGATTTTTACTGGCAGAAGCTGACTGCCTATATACAATGCCTCACTCTTAGGCAGCACAGAACAAGTTAGAAAGGCAAATTCTTTCAGCACCAGCAGAAATGAGCCTGATTTTGTGTTGGAGAACCTTGCAAAACAGAATAACAGGTTCCTCGCCACTCATCCTTCGCGAGTGACATTTTCCATCCGTGGAGCAATCTAATTCCAGCTACAGCTTTCATCATCTGTGTTTAAAATCCTTAGCATTTGACTGCAAGGACAGACAACACTTGTCACAGCTACTATCATGCTTGCTGAAGATACTGATGAAGCAACTGTTTAGTTTACTCATTCCCTTCCAAAGAAGTCATACTTCAATGACAGCAGCCTAGTCTGACATTCCGTGCCTATGTTGTGGATGGTCTACTACAGTAGGTAGCTTTAAGAGACTTCTTGCCCAGAATTATAAAAGACTTTTGGGAACATCTTCAGCGCAGAAGAGCTGTTCCTTTTCTGATCCTTTAATTGTCTCCAAGATTCTTCTCCTATTTCTCTCAATGTAAATTGTGTTGAGAAAAATAAATCCACAAAATTATGGAGAGAAAATGGACTTCGAATGATTTTTCCTGGGGCTTTATGTGGGTTTGAAGACATGAATCAGGGGGATTCCTATCATCACAATTCATCATTACACTTGGCTTACCATTTTCTGTTGAAGTATTTTTTTTTATTTTACCTTCAGGATGAAGCCATATCACATTGTGCTGCAGTGCATTTCAGGGTCAGAGCACTGTAGCATGACTTAGAGCAAGCAAGACACTTCTTTACTTGCTTGTCTTGAAAAATTACCTTTGAGCAACTGCTGTGAGGAAGAATGTTAAAGGAAGTGATTTAAAAATGAAACGAGGTACCCAGATTTCCTGAAAGTTTACAGCCATATCTGAAAATTGCACACGTGGTACAATCTCAAAACACGCATTTATCTCTGCAAACAATGTTATTGTTAAATAGGTTTCAGGGCTGACATTGTTTCTTATGAATGCAGAAAATTATTATGATATATATAAAAAAACAGGAATGTAAGCTCAACCATTTTAACTAATCTTATCAGTATGAAGTGAACTATAAGATACGAGCGGAATTACTTCTGTTTTGACTTTATCAGTTACCATATTGCACGTAAAGTGTTAATTTTTTTACTTATTGATAGAGCTGACTGACAATTTGGTTTATTACTGTTTGCCATGTTCTGTTTTTTTTAGTTTTATTTGTAATGTGAAAAGATGAGAGGATCAGTTAACAAAAGCATAATAATTTTTATAAATTAACTACACATTGTGAAACTGCCATTCTCATTTTATTAACTGACTTTTTTTTTTTTTTAATGCATGTAGTCTCAAAATTAAGTTGCCCAGCTCTGTTCAGTACTATAAGAATATTTTGGTTATCACAAGAAATCAAGGATTGTCTAAAGTAGCCAACATTGATTCTCAGAGGTGGCTCATGAAACAGCAGCTGTAACAATACAGTTTTCTGCTCCATTTTGTAAAACAAGCCAGATAACAGCAGCCAAATATTTTTCATCCTTGGTATTTTTGTGTGTCTTTGTCATTTTTAGACTTTTAGGTTAAGGATGAGGTACATTTCAGCACAGCATCAGCAGCCTCGTTTATTGGAGCAGAGAGCTGCTGCACAGCAGCTTCAGATTCATAGCTGCCATCCCATTTCTGGATGCGTCCCTGGCATCTATGGGAAATATGGCTCTTACCTAAGACTTCTGGATTATTTTATGGGAAATTCTGATAAAAGTTATGATCATGTGGGACACAAAGCTAGTGAACTAGTGAGCAGTGCATCCAGTGCATTCCCAACGCAAAAGACATGTTATGTCAACTGTATAACACACTTGTTTAATCGTTTAAGTATCAGGCAACCTATCTGGAAAGAATTTTTTGTATGAGATACTGTGCATGTCGTACAACCCTCTACAAATACACATATTTGTGGGGTTCATCACTGTCAGGTTGAAAAGAGCTACGGAAATCTGTCTAGAAGAGTTAAAGTTACCCATGATATTTTTTTCCAGATTTCCCCTTCCTGACACCTTTCATTGACTTTGCTCTGGGAGAGGGGATAAAGAAAAATCTACATAAAAGAAACCTTATAAATAATCCAGACAAGTGGGAAGCCTCCACATTGAACTATTTTAAGGGACACAATGGACACAAACTGAAATGAGGAAGGTTCTGTTTGAAGATCAAGAAACACTTCTTCACTGTGAGGGTGCCAAACACAGGCACAGACTGCTCAGGGAGGTTGTGGTGTTTCCATCTTTCAAGGTATTCAAAAGCTGTCCAAATGTGAACCTGGACAACTAGCTCTAGTTGACCCTGCTTGAACAGGGTAAGGCTTGGACAGCTGAATGTCCCTGCCAACCTCAGCTATTCTGTGACAGTGCCCTTCTCCTTGTCTCTGGTCTGTGTCAGGCAGCTACAGTCTTTATCAGCATGGGACACATAGTTAATTAACACTTTACCTCATCAGCACATGTAAATAATGTATTTTACCCCGATATCAGACTTTAGAGGCAGTGGTCTGTGAAGGGAGAATTTTCCAAGGATAACAAGAATCTTAGACTGGGTAAAAAACCAGTATGCAACATCTGTGTGCATTTGCAACATCTGGAGCAGTCTAGTAATCCTGAGTATCAACCAGTACCAAGAGAAGTTGCACCTTTGTAACAACATATTACACACCAAGAGAATTATGCAATCCAATTGTCTGAAACTTCGGAAAATTTATCTTGGACAAGTGAAACAAAAATCACAAATCAGGTAATGAGATATGAACTGAAAGGATTAAGCTCTCTGCATAGTTCCTCAGATGAATAGCCTTGAAAGGTTTGAGGGTAATAGCAAAAATCCTACGGGCATTCCCTACCCCTCCTACAGATATACAGATAGTAACGTGTAAATATGGAAAAAAGATACAAAGAGCAACAAATTCAGTGACAACACTGAATGCAATCAGAAAGGCTATCCACAGACAATTGCTGTTTATGAGGAAATTTCTTTCTACTGTCTTTGTAAATAGGTTCTTTCCCTTGATATTTCATTTTGGAATCATTTGAGAGACCTAATTTGTTTTGTCAGCTTTGTAATTATTTTCGGAATTGACATTGGCTCCAGCTTTAACAGGCACTAACAAGGTAAGCTCTAATGTGCCCCAAACAAAAGGCATGTTCTCAAAATCTTAAACCCACTAGTCCTGCTTCAACTGACAAATGATGACATTTTCCCAGCATTCTGATTTAAATTTTGAAAAGAAACAGCTCAAAACCTGTTGCCCCAATGATGTAGAAAGTGTTTCACTGATCAAGAGAAAAAAACTCATTCAATGTTACTAAAAAACCTTTTCCTTTCACTTTTTTTCCTAGGCTTGATGTTTCAATCACTTTCTATTTCCTATATTTCCATTTTAATATCAAGGTTATTAAAAGTATATCAGGTACTTAAGAATGTATTTATAAGTGATCCAAAGGGGAGAGCCAACAAAGAGAAATGGTGGGTTCACTGTGCCATATTCTCCTCAACTTCTTCTCTTCTACTTTAGTGCAGAAGGAAAATCATTCAGTCAGCAGCATTCCATTGAAGGATTTCATGTACCAATGACAGGAAAAAGATGAGGAATGAGACCAGATGTTTCTCCACTTCTAAATAGTTTTTTTGTTTTGTTTTTCTCTTTTTATTACAATAACTGTTGTTCTTACCATGGATGTTCTTTCACAGATGGAGACATAATAGTAATAGTGCTCACACATTAAGTCGTATTTTAAATTGTTGTTCTGTTATTAAAAGGGGATTGATTTCATTAACTACATACCTTATCAATTTCCTCCATACTTCATGGAAAACACACCACTACTGTTTCTCTTATAACATTTGAATTTATAGTCTGTAAGTCCACTGATTTTTAGCCTATATTGAGTCCAAACTTCTCCTTTCTAGGGTGTCTGCTCAAGCAGTAAAGCAATACAAGACCTTCTTTCTTTGTAACAGATGCCTAACAACAGGGCTGGGCACGTAGCATTATTTTTCAAAGCTATTTGAGTTCGGATCCCAGCAGCAAGGGTAGGGTGGTTTGCATCTCGCTTGAGCCATGTAGGAAGTGAGCAGTATCAGTTTTTAAACAGCCACAGGTATGAACCGTGTAGAGACGTCCAACTCTCTTCCAGCCAGAACCTAACAACATCTTGGTCTGGGATTGAACTCCCACCTGTTATATGGCTATAGGGAACCAGAGCAGGAAGGCTTGGCATCTTTTTGTTTTTATGATAAACTGGCTAGAGAGAAAATAGAATTTAGCAAATATTATTTTTTTTTTCTTTTGCAGCTTGTTTCTTTCTGAGTAACATTCTTCTCCTGTTTTAATCAAACTATAATTCTGTGTTCATAGAATATTCTCATGAGTGATTTTTTTAATGTCTAATGCTAATTTTATTTCTCACAAAAATCTAGAATCTCTATGTGTACATCAGATAAATATGATATTTCTTCTCATATGCAAAAACACCAGAAAAACTTCAAAGTTGAATTCTATTAGTTTGTTCTTCAGTTTCTTCATTATTTTTTTTTCTTCTGTGATTTGAGGAAGATGTGGTGATCTTTTTAGGTTTATTTATTTTTTTTTTTAAATTCTAGGCTTTGTTCTTTACTCTGGAGTCTTCAGTTCCTGTCTATGTCTTCTGAAAGAACAGAGATAAAAATGTGTATGTGTGAAATATAACTTCAGAGTCTTCCTTGGTTTATTGTAGGTCTGACTATATCTATTTTAAATTTTTATTAATTTTTTTTTACAGAAAAGATGAATTGTGAATTCTAAGCATTAGGAAGCCTGCCAAATCTTGCAATGTATGAAAAACTTCAGTGAAAAAACATCAGAGCTTTCTACCTTGCAATTGAGGTCCAAAAGACTGCAATGACATTGTGTATTTAAGTATTCTGCTGTCATATTTAGCATTTAAAGCAGTATCTGCCACTACTATTTTTTATGACTTTCAATGCAGGATTTTCTGCAAAAGCTTTGCTACTTCCTGAATGTCACAGTTCACATGCAATTAATAAAACAGAACTGGGGAATTAAAGTCAAACAAAATACAGCATTAATAGCCTCAATACAGTTCACAACATGAACATTTAAAGAGAAGGGTAGTTCTTAATCGTTTCCTGGAAAAGGTTTTGTTTCAAGCTTTAGGTGTAAATTCATCATAAGATTACACAATGGTGACAAGTACGCACTTTGCTCATAAAGGATTTGTAAAATCTGCCTCCTTATGTCACCTGCAGCCAAGTCCATTTGCTTTTTGGGGCTCTGAGAAAACAGAAATACACTTTCAGTAGTAATGTTCTCTTTCAATAAAAAGATGTTTACCCCAAAGTGGAACAAAATTCATAAATTTGAGCTTTTCCATGGAACGTAAATTTTCAAAATATTTTCTTTTTGGGAGAATCAAATGGAATATTTAAAAAAAAAAAAAACAAAACCAAGCCACAGAGCCAACTGGCTAAATATCTCAGATAGAAATCACACCAGACCAAGGATTCAGTTGCTCTTGGGAGCAGAGAGCCCTGTAAACCAGCAGGGAGGCCCAGTTTGCCCATCTGGTGTACTCGAGTCTGTCAGGGATTTCAGCAAAATTAATGTGTTCCTGCAAGATGATTTCATTTCACTGAATCTGAATTTTCCAGGGAAAACTAATCCACAAGAACATTTGTCTAATTCTATTGTTCATTGTCTGCATAGCAATAATTTATTGCTTGTTTGTCAAGGGGTTTCATACCCTTTTGCAGAATGTGTGACGACACCATGATGAGTGTTTGTGTTGCTACTGGACAACCCAACAGATGCAGAACCTACAGACACTGAAATGTAATGCCTCCCATGAAAGTATCTCTAACAAAGAGGAATGAGTTAAATTCCATATGCCGCTTACATCCTGAGGGTTGCTCTTCTCTTGCCTGTGACTATGAGAAATGAAAATGTACTTCATTAAAAAAAGATATCAAACGCCAGGTTTACACTAGGATAAAGAACACATCTTTCACTTGAACAAAGAAAAAAAGAGTGGAAAAAATGGCTCTGCCACTGCTATTACAGTTTCAGAAAAGCTGGATTTTTTTTTTTTGTTGCTTTTCCCCAAAATTATTTTTTCTATCATATTCCATTACAACAAAAACCTCCTGTCATTTGTATTAATGTCATTTAATTTCTATAACATGCATATGCACCTAAACATAAGCTCTGAGACTTGAAAACAAAATCAGAAGACAGGGGAAATTGCAGGAGCTTTTATGAGAAAAAAAAATCATGTGTAGCATTAGCAATTAATGTTAGAAAGTCAAAGATTAACAAGACTAATTTTTGCAAACTTCCATCTATAGCAATGAGTTTGAGAGATCATCAAGCACTGCTTTAAATTACATTCTTAGAACTTCCCTGAAAAAAATTCAAAGCCAAGCAATAAATGTTGAAGCAAAAGTCAAAAGGTTGAAGGTAATTCCCTGATTTCAGCAATTAAACTTCAGGGTTATGTTAAAAAGGCCCTGAAATGTGAAATTTTGTTTCTTGTCTTTGAATAACAGAAGATAAATAAACGCTATTTGGTTAAGAGTGTATGCAATCATTCCATACTATTTTGTAGACAAAGATGTTAGCGATTGCAGTGGCCCATGAAGTATTAATTTTTCAAAAATCTGTGCTGAAGGGTTTTGTCATGGCAAACATATCTTATGGTGCACATATGAAACCAGTGTGGAAAATCTCTATCATTAAACATATCCACTACTTTTTCTTGACCTCTGCTTTGAAAAGTGATAGGCAGCAAACTAAATCATTGAATATTGTGCCATCTGATGAATATGACAAACACATCTGTTTCTACAAAAATTGAAGCTCGTCTCCTTTCTTCAAGAACAGAAATAGAAAAAATAATAAAAAAAAATTGCTTGAATTCAACTGCAAACTTTGAGAGTGTGTCTTGCCAACGTGGAGAAGTTGGTGGTCTTTTGGTTTATGAAGTTTAAAAAGTGATATACACTGATTGTTTGTCCAAATGAGACAGATATAAAAGAATGTGATTTTATCTGATGGAGAAAGAAATAAAAATGAGAAAATCCCCATATGGCAGGTAACAAAACTGCTATTGACTTTTTTCACAGTTCATACACACCAAAGAAATACACTATATGTTCATATATAGCATATTGACAAGGAAGCCAGAAATTTGAATTTTACCTTGGTTTTTGCATGTTATTCTTGTACTCCTACTATTTCTAATTTTAAATACCACAGTTTTGGTAAAAAGATATATGTCTGTAGAATTAACTTTTTAAAGAAACATAATTTATGTTTCAGTGCCCCATCCTCATTTTTCTTGAATATTTATATTGTTTTAATTGAGATTACAGATGTTCAGTCTTTATTTCATTATGTTTAGAGTTTGTGGAGCAGAAGCTAACACAAACAGCCCAAGAATTTGTAGGTACTATGGACCACTAAAAGAGTCATTGCAAGAATTTCAATTTTGGGCAAGCTAGCTAACATGGAGTGTAACCAAGGTGGCCAAAATACTGCTGAAAAGCATATGAAGTCTTCATATTAGCAATAGCAGGGTTTCACTGTTAATTGTATTTCAGATCTGCTCATGATTCAGTACTTTCAACAGATACTATGTACTGTGATATTCAAGGATGAAGGAATACACAGACCAGATTACTCTATCCATTTTCCATGCTGGAAACCATAAAAACATACTGACTATTCTGAGTGTTTCAGCAGGTTGTATGTGGGCAAAATTTATTCTACCTTTGTGCGTTTCAAAGGAAATAGTCTCATGGAAATACTGAACAAAAGAAATTGAGAATTGGAAGGACTACACTTTTCTCAGCCAAAGTAGAACATAATTAGCAACACAGAAAACTGTGATTGTTCAGTGGTCTGGCCTCTGCGAATAATTTCAAAGAAGCTGAAGAAAGTGACACTTTTATGTGAGAGTTCATTAAGAACTTGTATTTTATGTGGAAGATTTTAGTAATGTAAATCAAATTAAAATTGATGATTATAAAATAGGATATTACAGTGAGAGACAGTTTTGGGTGTATCCATGAAACCTAGCCAGTGTTTTTACAAACTCAAGATAGTGGAGATGGTTACAGTTCATGGGATGCTGTGTGGCTACAGTTTATCTCAACCAATAAAACTAAAGTCAAGCAAGTATCTTTCAGGTTGTAATTGTTTATGTTTGCATCAAGTATTATACTATCAATGTGTGACAAACTTCTTGTAAAACAATGTCTTTTTAAAAGATACTGAGTGTATGTGATAAATCTAGAATTAGTTGAGCTCCCTGAAAAGACAATTTAAATAACTTTATTTATTTTTCTTGTAAGAATATTCCTGGCTACAGCCCATCCAGTCACATGTAC
This sequence comes from Xenops minutus, assembly GCA_035221455.1. NCBI lineage: Eukaryota > Metazoa > Chordata > Aves > Passeriformes > Furnariidae > Xenops > Xenops minutus. The sequence goes on along the minus strand of JAWWEE010000105.1, from coordinate 82,937,805 downwards.
AATAATATTTTCATATTTCAATTGGTTAGCAAAAGTTACTCTAAGCAGATCATTGAGAAGAAATGTGCAGGTAAAGATCCAGAGTTCAGTCACCTTTACGTTTTTAAGTTTGAAAAGTTCAGGAAAATCCCTACCTCTCTGAAGCTTAAGAATGAAAGAATTATATGACTTCAGGACAGTCAGAATTTTTACATAACTGCTTTAAAGTCTTACCCTCCTCATCTGAATTTCTCCGGGATCTTGCAGGCCAGGCTTGGGAGCTGCATAGGTAGCCCAGTGAGGCTCACCCCTTGGGCCCTAGAGGCCGATGCAGACAAGGTGATGGGGATTCCCATCAGTTTTCCAGCCAGCCCACTCTGCATCCCACATATCTGCAAGCACTGCTGGGGCTGACCTGCAGCCACCTGCTCAGCTGCTTAAGAACAACTTTATTTACTTTTGTTCAAAAGTTGCATCATCGGCTGGACACCTTCTCACTGGTACTCATTTCAGCTAGGTTTAACTGAAATAAATGGCTGATAAGTCTAGAAACTGTGCTGACTCCTCACTGCCAAAGTGCAGCTGGAACACAGTAACCCCAGAAAACCAGACTGCTTTTGGAGTTATCAGATCAAAGTACAAAAAAAGTGGTGAAAAGTACAGACAGACCAGTTATGAAATATGCAGATAAAATGTTGTTTGACCACAGAACAGTTTTCAGAGTGAGGTGAAAAGCTGTTCAGGACCAAACTCACTTTACAGTGTTCAACTCCACTCTGTAAAACCATTAGTCTTATAAGACATTTTTCTCTTTTAAAACCAAGGTTTTAAATAAATTCCTTTGCTTTCTTCTTATTAAAATCCTTCTAACTTGTGCACAATTTATTAATCAACTATTGTTCCTTTACAGGAGACATATGTTGCAATAGAAGAGGCAGATGGAAAAAACAAAGTATAAATGGCAAAAGCAATATACGAAATACTCAACAGAATGCTGTCTCACTCCAAATGTTCCATATTTCAAAGCAGGGAAGTGCAATTTGTCTTTAAAGTACACTTTAAAGTATCCTTTCAGAAGCAGTTATTTTTCACATTAAAATATACATTAATTGTCTCACATGTTAAAAAGTATATTCAGGCATCCTGCAGATTCTAATTACTACTTTTAAAAAAGGTTAGATATTATATAGCATACTTGCTTGCTGTTTCTAGGCTCAGTGTCAACAAGTGGTACTTGCAATTACTAAGCATTACAGAAAAGTTTACCAACAGGCCAAAACTCTAACCTTGTCTTGGGCACCTTCAGAAGAATAAAACTAACCCAAAGAAGGGTTTGATGATGGAAAAATGGGAAACTCTGATCTATATTTGCCTTCAACTAGAAGTAAGAAAACTCGTTGTGAGGAGAGACTCTCCAAAAGATTAATCTGTATTAATCTGAATTCCCCATGATTTTCAAAAAGTTAGGGTACAGTTTATTCAAAACAGAGGACAAGTTTGAAGTAGAAACAATACAAGCATTATTGATTAGAATTGATCGAAGTAAAGCTCACCACACAAACCTACATTTATTTTTAACCTTGAATGAATCAGGGGAATAATAATTTTTATCATTATTATATTTAAAAGATGCAGTCTAGAGATTGGTAAAACACCAATTTTGAAACACCAAACTTTTAGGGTCTGACTTTTTTCCTTTCAATCATTTCAATATCTGAACAACAACAAAAAAAGGTTTATATAATAAGTGTAACAAGAAACTGAGAGAGGTGGAAAAAAAAATGCCTGAAAAAGCTAGGAAGCTGTACTGGACATGCACAGTTTTGGTAGGTAATGAAGGAAGAAAAATGAAGGAAAATAATGACACTACATTTATCCCATGATAAGTAGAGTAAGACCTGTACATTAATAATTGTACATTATTTTATAAAACTGAAAGTTCTCTATGCAATGTGGTGCATTCTTCTGCATTCTACTGTCTTAATTCATAAAGATATATTGAGCAATTTTGTCAATAGTCTCATGACACTAAGAAAAATGAAGCAAAATCAGAAGTACATTTCTTCATCCAGGAATCTAATCTAGAAGCCAAAGCCATGATAGCATTAAGAATGATCAGGTTGTAGATTTTGACCCTGTGCTTTGTTCATGGTTAAAGAACAGAGAACATCTGGACCCCAGAAAACTTAAAGGAAATTGTACCTCCCACTGTGGAGTAATAGAACTCTATTTATCCCATTCCAACTGTGAGCAAGAGACATAGTATTTTGAAATGCGTAGACTCTGATTTCTAATCGGTGTAAACAAAATGCGAAACTTGTATATTTTTACCAAAGGACTTAGCTACAAAGCAGTGTCTGTAGCAAACATAAACTCTTAGGGACCTCTAAAGGTACATTTGTATCTTTACCTGTTTCCCACATAAGACAATCATAAACACATTCATTTAACTTCTCTCTCTTCCTCCAGTATCTTCCCAACAGTAAATTATACTGAGCCCACAGTAAGTCAGCTTCCGCACAATAAAATTAATGAGCAGTGTTGCTAAGAGCCAGGTGCTACAGACTAAATGAAATGTCTCATGGAAGCTCAGACTTTGGACCATTAACCATGGCTAATCAGCATGGTTATTCTATGAACAGAAGCAGATGCCCCTCCAGAACTGTCTTCATTTTGTTAGTGCGCATGTACCAGGTAATACTTTAAACCGAACTTTATATATTGCTCTGAAAGTTGTTGGATAACAGAAGTGGTGATATTGATTCACCTTTTATTCTGATTGTATTCAATAATATTGCTACTCGTTATGGTGGCTGAAGACAGTGGAGCAGAACTATTCTTTTGTTGCAACTGGCTTAATTTACCCAAGCTTCCCATGCACATGTGTGACTAAATGAACACTATCTCTGAAAGTACACAAAATATTACAAGGTACCTTTTTTTTCTCTTTTCTTCTCCAAACAAAATGCGGCCTTTTTTAAGTTTTCTGGGGAAAGAAAATGAAAGATGCCAGATGACAAATGCTAAGTGCTTATTGCTTAGCAAACATGCTGAACAAATACCACAAAACTTATAAAGCTGTTGAGTACAGGAACTCATTCCACCGAAACCCAGTGCAGGAAGACAAATAAAGGGTTAGCACTACACTTGTGATAATACAGTTAAAAGCAACCGAGTTATATCTAAATTGAGTGGGAAGAGATATTAATTTTGGTGCAACTATATTGTAACACATTGCTTTATATTACAATCTAGTACTCCATTTTAGGATAATGAAAAGAGTCATGATAAAAATGGCACCACTTTATGAAAATTAACATGACACAAAAAAATAAATTTTCTTATATAAAACTTTCATCTACTATTTTTAATTTCCTCTCTGCAAAGAATAGACCTTATATTCACATAGAGCAAATTAATTCTCCTTCAGTTGGTTTACTAACATGTAGATAAATCCTTGAATCACCAGATACTTTACGCTGTTACTCTGTAAGCTCACTAACAAGCAACACAAATTTTACCTTCACTTACACTCAGTGTTACTGTATATGAGAAGAAAAAAGAAGCTGAGAGAATTGACACAAACGTGTGGAAAACTACAGGTAGGGAAAAGATGTCTATGTCTAGCTCTCTGCCAAAGGCAAACTACATAGAAATTAAGAAGTCTGACAAGTTCATTGAAGATACACAAAGAATTTAGGCATAAGCCAAGGGCACTTGTCTGAAAGCAGAAATTATTTATTTTTGCAGCAGAAAATCAGTCTCAGGTTCTTGACAGAGAGGGATTTGCACAGAATAGCACACCTTGCTATAGTGTATAGTATAAGGTATAGTAAAATTGTTTTAGCAGCTGCATCCATGTACTACCTTGATACACAAATCTTATGTTTTGACAGTCAGCCTATAGCTCTTTAATTTACCAATAGAGAATGGTTTTCAAAAGGTAAACTGGCCACTTGACCAACCCAAAATTTGAATCTAAGGGTAAACTCATTTTGACACATACTTTATCAGTACTTAGAATATAAATTAATATGATTCAAGGGGAATTCTAGAGATTTTAAGAGCTTGATAATGCCATATTCTAGATCTACTTTTAAAAAATTAATTATAAAAATGTTTATGAATCATAGTCACTGCAAACTGTTTGCTCTCAGCAAACCATAAGCAGAGGTCATCTGAAGGCCAGCAAGTCAGAGCTAGAATTGCAGTGTGGTGCTAAACCATGTCATTCTTCTGTGACTTCTACTGCTGCTGGGACCAAATATAAAGCACAAAGTGAGAGATTATGAGCCAACAGCTAAAGATTTTGGATCCTGCTTGTTACAAAAGAAAAAAAAAAATATGAAAAAAATGAATATTTCATCTCCATGGCACTTTGATGGAACTAAATACAAGACTGCCTGGTGTGGTCAGTAGTCAGGTAAGGCTGACCAGCAGAGATTCTTCCTGCATAGATAAATGACAAGATATGGATACGCTCCTCTCACACACGCGTTATTCTTGCTAAGAGGTCTGGAAAGTGGTGTATTCAAGCATTGAGATAAAGGCCAAGGTTTACTGGAGTCTGCTGTAAATCGCAAGAGGATATGTATATTATTAGGCCTCACAACATTCATTGGCTTCATCTGTGGAAATAGTTTACATACTCTCAATGCAGGCTGTAGCACTCAAAGGAAATGCTGAAAAGAAAATCATTTAACCGAATAGAAGCAACGCTTACCACAAAGACGATGAATGAAGTCAAACTTGAGAATAAAATTACAGACACTGGGCTGCTAACCCAGAATGCTTCCAAAGCAGTCCTGCTGTCGGATAATTTCCTGAGACTGATTTTGCCACAAAGTCACAGTTAGAAGTGGTAGTGGATTAAACTTCACCTAGAAAAAAACAAACCAACCAACCAACCAACCAAAACAAAAAACCAAAACCAAACAAAAAATAAACTAACCAACCAACCAAAAAAAAAAAACAAAAAAAAACCAAAAAAAAACCAAGCAAAAAACCTGTAAACCTGTCAAAAGGAGGAACAGAGTTGTCAACCCACATTCTTTCCTAGAACTTCTGTTTCAATGTGCACAACAAATTCTTGCATTGTCACATAAGGTGGTCACACGGGCTAAGGTACACGTAGCCCTTTTCTGACCCGCAACCAAACACAGCTGTGTCAGGCAGTGGGTCTTAATAGCCTGTTTTGGTAAATGACTGTGAGCCTTCTAAGTCCCACCTGTTAAAAGCAGCTTTTCACCTCATGTTTGTGGATCTTTATCAGAAAGTTTACAAAATTGACTAGCCTTTACTCAATCTGGGAAACAGCAAACACGTTCATGCAAACCTGTAAAGAATAATAATAATAAAAACAAATTTAAGTTTTCCAAAGTTTTCTAATTTATGATAGATCTGAACCCACAGCCTGGGATAAACTTTTGTTGACCTTAATCATCAGATTTTGGCTTTCCAGAGCAAGATGATTTGATATTCAGTTCAGAAACAATACAGTGAAGTGTGAATCTTAATATGTGCTATCAGTGAGCTCAGGCAGGACAAATGGATTTTCAATATTTAAACAGAAATGATAATACAGAGCCTTAAGTTCCCTTTCCAATTATTTATATATATGGTCATCAATTGTTTTCCTGTTGTAGGCACAAGCTAATGTTCCGTGCCTTCATTGACTCTATTAGGACTCAGATTTTTATAAAGTATCCCCGATGTTACTGTGGACAAAAAAAAAATTGCATGCTGCATAAGTGGTTGTTATAATCTTTGCTCAACAGCAGAGAGGTATCAGACTCAGTGAAACTTAGATGTCTTCGAAAGCACATATGCAACCAAAATTAACAGATTGAATTGCAGGTGGTGACACTGTCTGCAAAGCTTTGCTTATTCATTTGAATGTACCTTGTTGAAAAGAAATCAGCAAAATCCTAATTGCAAGAACACCAGGAGAAAAGTTTGGGGTTTTTTTTCTTTTCTTCCTTTTTTTTTTTTTTTTCTTTTCATCTTTTAGCTTGTGCCAATTATCATGCATTCTTAGATAAAGGAAGTTGCACACACACAAAAAATCACATTGAAACACTGCATAAAGTAACAGAAGAGCAGAGAAATAAGTGCTTTGGAATTGCAAGTTGTATCAATATGAGAATATGTTTTGAAGTACTATAATACCTTCTCTTATAGAAAGAAATTTTTGCAGTATTTCTCTGTTCTTTAACTTAACACCCTCAATGTATTTTACATGCTTCTTAGATCTTAATTCTTTTTTCATAGTTCAGTGAAAGCAAGACAAACATTCATTAAAAGGCTAGACCGCTCAGTTAACAACACCTTTCAGTTACAGACCAGGAGGAATTTCCTTGTGAATAATGCCTTATTGTTGAATCAACGCTAAGATGTTGAGGGAAAAGAGTCACCTCTATCATAGTTTAGATTGGAAAAGGTAGGTACATTAACATTTCTAACACGCCACAGTATTATACTGAGCCAATTCGAATTACAGGGGATAGAGAAGTAGCTAGGCAAATTTTATGGAAAAAAAAGTATCAACATGAACCCATCAGCCAAGAAATATTTATATTCTTTCCTTCTACTCCCTTCCTTTTTTCTTCCATCCCAGATTTTCCCTTGTCTTAGGAGTTTTTATTTCTTGTTGTATTTTATTCTTTAGGACACAGATAATCTTTCTAAATAGATCCATCTGCTCCATAATTGATGCTTATTCTCACAGAAAAATGTACATTGGCTATGTCGATTCTCAACATTAGCACAGGATATAGGATGAGAAAATTGACTATAAAAAGAACAAGAATTAGCAGGCTTAAGTTTTCCCAATCCATTATTTTTTTCCCTCACTGAATGCATTAGATAATAATTTCTAATGGTATAATTTGGACCAGGGTCTCAAGTGTGTGCGCCAAGTATCAGTGGCCTTATTTTCAGAAGTAAGAAAATCTTTCCAAGACACACAGACATATTCAACAAATATGTAATATTTTTAGGAATGGACAAAAGTTGCAATGTCTTGATCTGCATTTAGACCCCACCAAAGGCAGAATTCAGTTTGAATCATACCCAAATTTTGGCAGCTATTTGGAAATGAACTCCCAAGAAATTAGAAAATAACATTTTCAGAAAGAAGTAGCAAATCTTGTTCTTACAAACTTAATATATTTGCCCTGCCAAGGCTCTCCCTGAGTCAAAAGGCTCTTCACCACCTGTAATGTAAAACAACCTGTAAAGTGAATGTTTGAGCATTTCTAAAGAGGAACTTCTGAATCCCAGATGTCAAACTTTGACTGAAGAACTTGTCTTCTCTTTCTGCCATCTCTTAAATCCATATGGAAATAAAAACAGTAGCAGGCAACAGGACAAAATCTTACAACTGTCAAAGAAAAACAAGGAAAATTAAATAAATGCTGTTGAAATTGAATATATAGTACTTAGTGGGTTAAATTCATCAATGTCCTGGTTTCATGAAACACTCTCAGTGCGTGTCAGTGGAAGCCAATCAACCCTAAAGTCCCATTGAGCTGCCTCACAGTCACTTGCCAAGCTCTCTTAAGCAGAACAACTGCCTTTAACCAGGCATGATTAGAGGAGGTTCACAGAACTGAAGACAACCTCTGGTTATCACTGTTTCAGATAAAAGGTTGTCTCATGACCCTTCACAAGCCTAAAAACCAGTCCTGGTCCTACCAATGAAAAATGAGCAAAGATAGTGGTGCAAGCATCTTTCAATTGATACACTATTTGAAAGGACTTCATGCACTTATAAAAATCCATGTTTCCACTGTCTACACACATTTATGTACGGTATGGATGCAGAAAGAGAGCATGAGGTTCACTCATGGAACAGCAATACATTTTTAAACCATTCCTTGACTATACAGTACAACGGAGGATAAGGCTGACATTTTCTGAATTACAACCTCTTTGAAGTAGATGACATTTTCAGTATATTTAGATATGTACTAGCAAAACAGAAAGATTTTTCATTACAACTTTCAGGAACTATAATTATAGCTATAACTATATGTATCATAATGATAAACCATTGGCTCATAGTATTTTTACTAAGCATTTCCAAGACATTTTCAAAAGTATGTTGTTAAAATCCTAATAATAAAAAAAGAATGCTTTCATATGTCTAATTGTTCATACCAAAGCTAAATGCATATTCACAGAAATATATTTATGGCTAAGTAGTAACTCCTCCATCCCCCCAAATTTATACAACTTATCAGTCATGCCTAACAAAATTTAGTCATGCCCAGAAATATCTGAGCAATATTCTGCATAAAAATATTCCTTAAAGTATATCTTAAGGTGTTTGTTAATAGAGTTAGATTGTCATTTCCATTGAAGTGTTTGGTACAGCACTTGCAGAGTCATCTGGTGTATATTCAGTAGAGCAAGCATGAAGAACAAGATATCTGGCAGTTGCACAGAATTTGTCATAGGCTATGACAAAGCTATCTCTACATACATGTTTTTAAGATTAACATGAGCTGAGGTCTGCACTGCCACAACTGTACAGTGATTATTCCTCAGGCTAAAGAGTTTAAACTCTATAAATTCTCTGGCTAAACATTTGGCTGCAGTGTAAGCATATCCTTAGGGAGAAGTTCTCATCATATGGATGCACAAAAGTCAATAGGAATGTATCAGTAGTGTTAAAATACGGACCAGATTTGTCCATAAGACTTTGGCAAGATCATGAGCTTTAACATAATGAAAAAAATAAAAGGCATATTTTTCAGTAATTTCATTGCATTTATATTTGGTTTCAAAGACACTTAAAGGATTAGAAAACATGTGGACTTAATAAATATTTCAAATTAGACACATTTTTAGTTATTCAATAGTGAGAAATCATCTTAAACAATAAACTTTGTGTTCTATACATTGTATGTAAAGGCTTTTCCACCACCAGAAAAATCTGCATTGAAAAATTCACTCCTAAAAGTCCATTTCTAATTCTAATGTTTAGAAACATTATATTTTGCTATTATTATTATTTAGAAACACTCGAAAATGCCTTTATGTGGCAATGCACATACACATGAAAAACATGCTTCATGATGGAAATAGTCACTCAGCTCTAATTATAACATAGCCAGGGACACCATTATAATCATGAAAACCTCACTGGAGTTGTCCCGTCTGCATAGACACACTGATTTTTAAATACCAATTCAGTTAATAAAATGACAGGTTCAAACAGCTTATACCACAAATTCCTAGCAACCTACAGAATTAATTCACTTATCAAGAAGAATAATCTTGCTTCCAGTGATTATGAATCATCATAAACCCCATGATTTATGAGATGAATTGTATAATTCACAGTAGCTACTGTACTGTGAAAACAAAACCATAGGGCTGGATACAATATGGCTTGACTCTTTTAGGTTGACCAAGCTGTAAATCTCTGGGATTCTATAGAGCCAGCTACAGCTCAGATCTCTGAAAGGACCTGTTAGCTTAAACAACCAAGATCGAGACCACATTTATTTCCACCCTGCATTCATCGCTTCTAACATGGTGTGCTTTCAAAATGAAAAAATGCTATTTTTCAAAACTGAGAAATGTCCATGTACTTTTTATATGTTAGCTTTAGAGAAAAGCCATAGGGTGCATATTGCTCAGAGTCCTGCTTCCTCATATTTCTTCTTAAACCATTTCTTTAGTGTCAGAACCATTTCTGTAGGGTTAGGTTTTGTGAGACAAAACTGAAGTCCTGGATCTCTGTTGGAAAAACATGTTTTGCTGCAACAGCAGTGAAATAAATAAGGTTTCAATTTTTGCTTAAATGAAAAATGAGCAGAACAGGATTTAAGCAAATGGTACAAAAAAAAAAGGCTGACTTCACTGTCTTCAGTAACGTGGCTTTGATTAGTGAGCTGAAGAAATGTGGTGTGGAACTGAAATACGTGCAGCATTTATCCCTTCTCTTTTTCCTGAGGTGGGACTAATACTGACAAGCAGACACTGAAAAGTGAACGTTTATAGCATATCTTTGAAAAAAAAAAATTTACTTTCTGGAGAAACAAGTTACAATGCCCTATCATGGCAGCCCTGCTGCAGTCAGTGACTCGTAGCACGAGCAGTCTGACCCACAGGACCAACCTCTGCCGGACTGTGGCCACAGCTGACCTCACTCTTGATCCTTTTCTCTGGTCATTGTGGAAAGAAATGTTGTACTGTTTGGCTATAGCCCGCTCACTGCTGACAAGCTAATCTCCCATGACAGACTGCTGCTCCCTATAACAAACATGCTCAGGCTGTGTTTGCTGTCAGCTGAACAAACCCTGCAGAGCTCATATGTACTATATTTTGAACTCTGGTATTAAAAATGGTCTAATGATTTTCTTCATGTAGGCTGCAGTGAGGCTGAGGGAATGCAAGTCCTTTTTTTATTTTTATGCTGCTAATAATTTCCATAGACTCCAAAGTCTTTTTTTTTTTTATTAAAAGTTGAATGCAGAAAAACAGATTTATATAATCCTCACAAATTCATACAAGGAAATTAAATTGACATAATATCCTACATTCTAGTGGAAAAATCTATTCTTTAAGGCAGCCCAAGACAATCTCTTTCTTGCCCACGAGTGCATGAGATGAGCAACATCACTGATAATACTCTTCTTCCCACTGCACAGTCTGGCTGTGGGCTGCTCCTGTAACTGTGCAAAGCCCCCTCTGGGAAGCAGCAAGCTGTCAAATTGCTTTCTCATTGAGCTAATGGCATCTGACTCATATCAGATGAAAACAGAGGATTCCTGCACAGATGCACCATAGCAATGCCACTGATAGTACGATGAGTAGATATTTATGTTCCCTGACAATGACAGAATAAGGGAGTTGCAGACAGAGAATCATTGATTAGAATAAATAAATTAATTCAAATTAAAAAAAAGTAGATCTAGTAGTCAATAACGTTTTGCAAAACTGTCTCTCACCAGAATCTTTGGCTCAAGTTTTTATTGAATATGGATAAATTCGTGGTCCTGTCAGACCATTTAAGTGAGTGGAAGAATTTTGTTTCTTTGCTGAAGTTTACTCTCTATGCAAACAGATTAAGGTCTGTGCAGGACAGGACACAAAATGCTACTGCCCTGAAAAGCAGTCTGCCTGGACAACAAAACTGATACCTCATCATTATTTATGATTCAAGACCAGATTTTGTCACAGAAGTTTTTACTTCTAATAGGGAACCTGTCACAGAGCAAGAAAGAAAATAAAGCTGAAGGGAAAAAAAAAAAAAAAGAAAAAAAAAAGATGCTTCTTTATAATTAATTGTGTTTTTCACATGCCTAAATTTTGAGATGTCAGAGTAAGATGTGAAATAGTCTTTTTCTTACTCACTTTGGGTGTTTGCTGTTCATTACGGCTCAGTATTTCCTCCAACTGAAAGTTTAACACTTAATGGGATTATTTAGTTGACAATGAATGACAGGTCCTTAACAAGGGTCTCTATCGTGTTCCCGTAGCATGGTTAGCATTCACCTCTTTTACATTGATTTCTAAAAACTAGATGGGAATAAACTAGTAGAGTAGATAGTTGAGGGGTTTTTTTCTTGTAGAATGCAGTCTTCCTGTTTTTTGTTTTTTTTTTAAAAAAAGGCTTAATTTACTGCTCTAAACTATTTCCTACATTTGAGTTAGATAATAAAATTCCCGTCATGATAAATTTCAAATTTACAGTCTGAAAGGAGAGTCATACACATACCATATTCCGTGTTTTCAAATGCAAATATTTTTTTGTGTATTACACTTTCAGAAAAAAAAGGAAACAACAAACTAGGCTAGCACAGAATTTAATTTCCATATTTTTCCATAACTTTCAACTGTTTTAAATTGGAGACACTAAATTTCACTTGCTAATAGTTACATCTTGTCATGTTTGAGCATACATTGTATCTATCTGGGAAAGAGAGGTTCTTAGGTGCAAGTATTACAGGGGAGGAATCATAACAGATTACAAAATGCAGTGAACCACTGATGTAAAATCCTCTTATTGTGTAATAAATGGTGTAAAGGCTTAGACAACTACATTCACAGTCGGCTTTAGTTGCTTGTCAGCTCTATTTATGGGGGTTTTTTGCTGTGCAGACTAGGAATAATCTCCTCCCTGATGAATGCGAATGCTCAGGATTAAGGGTTCTGGGCCAGGAAGGACAAGAGGAAACAGTGAATTACTGTCATATGTGGAGGTTTGGGCTGGTGTCAAGTGCTGTGCAGGTGCAGGATTATGATGTAGTTCCCTTTTTTTTTTCAGCAAGCCCTTCTGCTCATGACTGTGTTTGTGTTGCTGTGCAGGTTACCTTCAGGGACTAGGCTACACCCCTGGGTGAAACACCTCCCTGTAAAAATTTAAATGCACTGTGGGAAATAGAGGAATTTTATATAAAACTTCTCCTGTTGCTTAACAAAACAGTAGATTCCCAGATGTTGTCACAGCACTGGATGTTTTGTATATGCTACTTATGTAACTGGTTCTTTGCAAGTGAATTGCTTTGACATCTCCAGCATATAAACCCACATATTCTTAAGGTGATCAGTTTGGAGCCAATTAAACATACTGGGAATATCTTTGCTAGCACTGTATTTTATATCTCTACCAAACATTACTTGAATAGAGATATGTGTTTCATTCCATTTTATGGTGCTATGACCACCATTAAAATTGCCAATCACGTTCTTGTAACAAAAAGTTTGTGAATTTCAGTTGAGAATACAAATCCTAATATTTCATTGGTCAAGGAGAGATATGGGCACTTGAAAAATCTACCCCATGTCAATAGAAGACACAAAAACATTTTTGCCATATAATCCATAAATCAACAATATGAAAATAAACCAGCAAAGCCTTTAAAGTTATGTAAATTTTGCCATTGATTTTATAATGCACGTTTCATAGTCACGTTATCTAAACGTTTTACTTGTCAAAAAATTAGGTATACCTTTTTCATTGCAAAATTTTCAAAAACAATTCAAATGAATTCCTTCATCAGTCAAGTTCACATGACCAAATAGTTTATTGATTACTGTCTCACATAACTCAGTAAAGACCTGTCATGACCTAATCATCACCAAACCCTGGTCTTCCTCTGGCCTACCAAGAGTTTCTAGAGGTCATAATGGGGGCTTTTACAGGAATGACATCTCTTTTCCCAGTTATACATGAAATGGGAAAGTCCATAGAAAAAAGAAATGGAAATTCAAACACTTAAAATCAATCAGTTAAAACTAGTGAGTAGTCAGGCAATCTCAGGAATGGTTCCTCCTAAGGTATGTATACCTTGGGAAAAAAAATCTACCAGTTTTGGTCATATCATTCTCTGGGGTCAGCCAGCTCAGCCTTGTCTTCTTGTGACCTCTCAAAGACCATTTAGAATAAATCATCAATTCAACATGTCTTTCTTCTTTTTTTCCCGGTTCAATACCCTCCCTTTCCCCCCTACCATGTACATTTTGTGGAAAGTAGAATATGTTCTTCAGTTTATCTTTCAGGGGGCCATCACACCTATCAAGCCATCATTTGACTTGCATGGCCTGTCACTTTGAAAGCATGGTTTTATATTATGTCTTTTCTCTCTACATCAAGTCACATGCCTTTAGGGCTGTAACTTTGGTCTGAAGAAGAGTGTTAAAAATCTGTGCAGAGTTTTGTTTGGTTTTTAAAATATCTGCATTATAAATCTATTCGATCTTATTTGAATACCAAGAGTCTCTGTTTGGGGAAGAGATGTTTCCTTGTTTGTTTCTTTGTTTATTTCACTTTTATTTTTCCCATGTAAACAGCCATTCCCAACACCTTTTTCTGTGTTTCCCATATGAGAGCTTTTGACTCAAAAAGTAACAGAATACACAGGTTTGCAGATTTAGTTCTGATTAATATGGAGATAATCCCTGGGAACATAAAGGTGCAATGTAATTAAGACAAAAATCCAAGGCAAAGAAAGACCAAATAGGAAACAATGCCTTAATAGAAGGACTGAGGGGACTGACCATCTTTGGTCTAGGGAAAGAGGATGCTAAGGAAGAGCAATTTTTCTGAAATGTCACAGACTTTCTAGAAGTGTGAAATCTCCTGACCTGAGAAATTATCAGATAATAGTCGGTCAGGGACAGCCTGAATATCCTGCGTTGCCTCTAGGTGCAGAAAGGAGGGCTAGATCATAATCCAGCAGCACTGCCCAAGCAATGTACCACATCCCCTTCCCAGATAAGCAGATGCTTCCCAAATTCTGCAGCAAACGTAATTTACTGCCACATGCAGGGCCCTGATACTGTTGACAGTAGTTGTCTGGATGGGAGCAAGAGATAACAGACTGCTCTCCACTTGGAATTTTCTGCATCCCACAAATGCCTCTCCAGCTGCCATGTGTTTAATACCTGCTGCAAAGCCATTTTTTGCCCCAAACGAAAAGCTTGTTCCTTTCATGCTCCCTTTCTGTGCTACAGATATATGATGCAACAGTCTCAGCATCACTGTGATCTATCCGCCTTAACCAGGTCAACACGTTTTCCAAACAGTAGATCTGAAGATCAGAATTTACAGTTGATTAGAGATCATTCAGCAGCTCTGACTCAAAAACTAACTAAATAATTTCTGGCCATGTCCTAGAGAAGAATTTTTTTTACCCCAAATCTAAATATGCTAGAAATTCATTCCTTCCTTTTTGTGCTGAATAAATGCTACACATTCCTGTAAGGCCCATTCATTACCAAACAAATACAAATGCTAATTGAAGGAAGCAACATTTTCTAGAATGAGTGTGAAATGCAAACATCTGCCAGAATCCTCCTGTTACACTCGAAATATGAAAAATACTTGGAAGTTAGCTAATCCAGATCATTGATTTTCTCAAATCTTTATTTAATTCCTTTTGATTGTACATAATTAAAATATTTAGATTCCATTTTTTTTCCTAACAAGACTGGTGAAGACATTTCTTATATATTTACTAACTGTATAATATTTTCCTTCCTACCTTCTTTCTCTGAAATACACTCTTTGTTTTCACGAAGAGCCAGAAGTGTCCCCAGGTGACAATGGAGCATCCCTTCCTATTAACTTCTGTGGGAGCTGGGAATAAAGCAGACCACCCAGAATCAGAGTTTTAAAGGAAAAGCTCTCTTCACTTGAATAGAAGATTATCACAGGCTCCTTTCCAAGTCAGAAGTGACCTTTAAAATTAATCTTTAGCAAACCACTCACATATTGCTAACTTAAACAAACACTATAGCCCTAGCTAAACCAGAGAGTATATTTCCTTCCTGCTGATTTGTTCTCAATTATGTGTTGTAACAGAGGGAAATGAAAGATCCTCAAAGGAAGTAAGCAACAGATGCAAGATGTTTGGAAAGCTATTATAATTTGTGTAAACATTATCCTGGAATAAACCAAGCATTGGCCAAATTAGGGGAATCGATCATATTCCTAGCCAACCTTTTTGTCCAGCAAACTGATCCATGTCATAACAAGGAGGGTTTTCCAAAAAAAAATATGGGATCTTATAAACTCCTGAAGTCCTTTTGCTCCCAATGGGTTCACTAAAAATTGAGAAGGCTGGAATTTGACATGCAGACAATGGCCTCTACAAGGTGCCTAGAGTAAGATTCATACTAATAAACCCCCTTTCATTTACAAAGAAAATCACCATTCTTTTTCTGTTCAGTAATATGCAATCTCTTTAAAAACAAGGACCAATTAGGCAAAAATTGTTAACCTTCTCCAAAGACTTAAAAGTGATTGAAAACTTGTAAAAGCAAATGGAAATGTGTCTAAACATTACTTTTCCTTTCAGTACCTAGAAAATATTTCTAAGGGATTTATGAAAAGTGTCAGAAGGTGGAAGCTCACTATGAGTCCTCTAGACCTCTCCTAGGATGTATTTTTTTTTTTCAGAGCATTACATGTCAAAAAATGTTGACATGGTGCTCCAAGGGCACAGGTTAAGTTCATCCTGCAAATAAAATGATAGCTCAGCCTACTGCAACTGACTAAACTCATCTAATAAAAGTCACCTGGCTGCAACAACTTGAAGTAAGACTGATTCATATCTGTGAGTAAAGGTAGCTCAGGACCTTGATAGCACCCCGGAAGGGGGTCCAAGGGAAGGAAGAGGCCTGGCATACTCGGTCTCTACCAGCTTCTCTGTCATCCCATTTGCAGTGTGGTTCCCAGGTGCCTCCCCAAAGTGCTGACAAGGGCACTAGCAATGCACTGAACTTGAGCACATCAAATTGCTTGCACTTCGAAACACAGGTTCTGGCAATACCTGCAGCTCTCCTTGCAATATGATAGTCTTCACAGCAGACAAGCTTGGGGTTTTGAATTTTCTATGGCATGTAGAATACAGCTCTGGAAATTGAGGGATGTAAACCTTGCTCATAGGAAAACATTGTTTTTTTTTCCCAATATAAATGCACATCCTTGTGGAGTGAAATAAAACAAGACTAACAATGGCTTTTTTTTCCCTACAGTATTACCTACCATGGACATCTCTAAACTCACACATAAATTTCTCTGAGGCTCTAAACCATCAGAAGAAAATGACAGATTGACATACTAAATTCAGATCACCCCTCTAGCATCAGCACAACTATGATCTTATATTTGCTACAAAGCTGAATCAGTCCTAAGTCAAATACAGGTCTTACACCAATCCTCAGCTGTGCATGGAAAATTCTAATGCATGTATATCAAGGAATATATTTCTATAATAGTAAATCAAATGGAACCAGGCCCATTAATCAACCAGCAGAGAAGAGCCCACGTCAAAGCTATTAAATTCCCTTCCTCTGAGAAAGCAGGATAAATGGAAAAGACCAATACGGTTGGCCCAGCCAGGTGTATGGGACAGAGCTGGTTTTGTGCCAGGAGCTAAGGGCAGATCTCACAGCTGAGCAGAAGGTATACTGACAGATAGTGATTTATCAAGGTAAAGTTATATTTATTTTGCATCTTTATAGCTATATCTATTTTAAAAACAAGCCCCATTTTGTGTAATGTCAATTTTAAATTTCAAGTGTATCCCTAAAATATTATGCATTTAATAACAAATGTGCAGGGCCCATTTCTTTTGTTACATACAGTGGCACAGTTGTTGCTCTAACGCACCGAATCATATTTCTTTCTTGTTGTTTTCTATCAGGTTCTCACTTTATAGATTTGTTTGGGTTGTGTTTTTTAAAGCTAGCCAGGGTTTCTACCCTTTTTCTGGTCTCTTTTCCAAAATAAAAAGCAATCACAAAGCACAGGGTTGCCTGTATATGAGAGTACACCAGTATGCACTTGACAAACAGGAAGTTCTTGCTCATATAAGAGGAACAAGCAGCCATGGAAAACAAAACAACCCTGTGAGTCTGTATAATTACGCTTAAGTAGAAGCTACCTCAGGCATTTCTGTGTTATTAGGTAGCAGTGAATGCAAATGGGAAATTTACCCTTCTAATTCCCAGATTAACAGAAAGCCTGGAGCTCCAACAATGGATCATGGGAAACTGAGAACTGTTAATTTGAGTAATATTGAGCTACTTGATTTGGCTATCACATCCTGTTTCACAGAGCTGCAATCTTGTAGGAAGAGTTCAATGGTGATGCCATAGCATTACTAATCTATGATGATCACTGCACATGAAGACACTGCAATTTCTCACTTGACTGAAGTTGTGTTCATCATAGTACAAGAGATTGGTGTCAATTCTCTATAGGTCACTAACCTAAAATATTCTGGATCCTGTGTAACTGAACACCACAAAGCCACAAAATGATAACAATTTGCATCTCCTTAGAGCACTTGTGAAATAGCAGAGAAGTCCCAGCCTGGTGAGTCAGATCTTATACTGAGATAGCTTTCACCACAACTGACACTTTTGGGTAAATTGTTCAGAAAACAAATGGCTGGGAAATTCATGACCCGTCCTAACCTGTCTGAGTTAGAGAACACAGGCTTGCAGAAAACATGGGAGAACTATGGGAGAGTCAAGGTAGCAAAAACTGGAATGTTGCTCTCCCTCTTGTTTACCACTTGTATAGGACCTCAGGCTTTTGCATTCCAGATCTGAAGCTATCTCCAAATAAAAATGATTATCTGTTTTGTAAAAGTAATTAGAATTTAAATAACACCTTTATTATATATGGAGTTTTTTTCTTTTCATTTGTCTGAACACATTTGAATGTGATACAAAATTTTATCCTTCTGTCTAAATTAGAGCCGATAAATTTTAACATGAATACAGATTTTTCTGAAGTTGTTGTTGCTTCTAGTTCTCCCATTGCCTGGGTGAGATGAACAAGTTCCCTTTATGAGTATCCAAATCAGATATGACCACAGGTCATTTGACACAACTTGCTAACATGAAATTTCACATTTCTATACATATAAATGAAAAGGCCAAAGTGCAAGATATCTTAAGAGATGGCCCTTCCTTTGGGAAGAGACCATGACTGACCTCTCTAAACATTCAGTTGTTACATCTGTATTGAACAAGCCAACTGCTGAGTTTCTGTACAGGATCAGAGCTGCCTAGTCAATAAACTGCCAACAAGTGAGTTTTCACTTGTGAGGTTCCTGTTGTTTCTGTAGGTGACTGTATCACATCCACAGCTTATGAAATAGGACAGATTCTCCCGGAAACTTCTGCACCCTTTGGCACTGCTGCTTCTCATCTTCATCACTTCTTGACAGGAGACATCATGAACTGCATTTTTCTACAAACTTCAGTCTTCTCATCCTTGGTCTTCACTATATTTGCAAAACTCTTGAATAAATCACTAAGGTCACAAAAAGTCTCTGCTTTTCTTTTTCTGAGAACACCTTGGCAGTGGCACAAAAAAATATCATGGAAACCTCTCTTTCTTTTATTTAAAATGTTAGCAGCACAAAGATTTAAAATGCAAGCGGCACCAATACTTTTCGGTTATTTTCACCAGGTGAGATATGTGTGGTTTTTGTGGCTATCCCTAGGATCACCTGATAGAAGAAAATGGGGAAGTCACCTAAAGACTTTCTCTTCCCTTATAATATCTGCTACTATCAGGAGCAGCTCAAATCAGATAATTAGGTAGGTCTATAGCCTTAGAATATTCTGTAACTACCCACAATTACTACATGTCTATACATCAAGTATTTGATCAAGTATCAAGTATATAGTACCTACTCACTTCTAGATAATTTGTTCTTTGCAAATTCCTTCCTCATCCAAGGAAATATGGACTTGAATTTAAATATTCTACACATAAATTTTGAAAAGAGACACTATATTTGTAAAGAACTTCAGTCGATAATGGGGGTGATGGCACATCCAGTTGACTATAACTTGAATAGAATTGTGAATAGATTTCTGCACAGGGTCTGCAGTGTTTGTTTAACATCAGTAAAAACTTGTGCCCCAATAAAGTGCTCTCTGGTGACAGATTTTTTTCTTTTTTTATACACCATTACCTTTTTTTTATCCTATCAGTGGCTTCCTAAATTCATAACAAAATCAAGGGGTTTTTTAAAGGAAATTTGAAGTGGATATTTTTTTCAATCTGAAAAGCTGTTATGAATGCAACCTTTTTTCCCCATGACAATAAATAACATTTTATAGGCCAGTTGTGAAATAATAGGAAAAAAAATAAAAAATATCTGGGTTATACCATTCAACATATTTTGGAACGGCAAAACAATTTTTTCATCAACAATTTCACTTTAAATGTTTCCCTTCCTCTAATATTATAAAAACGTGGACTATTAGGCCTGAAACAGAACAGATATAGGAGAGATCTATTATGAGAACTGGCCTATGATTACAGATCTCCTATCTGTGAGAGGCAGGAAAATATGATATAAAAAAACAATGAAAAACAACACACATTATCACAATCAGAATAAATAATTCAACTTGACTTATTCTACCTCTCTTTTATGTGTAAAATCCATTAAACAACATTTTGGCAGTGTAGTAACACAGAGTTATTCCTATTTTAAATACTTTAGACTTTTAAAAATTGTGCAATATAAAATTACACTATACATACTTCTATTGTAATAGAAGTATTGAGGACCCTATAAATATGCCGGACTTTTGAAAAAATTAAGTCTGGGTTTTAATGATTCCAGGGCAAAAGTACAGTAATGACATTTAAAGAGAGAGATCTAAGTTTCATCAGTATAAACCCATATATTTACCTCATATTACCTCATGAAACATCTTGTTAATATGCAAATTTAGACTGGATATTTAGTTTCTCTTGTGAATTTGTATTTTCATTTGGTTTTGGCTAGCCCTTTCATTGCAAAAAAATGCTAAATTAAGAACAAAATAAAAACAGAGATTTTTTAGTAACTTCCACTTACCTTTGGGTTTGATTAGTGCAGTGTGCCCTAGGATAATCCTGCTTGAGCAGTGAGGTTGGACCAGATGACTTACTATGGTTCCTTCCATCCTGATCCCTTCTGGGATTCTGTAATTGTAACATACCGTTACCTAATAAGTAATTTTGTGTTTTCCAAACCTAAAACTTTTCCCAATGCTGTCTGAATTGTAGAATGAAAACTGTTAAATTTGGTCTCCCAAAGAGAGATGAAAAAATTGACTAAATATAAGATTTTAATCACAAATACAGGATTCACTTACTTTACAGGCAACAGCTTGCACAAATGATAGACAGTGCTATGTCCCAGCATTGGCCATCTGATCGCTGCTGCTGAACTTAAACTCAACCTTTTCTGTGAAACCACCTTCCCAATAATCTCAGTTGCCCTAAACACTCAGGAGGGTTCTGAACCTTTCTCTGGTTGTCAAATAAGACAGTCAGAAGAAATGAACTGCAGTCTGAATTCCTATGCCAAAATCCAGACTTCCTAAAATTTAGTGAACTCAGTAGAGTCAAAATGCCATTCCCAAAAGTTAGCTAAAGGCACTTAGTGTCTTTAGAATGAGGCATAAGAATGAAAATTTACAGAGTACATCTGTATTATAATGCAAGTATTCTATTGCCAAATAAAGAATTTATGAGGACAATTACAAGAAGAACATTACTGTCACAGTTATCTTTAAAACCAAGTACTTCCTAGTGGTAATCTGTACATAAGTGCATTTAAATATTTTCCCTGATATTATAACTTATGTACGTTCATGATTCATGTGTACCTTCAATTCTGTATTCATTGCCCTTACTAAAACCAAACTCTTCTTGTCATAATCATTAGAATAAAAAGAATATCACTCCATAATTGAAGATTATAGAAGGAAATGCACATGCTAATATTAAGCTGTTTGTCAAAGTGCAGTACTCCTGACACCCAAAAGTTAAAAGCTGAACTTCTAGATTCTACCTAACATGATGAAGACAGAGGGACGCTCCAGGGAACAACTCCTTTCCTGCAGTTCAGACATGGGTTTCTTTGACTTGGATGAGCCATTCCACTGACTATTCTGTGTTGACTCCAGGAAGAATCTTGGTGGCTACGTGAGATAAAATGGCTCACTTTGAGGGGGCTGTAAAGAAGGACCTCACACTGAGAAACTTTCAAGGAGAAAAAATACTCAGCCTTTCACCAATAACATTCACCATTAACATCTACTTTACAGATACTCTGCTAAAAAAGAGTATTATGCGTTTTTGAATCTCCTCGTATAGGTTTTAAAATATTGATTTGTTAGAAAGAGTAGAAACTTTTGTCCACCCAAACACAAGTCAGTTTATTTTTCCCTTTTTTGATTTAATTTATTTAAATGGTGTGCATTTTTAATGCTAGTTTACCTATTAAACATATTGCATAGAGGGGTTTTTTTAGATGTATGAGACCAACATTCTTTAAAAAGCATGCAACAACAAACTATCTGTAATATGTGCTTTATTAGTATTCAGAAAACACAAAACTAGTCATGTAGAGATTTCAAAGTTGAAACTTCCTCTTTTTTTACCTCTCTGGTTCTCAGAGAAAATTTCGACCATTAAGTTTGCTGAAATACTACAGAATTACACCACCTCATTAGAGCTTTCATAAGTTCATCTGACTCTTCCTTTTGGTCTCTAATAGATAGTTTAAGCTTCTTGCCTGTAGTAAGGTTGATCAATTTCCTGTCTTAAAACAGGTGTTGTTCCTGTTTTCAACAGTCTTTACTGAAAGAAAACCAAAATCTGATCTTTTTTCTTATTCTTCTTGAAGTAACAATTGTGACTTTGAACATTTTCCTTTAATAGAGCATTTCTTTGTCTCCCAGAATTTTGCTGTCAGCTTTCTCTTGCATAGTGATAATGCTCTCTGCCAATGCTTTTACTCCCCTCTCTCTGCACAGACTAAACTAAAGAAACAGTATTCTACCTGTTATTGTAGTGTGTCTCTACTTTATTAATTCAATCCATTCTTTTCGGCCTCAAGAGGGGGACAGTATAACAGCACAAGATATGTCATAATCTTGAAGAATAAAAGTATGAGAGTGAAAATAGGAATGTCATTGTTTCCTGATCTGGGCTGAAGTACTAACTCACTTGTCCTGAGTAACCTTCTCTTAAGATTATTTTTCTGCTTTCATTTTTCCATATGTCAGATGAGGATAATGCATTTTGTCACAATGAAGATTTGCATAATTAAGGTTTTTAATGCAATCCTTATGTAATAATTTGGCTTACTTTAAAGAAGGAAGGATACTTCTAGCAAACGGAGAATCAATAGCCTCAGGTTCCAAATATCCCAAACAGTCCTTGGAAAAGAACAACTTCATGAGAACAGTTGGATGAACTGACTTTTGATTCACCACATAAGCAGAAACACAATGTTTCAGTTAAATAAAATACTTTGATCTATATTTTTCTTTTACTTTAAACTTTTTTCTTTTGTAAAGGTGCAGTCAGATAAAATTAGAAATACTACTTTGAAAATAAAAAAGAAAACATTTTTTGTATGCTGAAAATCATTTCTCAGTATATGTCCCATTCTCATTTGGTATATAGCCTCTGACATTCCTAATCTGCAGTTTAAAACAAATAATATTTAACAAAAAAAATTGTAACCACTCATGTTGGTCCAAAAGGGGATTAAGATTATATTAATTCCTGGAATAATAAAGACTTGGAAAAGGTTCTCTTTTTATTTGTGACTGAGTCACTTTTGAATGATTATTGTAATGCTGCTGGATTACAGTAATCAGTTGCATGATAGGGCAACTAATGTCTTTGTATAGTTTTAGTCCAAATAGATATCATATTATTAAACAGCATATACAAGCTAACAAATAAAACAACTGTTTTGATAGAAAGCATGCTTTGAGTTCCCGAGTGAAATGTCAAAGTCTCCAACAGATGCCCAGGACTACCTTTCATACAGCACTGGGGCGGCAACAGCCACGATCACATTTTGGTGGGGTTGGAAGAATCAGACTTGAGTGCCTGATGGCTGGGGCAGCATCCCATGCTAATATTACCATCTCCAGCACCCCTAGCACAGTAGTTCCTCACAGGATGCTGAAGGGACTCTGCATTCCCCACCAGCATTTGTCTGCACATCTGCCATCAAGGAGGTCACCCTGCTTTACAGAAAACATTGTATCTCTGCTGATGGCCAGATTCAGGCTTGCAGGAACACAGCTGCTGAAGAGATCCTATGTCGGAATGGCCGTAAGTGAGCTCATCACTATTGGATGAGGAGTATTTATTTTTGCCAGCATTTGTATGATTCATGAATTGCTTACTTTTCTACTGTTGGAAAAAAGTGTTCAATAAGCGAAGACTGTCTCTGTTCCTTGACTCCAGCCCAACATCTAGAATATTCCCATTTTAGAAACCTTCCTGTATTTCCCGAGCTCAGGAGACAGAGTTTTTAAATGATGCAAGGTAGACAACAGAGATGAAAAAAATAGGAAGAAGGTGCAAGCCAATGCACAAATCTCCATAGGGTAATGTTTTGATTTGCTTCATGGGGAGAGAGGCATGAATAGGGCTTTACTAGCAGAGGTTTCTGAATGAAAAACTACACTCTGGGTCAGTTTACAATATGTAAAGGTTTTAATTCTTTTAAGATTTGATTTATTTCTTAATGCACTATATTTTTTATTAGTTCTAAACAGACTTTATTTCAAAAGTTACTGATTTCCTTTTTATATCCCTTGCCATAGATCTGTTGAGATAGCATAGGACCTGGACAGCTGAATCGCCACAGGAAAACCAATAGCTCTGGAAAAGACCCTAATCCCTCTGCCTGAATACAGGCAAAATCAAGCAGTTCAGAATAGGCTTGGAAGGGACCTTGTGCCGTAGAAGATATGGTTACATTGGTTGTGCTTGGGAATCATGGCTGCTGTGTCACTTCATTCCCTTCAAAAACATCTCCCTCAGAGCTGCAGAAATGCCAGCCCATGTGTTAGGAATGTGAGGCAGGGCTGCTCTGTCTTTCATCCAGCACTGTTTTCAAGAGTCTTGTGTGTACAACGTTTTGGCCAGTCCCTCATGAGTTCACAGGAAACTGGGAGGCACAGATCTGACTCTGATGTGACAGGGTTAATAAGCCCCACCCAGGGCTCCCCAATACAGTTCACATAACATAGCAATAGTCTATTATATACGGAGACATGACAGCAGGGACATAGGTAAACTTTACCATGCTTTACTTCTTTTGAGAAGCTGCAGGCAGTAATTTCTATCTAGGCTAGCCTATTGTCCAGCTCCCCAGTGGCTGAGGCTCTTTTTTGAGAGATGGGAACATGAACGTCTTCCTAAGGGGAAAGTAATGGACACCTATGTTTGTATGTGACGTGGATCCTCTCTCACTGTGTACTTTAAAAGTTAGTAGTCACCCTGCTATGCTACAGAGGCTGATTTTATCTTCTAGTATTAGGATTAGGCATTATCTTGAAGCCCAGCTATTCAACTGTGAAAACCAAGGTACTTCTGCACAGACTGAGCTTTTTATCATCTCAGTGTTTCTTAGTCACCAACTCAACTCAACACTCCATAGGAGTGTAGAGATGGCCAGTTTGAGACATTTGCTGGTTTTCTTGGTATTGCACCCCTGCAGCTGTGGGCCCAGGCTCCCCATATGTGTCACTCAAGGTGTGACATCTGCCACAGCAGTGCTGATAGTGTGAGAATGCTGAGAAGCCACTTAATCAGCTTCAGCAGGGCACTCACACTGAACTACTGCAATGAGTGACAAGAGGCATAAGGTTTTGCAGTGTTGAAGTACTGAGCCTTGCAGCTACAAGGCCCAGGCTTTTGGGTTTATGTCCTGCATGTCACAGCTTGTGGATCTAGCAGCTCTTGCTGGTGTGGTGTCAAAGCATCTCTGCACCATGATTGACTGTGCAGTATAGAGGACGTCATCATTTCTATAGTGCTATGTTGCTGGTCAGATCTTACTTCTCAAACACTGTCCTCACTGAGTTGTCTCCAGTTTTCAAATACAAGGCCAAAAAATGCCAATGCCCAGCACAACACCCCAGTAACAAGATTAAAAAGTCTCTAACCATCCCAGCAAGTGTAACTAGTGGACTTCAATTTTACTAACTCCTTTTAACACACCCTGTGCAATTGCACTGATTCCTGGCTGACTTGGAAGGATTGCTTACCATTGCAGCACTGACGTTGGTTGATTTTTGCAGGGGAAGCAATGTCATTGGCCAGAAGAAACTAAGAAAACATCCAGGGAAGAATTGCAACACATCACAATCTTATTCAGTTATGGATTAATCGTGCCAAGGTGTAATTTAAAAGGCTAGTTTCCCTCCTTGTTCAAGTCAGCATGGTTATCTGTTGACAGCACAGTTATGTTCACAGTGACCTTTATAAAATTATTGAGATTTTCTGTCTTTGTGCCCATGACAGCAAGGAACAATTAAAGCTCTGAGGCAAAAAGATCCAAAAATATTTTAACCCTAGTGTCTTGCAATGCTCTTGGAAGAGATGGAATATCTGCAAAAGTAGGAAGAGCCTTTATCTGCTTTTCTTAATCGTGAAACTATTTGTTCAGGTGACCTGTGCCAAGATCACTGAAAAGAGCAACTCGGTATTATTTCCCCAGGTTTGTTTTCCAGCCCTCGTATTTTTGTGAGGGTGCTGAATTTTCAGCAAGATTTTAGTGTATAGTGACTCTAACAGATGCACATTCAGATTTTCATAGGAGTGCGTATTGTAACCAGCCTAAAAATATATGTAGAATTGTGCTGAATTTTCTCAAACAAAAGCTTTAAAATGTCATGTCATACCTTATCATGTGAGACAGCCTGCAAATGCCGAAGTAAATATGCCCTCTGCAATGTCTTAATTTATTTTTTCTTTTCCTTTTCTTCTGTGTAAAAAATAATTTATTTCAGTGATGCCCACTCAGTGTATCTACCTTCAGTAGTACAATTTATTTCATATGCAGAAAAAAAAACCAAAATAAACTGGTTTTCACTGGTTTATTAATCCTATTTTTCTACAGATCTTTTGCAACATCAACCCCCTTCTTATCTCAAAAGGGTGCTAGGGCAAGACAGGCTAGAGCAAAGGGCATATGAAAGCAAGACACAGAGCACAGTATGGAGGAAGATCTGAACAGAGGCAAAAGATGCCTGTCTGCAGATAGCTGTGGACTCAGGCTCTTTTGTGAGGATAAATGCAGATTTTGAAAGATCAGCAGAGTGTTTGGGGCAAACACACAGAGTTCAGAGGTCTGACATTTCTTTCCTCTTTCTTCCAGAAGATGACCAGTCATAAATACCAGTAATAAAAATTGGGGCAATCGTGCTCTGAAAAGATGATCCAAAGATAGAGGAAGAAAGAACAGCATATTTAGCAGTGATAAATATGAAAGGAGCAAAAAGCATAGAGATGCAGAGAATCTGAGTATCAGAGCAGGGAGACGAGGGCATATTAGGACTACTGCGTTGGAAAATGAAATTTGCACACACTCACAAAGAGTCAGGAAGACAAGATATAAAAAAAAGAATAACAGTTCTAGCATAAAGCAGATGATGATATGAGCAGCTTTTCTTCTTCTGGGAAATGAAAGCTTTGACTTGAAGAGAGCCATGAAGCAAGTAAAATAGAATAAATATGCCAATATAGTTTTATAAAAATTGAAAGCATATGTCTTATGTTAAACATACATTTTAAACAAAACTTAACTTATAGAGATCTTTCCATTGAATGAGGCAATTTGGGGCAGTTGGAGACTTAGCTAGCAGCAAAGACTGAAAGAGACCTGCACAATGCCATTGGGGTCCGAATTGGGGAGGTCCATTCTCTGCAACACCAAAAATCCATTGCAGCATTGCACAAGAGCCAGAGCTACAGACCTTCCACCAGCCCTTGGAGGAATCCACAGGAAGAGAAAACTTCAGGACTTGTGGTTTTTAATCGAAAGTATTGCACTTCCTCCCTGGTCCATATAGTACCAATATGACATAGGTGTTCAGCTATCTGGCTGTGTGTGTGCTGTGAAAATGCAAGCTTGAATTCACACTCACTGGTTGGGCACCATCTGCTTACATATGGGATTGAAGAGAGCTAAGTTGGTATGCAGGGAAACCCATGGGGAAGGACCCCCTCACACCCTCTTGCAAAGAGGCTTGGAGCACTGGGCTCATACCGGCTG
This sequence comes from Xenops minutus, assembly GCA_035221455.1. Classification (NCBI taxonomy): domain Eukaryota; kingdom Metazoa; phylum Chordata; class Aves; order Passeriformes; family Furnariidae; genus Xenops; species Xenops minutus. Next base: position 82,910,251 of record JAWWEE010000105.1, on the reverse strand, counting down.
CACCCAGGTCCTCCCTCTGCCCTGGAAACAAAGTCCTATCACTGTTACCAGACAGAAAAACAGCCCTGGGTCTGACTGAGAAGGGTCCTGATATTGCCTGCTATGAAACAAATGGGAACTGTAGCCCTTGGATATGAATATACCTCCAATAAGCAATAGGAAAATGCAGAGTCAAATTACCCTTAGTGCTTTGCAACCCCATAGGGCTCAGAAAATCTGGTCACATTCAATCACTTTCAGGAGTCAGCAGACACAGCAGCACATCTCAAGACAAGAAACTTTAATGCATTTTCCATAGACTTAGGAGAGAGGAGGGAGAAGGGGCTGTTTTGTCTGAAAATCCTTGTCTCAGGTTATACATTTAAAATGTGCCTGCTGACATATCCTGAGATTGCCCCTAGCACTGCTGTGGGGCTGCAGGAAAGTGATTTGTATGAGGAAGTCTAGATCTAAATGCACTCCTTTATGAGCAAATGAAACTTAATGAAAGTGCCAATTAAGAAATTTATAGCCTTATAAAATCCTAACCAATACCAAACTCAAATCTTATGCAGACAGAGTAGAACGCATACATTAAAATACTAATGTGCTAGCCTTCTGCTTCTTTTGCTCCTTATTCCATTTAAATCTTCCTTCCTAACCAATCTTAATGTGTCCTCACTTGGCCTAAGATAAAGTATTATTCAGGCTCAGCATTGGCCCACATTACGTCTAGTCTTTAAGTTTCCACTGGTTTCTGACCCAAGGCATTATGTGTCTCCATCTCACTGTTACTTACTTCAATATTTATGGCATTCAAAGCTGGATGTCTCAAAGTTGCTTAATGTTCAATTCCACTCCCATAAAAATTGGAGCCCCTCCTTTGGCAAACAGGGCAGCTTGTCTACTGCTCCTCCCACCTTTCCACTCAAATGGTGAGCACTGCTCTGCTACCAAAGAATTCGATTGTTTTAATGCTCAATGAAACTTTGGATTCAGCGCTGCACAAGGTGACTAAAACACTTTCGTATTTCTTTACCATTTGAGAAAGAGTGCCACAATAAAATGGGTTCTCCTCTCTGCTGACTCTCTCGAATTCTGTTGATTTTTCACTTCACCAAGTGACTCTCAAGCCAATTTTTAGGTGCTGTCACTTGGCCCCTCAGTGGGCAGGCAGGAGGCTCCAGCCAGCTTAGTATTCGGATGCAAGGTAATCACTTGCTTGGGAACCTGGTTTTGCTTCATTCACTTTGTCGGCTGTCTTTCTATTTAACAATTTGTCTCATCTATAACACCACCTTTTTGTCCTTATAGTAGTTTCTATTCCCCATTCCCAAGTAGAAAACGAAGAGAGAGCCTTTCCAGCATGGGCTGCAGATATCACAGGCCTGATATGCGTATACCAGATCCTCATCCTTTATGTCCTTCAAAGCATTTAGACATCCTGACTGTGACTGCTTTCTATTGCACCAATTATCCCTCTTCTTTTTGCTCAGAAAGTTGGGATAACAGCTAGTGTTCACACTACCAGAAGTGCTGCACGTGAGCAATAGCATGATATTCTTGTATTTGACTATTATTTACAATTATAAAAATGGTATGGTATCTAGATTTGAATTGAACTTTCAAGTTCTTCAGCGTGCTGCCCATTTTGCCCTACTTTTTTGCCAAAACTGCTATAATGAGAAAGGATTTATTAATGAAGGAATAAAGTATTGTTTATTTATCATATATGTTGCCTTGGGATTTCTTCAACATTTTTTTGCAATTTCTTCAGTCTGTGCCTCAAAGATCTGAAAATTTCTTTACCCTGTTGGAACTGGCTGCCCAGGTGATCATTTGTGATGCTGTGACAGCATGGCAATCACTGTGTCTCAAAACAGATCCTGTCCTCCAGCCAGCTCTGGGCTCCAGAGGAAATTCAGGTGATGCCCAGAATTAAATTCTTTTCCTCTGGAGAGTACAGACAAAATTTGAGAGAAGGGAAAATTATCAGGGAATGAAGCTTGGAGCCATCCTTAGAAGCAGATCTTGGAAAATTCATGGTTTGACTGTCACAGAGGATAAGCTTCTTGATAGAAATGTATCATTTCATAGTTATATATGTAGTCACTGAGTAGAGAAAGCTTCACCTGAGCACAAAAGGCAAGGAAAGATCTGGTTTGCAAGAAATCAGTACAGTCTGCTCTTCAAATGAAAATATTTGGTATTGCCGAAAAAGACTTAAAAGTTCATAATTATATATGAAAAAATTAAAATTCTCAAGATGTGTATTTGCGCAAATTGAAAAATGATGTAATTTTCCTCACTTCTTGTTGCCAGTCACAAAGCCTGACATTTGGGATGTTTCCATCTGAATGGTTTATTCCTACAAAGAGCTTTTGTAAGAGTAACATCTTTGGGAAAATACAAGCAGTGTCTAGACTCACAGGAAGCTTGACACCGATGTCTGATAGCACCAACAGGTGCAATCCTGTCCTGGCATGGGCAGGATCCCATGTCACTCGCCATGGCCACCTACATGGGGGTGTTGCCCAAAAACCTCACCTAACACCTGTCCTTGCTCTTTACTGCTATTAGAAGTATCAAAAGACAATTTTAAATCATATTGGAGCAACAGACAACTCTCCTCCTGCGTTCGCTGGGAGTTTGGTTGCCTGAGACCTTGCCTTTAGTTCATTTTCACAAAGGTTAATGGCATTGCAAACCAGATGCAGAGGTTTCATTACTTTCCTCCTTGACCTTTTTTCTGATTTCATGCAAATTATATTTTCCACAACATATATGGAAGATTTATATCATAAATAGAAAACACTGTCATTTTGCCATGGTGAAATGGCACAAAATTAATGCAGTATTAAAAAAAAAAAAAAAAAAAAAAAAAAAGGCAATAAACCTATATTTCCACAATAACAATTTTGCAAAGCAAATTCTGGGAAATTTACACAGCTGCTTTTTTCTTGGTATTTTAACTTTTATGTTCAGATTTCATCCAGGTAGTAGGAGAAACAACAAAACCAAAAAAACAAGCAGAACTTTTGAAATATGATCTAAACTAAAATAGCAGTAGTCTCAGAAGCACAGTATGAAGATTAGAATAAATGCAAGAAATAAACAGATTGGTGCCTTTGCATTGTTTTTCTTTTTGCTGTTTTTGTAGGTTGTTTTAAGACGCCTTTTTTTTGTTGTTGTTGTTTGTATGAAGACCTATGCACAGGTCTTCATATAAACTGCATAGCAGGGGCTATACACAGCATTCACAAAAGTTTTTGGGCACCAACCCCAGCTTTTTGGATTTCACAGATCATTGTGAACTTGATAGAATGATTATACAGAGACAAATGACCAAATCCTGCCTGATTCTCCACATGTAAGCTGGTTAAAATAATTTCTTTTTCTTGCCTGGGCTGAGGAAGGCATAGTTCTGACGGACTCCTTGCTTACCATTGTTTGATCGGCAGTCAGTGTTGTTTTCTTTAAAAGTGATACAGTAGCAGTATCTTTCCCCCATTAGTATACATTAAAAAAATGTAGTTAAATCTTGCAGTAATTATAGCTAATGTATGGCTTCCTGCTTTGCATTCTTTTCTAACTATTATATTCTAGCTATAGTCCTCATTTTTTTTACTAACAATTTCACATTTTCTCTGTTGGGAAATTAGGACTCAAAATTAGTCATAAGTTGGACAGAATTAGACAACTTTGATATGAACACAGTGAATGGTTTAAAGGAAACATTATATGAACAAGGACAGTGGCTTTAAAAATAAGGATTCTGAACTCAAAATTTAGCCATTTCTTTCAGAGTCACTGGAACCTCTCCTCAGTGCTCTGCTGTTCAGAGGGCCAAAAAACCCCAAAAACCAAAGAAAAAAAAATTTTCTTAATTTCTGAAAGCTGCTAAAATTTTCACATCTGTGAGAGTTCATAGGATTCTCTAGACATAAAACACCTTGCAAAAGTTGTACTGAAAGCAGTTATGAGCATGTGGGAATGTCTTACAAAGTGTTGGTCTAATATTGACTCACCAGTCTAGAGTGAACCAAGAGCAATTTTGGCAGATAATGGAGGGGGTATTTAACAGTTCTCTTAAGGTGACAACACAACCTCTATTAAAAAATAATAGCTGGAGAATCATTAAATTATTGCTTTTAGCTTTTCTAGAGATTCATAAACTGAAAATAAAGATGCCACCTACAACAACATTACTATTCCCAGATGAAAATATTTGCGTTCTATTGGAATGCACTAAGCTCATCCTGATCAGAGAAGACACATGAGGATTACACCATGCACACTGCAGGGAAAGTGGGGATTAATTTTACTGAAACTATCCGCCTGGTGCCTTTCCCCATTATCTTATACTATTACAAACTCTTGAGTTTAAAGCTGATGGTATTTGCTTCTTTAAGGACAATATACTTCTGTGTCATTTACAGTTCCATCAAGGCATATTGGGACAGCAAAATAACCTGTTCATGAATCCCCAATCAAAGGCCATGGTATTCATTGCCTGTATCAATAGCCATTCATGCAAGGATTTTTTATGCCTGTTGGTTAGAGATTACCACTTGTTTATATGATACATTGTCACCAGATAGAGATGCAGCATCCATCTTGATACAGGGATCCTGCAGATTATTTTTGCGGCAACTAAATGGTATTCCATATCCTTAGTTAAATTAAATCAAATGAGGCCCATCAGGAGAAGTGAAGATAGAGTGATTTGTGTCAGATGAGAATTGAGCTTTCTTAAGTTCTTCCTCTTTAGGAAAAAAAAAAAAAAGATTCAAACTAATCTCCAGCTGTGCATCATAGCAAGATCAAGTTGTCTCCAGCTGTCCAGACTGAGGCCAAGATGGGTATTTAATAAGGCTCCTGTATGTCGCAGGGCTTTAATTTCTGAGGAAACCTTGGGACTGGTGTGTACTCAAGTCTCATGCCAATGTGGAGTTAGGAGACAGCCAAGGTATATATTCAAGAGCTCACTTGGGAGCCCAGACCTAGAGACTGCTGGCAGCACTGTGGTTTAGCACACTTACTTATGTCATTATATGTTCTTCTCTCCTTTCTCCAGCTTATGGGATCTCATGGATTATTACCACTAGAAGGCAGGTAGCAGGATTTCCCTTGATGCAGCCCTGTTCATCGATGGCATTAAACCCCATTTCTCAATGTAAATATTGAGAAGAGTTGCTATGAAGAGAAATAAATTCACATATTCTTTTTCAAGAAGATGGATGTGTTGTGAGATGATGAGGTGGTTGGCAGTTGTCACTGTCCTTGTAAAAGCCTCCTGTAGCATGCCCTGGGGCAGGGCCAAGGATCCAACCTCTGCCCACAGGAATGGAGTTATGCGGATTCATAACTCAGAAACCTGCAGCATGAGGAAGTACCAAGGGCTGGTCCTGTGCTTCTCCTAAGCCTGCCTTCCAGGAAGAACCTTGCCTATGACTTAGTAATTGCTTTAGTGAGAGGGCTCTGGGGTCTGTATTTGGGAGGCTGAGTCTTTTAGAAAACTATGTGTGACTACTGGGAGGGCAACCTTGCAGCTAATGGCATAAAAGTTACTTCTTGTCCTGGATCTTAAGTCTGAAGAAGGTTTTTTAAGCCAGGGAAAAGGATCAAGAAGAGTGCAGGCAAGTCAGTTTCCATCTCTAGACACAGAAGGTGAAGGTGGCCATTCAAGTATCCAGGGAGGTCTCTATTTTACAGAGATTAAAAGATCTGCAAAAGGCATTTCATTCACTTTGAGTGGTCAAATAAGTAATGGACTGTATGCCTTTCATGAGCCTGTCTATAAAGACAGCTTTCTCTACCTAATGTTAATGTGTGGAAGAGAGGCCACACCACAAGTTTCTGGTAATAAGGCTGGCATCAGTGTACCTTAAAATAGCACTTATGCTAATAACAACACTGCTAACATATCATGACTGGAGGTTAGGACATGCTCTCATAGTCTGTGGACCCAGATTTACTAATGCAGAAAGATGAAAAAGAAGGACTATTAGATGAAAGAGTAACGAGAAAGATACATATAGCAATTTAATATGAGCTTTAGTCTTCTGTTGTGACTCCTTCTTTGCATGTCATCATATATATGCAGAAAAAAAGTTTAAGATCTTTATCCATCCAGTGCAAGAATAATCTGCATTTTGTTCTTTCAATAACATTATAATAGTTTTAGATTAATGAGTAATCAAGTCAAGAAAATTAATAAACATTCTTCTTATTTAAAAAGAGAATCCTTTCACCTGTTTATGCCTTTTAAAGCCTTACATGCATTAATTCTTCCTCATTTGTGAATGTAGTATATCTATGGCATGAAAATCTTATTGAATCCAGGAATTAAGATATAACAGTATGACTGACTTTTAAATAAGTATGCAAATTTACATATTAAAAAGTAAATACAGGGGTACACAACTACGCTAGACAAACCTCTAATTTACTACAAGATCTTCTAACTGTAAATACCAGTACACTAATATTTTTTTCTTTTAAAGAACGGTTTTGCAAAGAGCAAACTGTTGTTTATTTATTAAAATTAGGACAATAAGTCTTTTGTATATAATACGCCATAGAGAAGTGGAAGACCACAGAAGATTTTCCCTGGCACTAATATGCAAGTGTAGTACTTTCAAGGCATATATTACAGAAATATGACTAACCAACAGTTACATAAGCAACATCCTAGAGGAATGTCCAAATTGTTTATTTTTATTTCAGGAGAAATGTTTGCAAAATACTATCTTACCTTTATTTGTATTTGGTTACAGTCCCAAAGGTTAGGAAAAATTGCAGTCCTTTCCAAGGAACAGTTTTCCATTCACAAAATCTGGTAAAGAGCATACAGAGAAAATGGGTTGAACTGGTTTTGGGTTCTTTTAAAATTATTATTTAAAAGTAGAAAGGAGCCTACACCAAAACCTTCCTTTCAGCTTTTCACACAGTTCTGAGGATTGATAGCTCCTGGGAAAGACTTTGTTGCCAGACTGAGCAATCAACTCAAACAACTTCATAGAATCGATCTTGTTTTCTCACTCTTAGCTGGAGAAAACCAGGGTACAGATCAGAACCTGTTGTATGGAATAATTTTCTTCAAAAAAAAAATATTTAAAAAACCCCAACTTGCAAAATTCTTTTTAAATATTTCATTTGTTCCCAGTGTATGTAGTAGGGATAGGATTCGTTGTTCTAAGTATTGTTAAAATACATTGCTGTTAAAGCTTTGGTAGTTCCAAGCACACGATGCTTCACAGGGTTCATTCTGCTGTGCTGAAGCCTATACAAAGAACTCATGTGTGCTGACCACCCAAGATGTTAGAAAGTCATGCAAGTTACTTTCATGGGAATATTTCATATTGCTTCTTGTTTGTCCATGATTCTTTAATTTTCTTCAAAACAAATCTTGCTCATACATTTTCTTTTCTTCCTTGACTAATGGCAATTGGGAGTTATGCACCTCTGTGACCAGATATCTACCTCTGTAAAGACAGACTGGACTATAGAAGAAAATACATATATTATACATCGTATTATACAATACAAATATTGTATTCAGAAATTTCAGTGACAGAATCAGAGTTTCTTCCTTCACTGAGGACCTGCCAGCTGATGCCCTGGGCCATGGCTAGAGGGGCAGGTTGAGCCACCAGTGAGCCCAGAGCAGTCCTCACCTCCCACACACACCAGCTCCTTCTGCACTGCATTAAGAAACCAAGGTTTCTTAATGGAAAATGGAAAATTAATGCTGAAGGCAGAAGGCAGTTGTTGCCTAGCGCAGTTCTGATCCTCTTCGACGCTCAGCTACAATGGCTTAAACTGGCATGAGACAGGGAACGGGGTAGGGGTAGGACTGGATGCTGGGGAGGAAATGAGTCATTCTCCCTGGAGCAGCAGAGGCTTACGTGAGCACTGTTCTACTGCCCCCTCTCCTGTGGTCCATTCTGCAAGGCCTCCTCTTGTGGCTGTGCTTGTATCACATGGGAAATGGTCTCCCTATTGAAAACCAGCTATTTTTTTTATAGTCACGGAAAAGAAAAACAAAATTATCTGAACAGATTTCTTTTGGTCAGGGGAACTAAAAGTCTGTGCAATCTCCATCCTCCCAGGAATCTGAACCTCTTTGCAGTGCTGTCTCATCAACCAAATGAATAGACTACACTTTGGTGGTGCCATAGCTGTTATTATATAGGTATATTTCATTGCTCTATAGGCAGAGGCATACTTCATACTGATATAACTGTATCCATACTTATATTATACTAATATACTTACCACAAAAAAAAAAATATAGCTCGCCATCAAACAGGAATGCCTATTCAAAAATGCATTCCGTGAAGTTGTTATAAACACATTAGAGAGGGCTGCAGCCGATGACACAGCACAGCCATTCACATAATGGTTGTTAAGTCAGCTGGAAAGCAAGGATTTCAAATAAGAAATAAGCAGGAGAATAAATTACATTCTGAAACACTATCATGTTTCTGTGCAAGCATCCCTTGTAAATAAAAGGCAGAAATCATGTGGAGCAGGCCAAAGCCTTTCTAATGCTGCATTTGCAAAATGGTTTCAAAACACAAAGTTTTCCAGAGATATCCCTGAGGTGTCAACAGCTCTTTATAACATTTATTTTTTTTTATTTAAACAAGTTGTTAAAACTGGAGAGAAATTTAGCTGACATCACAGCAGAATCATTTACTGGGACAAGGGAAGAGAAACTCAGCAGCTGCCAGTTTTGATGAGGAGATGAGTTTTCTCTGTCTCTGGAACTGGGGCTCCAGAGCCTTTAATCTTGAGAAGCTGGTAGCGATTACACCTCTCATCATCTACCAGACAGCTCATCAGTGCCCTGATTCTGTGCCCACTAAGGTCTGTACAAGACCCACACATTTTTTTAGACGGAGTTGCATGAATGCAAGCTTTCTCCCTTAACACTTGAGCAAAAAATAAGCTGCATATTTTCTGCACAGGTACATATCTGTTGTCATCACCTTTGTCAAAAGAAACATGATGACACTTTAAAATGTTTAAAGCATCAAACACTAATGTAAATAGCTTGTTTAACTCAACTGAAAACTTTTTTTGAACAGTGGGCTGGCATTGCTCTGCATAGCAGCTAATAAGATGAGACCTGGCTCTCATTGTTAATGCTATTATCACTACAGCATGCAATCATAACAAATTATAACTAGATGTTATAAATGTCACTAATGTTTATACTACTCTGACCAGTTCAACCTCAGAATATTCAGTTCTACCAACTGTAGTGGTATGATTTATTTTCCCAGAAGGGATGGGTTCCCAAATCTCCTCAGGTATATTTCATTTTAGAGAGTATTAGTAGACTACAGGCACCTTATTCTATTCTGAAACATCTTGCTCTTTATAGCTGTGATTCACTGATTATCATTACCAGTCAGCTACCAGTTTTTGCCATGTCATTCTTGCTAGTAAGTCAGAAAGAGACCTAGGAATGTCCCTGAACAAAGTTTTCTTCAGGCAGTTTGAAAACATTAACTTTCATAATATTTTAAATTATGTAAAATTATTTGTTTCAAACAAGTTTGCTGCAGCTCAGAAGAGTTACAAATAAAGACAACTCTTGTATATAACATATTTTAAAGTTTTATTTTTCTCCCTTTAGCAAAATTCTCAATTATTTAGCTGCCAAAGTAGACATGCAAGAAACAATCCAAGAGGCTTAGTCTCAGGCTAGCCAAGAGAGAAATAAATCACAAAAAATAATGAAGGGTGCTGAAAAAGACCCACATGTATTGATCTTTCACAGCCTTAAAATGCGATCAGTATAGAGTCATCAATTTAAAACTAGCAAAGGCAACCATATTAAGGGATTATGAATAACAGAAGCTGGCCTCTGCAAATCCTGAAAAGAAAGCAAATAAAACTCCAAGGATCTGTCTAATATACATTTACTTCCATTTTTATTCTTCTATATTCCCCGTAACTCTTTTGGAAGAAAAAATAATTGGGCCAAGACATGGAATCAGATGAGTACCTTCTTATTTGGACCAATTTAAACAATGTGGATCAAATTCTCTCTATTCCTCCGCATGAAAGATTATGATTTGCTTTGAATCTCAAACACTTTTAGCTAGACAAGAATTTGACCTTGTTTGTGCATAGTTTGGTATTGTAGAGCAGAAATAAATGCACTAAGGCAGATCCTATCAGCTTTTTGTGGCCCAGTTATGCACAGGTGGGAGCTGTGGATGCCACTGGAGAGCCAACCTGCCCACAAAGAAGTACATGGAGCTTCACAGATCAATTAGTGGCCTTCTAGGAGAAGTAGTATTTGTGGAATCTGTCTCAAAGACCTCTGCAGGTCAGGGGGCCTTGAGGGAACTGTTAAGTATTCACACTATTCCCAATATTCAACACTTCCTTCTCCCTGACTTACCCTTCACGTCTTCAATTTTCCAGGGAGAATTAATGCCACACAAAGAATTTTTCTGAAATCTGAGTAAGACAGCACAATGGATTGTGGATCCTGAATTCCTTTTCTAAGGGACATCAAGATGACCTGCTCTTCAAAATACCCCAAATATTGTACAAGGTGATCAGCTGTAACTGAGTGGGATTCCATGGTGTTGTCCTGCTACCAGCAGACAACTTTATGGTAAGAGCTTGCTGTAAGCTGCATAATACAGAGCTTTAGAATTTGCTCTTCCTTTTCCCAAACATGTGCATTTATACAACTTACCTCTAATTTACTGACATTTAATACATATTTCAAAATCCAACTTACATGGAGCCAAGGGAAGAGGAGCATTTTTGTGGATTACAACATACTATAAAAGAAAGAAGTGTAAGAAAAATCATATATGGACTGTAAATTATTATTGAATGTTCACTTTATTCTGACATAGCATCTTTCAATGCTTGACAAGAATTGCTAGCAGCTGCTTTCACTGCGTTTGTATATTATGTGTTAGCCAAGCACGTTGTTCTCTGGGAGGCATCTTAATGCAATTGAATTGTCCTGCTGAATGCATCAACTGTGCTGGCAAATTAAATAATTTCTCCAAATATTTCTCAATTCAAATTATCATATGAGGACAAAAGCAAGTTTCAGTATATTGAAATCAATGTCTCGGTATCATAGCTCACCTGTACAGGAGTAGGAATAGATACAAAAGTACCGGGGTTTTTTTCCATGTCTTTAGAGGTTAGACTGTACTGGTACCTGTACATATACATGACTCTATATATGAAGGAGAAACTAGAAAGGTATTTATGACTTTAAAAGAACGGTCTTGAAGTACAGCCAACTTAGTCTTAGACTACATTATCAAGTTCAAGTCTTGCTCCTGAACCCTAATTACTATGTTCCTGTAATATAATAATGGTCACAATTACCATTTCAAAATAGTTCTTTTAACGCTGTATGAGAGTTCAAAAAGCAACAACACAATGGAAAATTACAGTCTTGGCACAAATGCTGCAATATGAACAAAGCACAGAAGAAAACCAGAGTCACTACAATATTCCAGCTACTGATAGCTTTAAATTACATTCTGATCACTGTTAATTTTTTCTGAAAATTAGGAATGAGCTGAAATTCTGAGCTGTGAGGTACAAGGCATGAACCTCTCAGTGTTGGTTGTACTGATCTGGCATATTATGTCACATTCACAAATAGAAACTCAGGAGCTGCAAATGACAACCAAAGTCAATCAAACTGTCTTAGCAAAGACAGAGACAACCCATGGTTTTTCAATGTTACAACCATTTTTTGCAAAACTTGCAATGAATTGTGTAATTCTTTCCTATAAGCCAAAAGCTTGCCAAGGACCTGATGATTTTCACAGGCCAGAACAGACTATAGAACAGAACTATAACATCAGGAGCTCTAGATAAGGGTTTGGCAATCTTGATCCCAGAGGTACAATCATGGACAGACTCCAGTGGTCTTCTCCAGGCTAAGCCACTTCACTGCTCTCTGAATAGGGCCATGCATCAATGCTGTCTACAAAACTCTTTTTTTTTCCACTCTACCTGTGCTTCTGGCTCTGGTGCAAGTCTCACAGGATTCAAGTGACACGAAGGACTTTACATGGCCTTTTTGCACTGGACAGCATCCCCTTTCCTGCTTAGATAACCATCTAATGTGAAAGCAACCAAAACTCAGATCATGTCTGCAGGAGAAAGAAAACTTTCATCTTGTAGCTCTCGTTCAGGCAAAATAACACATCAAAATAGAAGAAAGCCTTTACCTAACCTTTATATTTGCATTCTTGGCTTCATGAATAACAAAAGTTGCCATTAAGGTACCATTAATATGCAAAACTAAATTATGTGAGTGTTCATCAATTATATGAACACACATGTGAAGAGGTATCACAGGTCAGCTCACAGGCAGTACCTGGTAAAGCCACTGCATTCACTTAGTAACTGTAACCTTAATGAGCACATCCTCCTTTCTGTAAGACAGTTGCTTAGCAGTCCTAGGGCAACAAAGTGCCAATGAATGCAAAGTGAATGGTGTCCTGAGTTACTAAAGGCATTTTAGGACATAGAGTTAGGCAGAGAAGGAGACAAGCTGGTCCTCTCCCAAGGGCCTTCATAAAGCGCTAAATATTAAGAACACAGTCTTTACATGAAACTGGATGGAGGCACCATCAGACATCTAAGCTATGTGAAAATAAGTAGGTGAAAAGGAAAACAAAGTCATTGTGATGTGAAAATTTTTAATAATTAGCAGATCTAAGTATGCCACAGAGACACAAAATTACCATTCTTTATGCCACAACTGAAGAAAACAGTAAGATCCTTTCATCCTTGCATTAAGAAGAAATGTACTTTTGACTTTGAGGCTGAAGGGTTTTCTTCACATTATGAAAGAGAAAGAAAGAGGAGGTTAATTACTCAAGGTCTAGAAAAGAACAGGTGACATAGGAAGGAAGATTTAATTAATGTAGCAAGGTCTGAGTTTTCAGAAAAGTTTCACAACCTTTGATCTCATCAGGAGATTCAAAATCCTTTTTGAGCTAAGCACAAACACTTGAGATAAGTAAGAAGAGCTTTATTCAGTAGCAGGCAAATAATGACTGTACTTCTAGTGACAGAAACATGAGCAGTGAAAGCCCAGGCACACCTACACCACATTAGATGACCCTAGAATCAGGACTGAGCAAATCCACACATCTGTCCGCACTGCCTTACCTTATCAGTGCTGGAGCCTGGATACCGATGTGATTGCTGACGCCATACAGGCACATCTAGAAGGTGTGGGTGAAACATGGCTCAGGTTTCCTGGCATCACATAGAGCAGCACCTGCCTAGGAACCAGAATGAGGTACATTGTGGAGAAAAACTTCTCCCCCCGTAGTCAAACACTACCATATGTAGACTCCATTTGAAGATTTTTTGTGGCTGCAGCTTATGGGTGTGTCCACTTCAGGAGACACTTAAAGGTATTCTGGAAACACAAAAGGCCACTGAAGCCTGATGATGAGGCCAATGCGTTCCTGGTAGACATGGCAGAAATCTTTCTCCAACTTCATTTTATCTACAAACCTGTGTTTGTTCATTTTGTCTAATTTCTTACAAAACAATTTCATTTTATAAGTGGTGAACCTGCATTTTCTGATATTTTTACAACATTTTTTTAATGTAAATGAGACTGTTCACTTCCCAAGAAGAAGAGCTAGATACATAGCAACTACTGAGAGCTATAACAAATCAGTACAGCTTTCAACTTGTTGCTAAGGATCTGCTGCTTAGAATTGCCTTCTCTCTTACTAGAAACCAGAAACTAGACAGCCTGAGGGAAAGGACAGTAGTCCTTGCCCCTTCAGCTCACAAATAGGGTGGATCTATCCATTCTATCATTAAATTCTTAACAGATGCTTGCAAAGTTCTCTGAGGATTTTTTTCTTAAAAATTTTGCAACTCCCCATCTGCTAAAGGCACTTCCCCTCATTAAGACTATTTACATGCAAAGTTTTAGACTGCAGCTGCTTTTGTCATGACACCATCAAAATATTTGGAGTGATTTATTTTTTTAAAATGGTGGAAAATGTATTTTCCATTTGTACTTGGCATTACATTACTAAGAATCTCTTCTGGCAAAAATCAAGCTGAATTTGCTGTGGTGGCACTAGCATAGCTAACAAGCTTGGCCCAGCACCGTACCACTAATTATGTTAATATGTTTCAAAATTCTTTTATGAACTGAATAATGACCATTTCTTTTGTCTGACTAGGAAGGAGAAAAAGAACCTTGCCTATACATCTGCCTTCCCAGTCTTATGCTCCTTACTAGCTCAATGTTCCCTCACAAAGGTTACAAACCTTAACATTTGTTTCTAAGGCTCATTTCACTCGTAACAAAGTTTGTGCTCTTTACATTAAAGGAAACTATATTTTTATATAATAACTCTAAGGGGTAACCCAAGAAAATGTTTGTAACTCAATACTAATTGTTTTTAAAGCTTGACTATCCTATGTGCTTTGTCCATGGCTAGCTTGGTAAAATGAGTTGCTGTGCATGATGATATCAGGTAGATATTTGCTCTGTTGACACAATAGAACTTTTTTTATACAAAAGAAAATGAATTCTTTCTAGAAGTCTGCTGTTAAAATTAAGAGAGGGAGAGAGCAAGAATGAATGCATTTCAGAACAATAGTTAGGTAGAAAAGTATAACTGTAAAGATTATCTCCTTGGTATAGCATTTGAAAGAGTTGGTAGAGCTGGAAATACATTTAGATGAACCTTCTGCACATTTAGATGTGTCTTCTAAAAGAAAAAGGTTCAGATTCTCCAATATGGATGAGGTGCAGTGGAAAACTGGCTCAGAAAGAGAAAGGTGCAAGTGGTATGAAGCTTTCTGAAGCTTAGAGAGTGGGAACGATGTGGCAGGTAAGAAAGTCAGGGATAAGCCATGAACACATGGAGACAAATATTTTGCCCCTACCATGCCAGATGTGTCTTTGGGACCACAGAAAACAGAATGTGAAGGGGCTCAGAGTATAAAGTAGACCTGACAAAAGATGCTGATATTTTTCCTGCATCCCAACAGTGGTGCAAAGATGGTTGCACCGCTGTAACATGCTAGACAAGTTTTATGTATCATGTAGCTAGAAAGTGCAATGAGAGTGAGAGATGAGCTTTCACCAACTCAGACAACACAGGCGCTAAGTAACTCAAGGTCAAGAAATAGCTCAAGAGTTTATTAAATAATTAAATAAACAAATGTATTTTAACTTAACTTGATATCTATAGTTTCTTCCTCCACCAGTATCCCTAAGCAAACTACATCCAAATAAGTACCCCTCTGTATATCCTAAAACCTACCACACTCCAGCTGTGTAGCTGCACACAAATACAGACAACAGGAAGAGAAATGCAGGGCATTTACTTTCAATTTAAACAACAAAGGCATGGGTCATGGTGTTACTATTTCTTGTGTTTTGCCACAATTAACAACATAAATATAAAACTTCTTTCAGGAAACATTTTTCTTGTTTAAGTAACTTTCATTGACAAAAAAACAAACAACCAAAGCAAAACAAACAAACAAGCAAAAAAAAAGAAAGAACAAAAAAATTATGTGGAGAGGTGGCAATTTTGGCCCCCAAAAAACACTTTAAAAGAATTTTGGCATCAGTTGTGACAAGACTCTTAGAATAGACAATTTGAAATACAGACAGTATATAAGCAAAGAATCCCAAAACACAGTTATTTTTGACAATGAACACAAACAGATACTGTGGTTTTCTACTTTAAATATGTGCTCCAAGACCTAGAAAAAGGGTGTTAAACTGCTAAATGGGGGGAGAGTCCTAGAGTAGTGTACCACAAATGACAAAAATATTTAATTGCAAATTATATATTTATACACAGGGACCCATTGTTAAAGGGAGATATCCACTCAAAATATGGTTCTTCAGCTGTGAGAATGTAGTCCATCTTGATGATGAGTCAGGGTCATACTTTGACCATCAAAACACTGGGATCACTAGCAAAACTTATGGACGGCAGTGGGTCCAGATGGATAACCTCACTGAAGCTTCCTTAGGGAAACTGAGTGGCCTTTCTGGCCCTGTGAGAACTTCAGCTTGCTCATTTTAGTATCTTTACTTTGCTCCTATGTCAATGTTTCTTTCCCCAATCTCTGAAAACACCACTGTAATATGGTCTTCTCTAATGGCTTAGTCCACTCCTAAACAGATCTTAGCCTGGGGTTCATCAGAAAAACAGCTCAAAATACACTTACAATCACTCCAGGAACTAGCCCACATGCAAATAGCTGTCTGTACACCAATTGGTGTCCTTTTTTGCTACATTTACCTGCCTATAAAGAGGTAGCAGATTGTGAAATGCCAGACTCATTTAATTTCTTAAGTTTGGACAGACCTTGAGGAGGTAAAATGAACACATGCTCCTCTTATTTAAAAACACAGATCTACAAACAACCATGACCCTAAATTTGCAAAGTTATGCGAACTTCCTTTTCTTGCAGATATAATTTTGGTCAGGGATTCCAATGTCTGACAGAAATAAATACCAGCCCAAAAAGAAGCAATTTCAATTTCTCACCAAACATCAGAAAAGGTGGTTGGGAGGCAACAGCAGTTGAGCTAAAAGGCAAACAACTTCAATTGCCAAAACAACACACAGACAGAAGGGTCTGTTAAAGTTAATTATAGATGTTAACAGTGTCAGGAAACATCTGTCTTTGATCAAATCACATCTTCGTATTGGACTACTGCAACAATTTTCCGGCATATTCAGGGAGAAGACTGTAAAGGCTTCAACTTTCCTTAAACAATAAAAGAAATAGGGCAGAAGGAAGGAGGGATCCCATTTCACCCTAGACTGAAGTAGGGTTTTTGCCCTGAGTTCTGAACCCTTTTCTCTTAATGAGCTGTCATCTTACTGTGGATGAGCTCAGGAATGGAGGATTGCTCTCAGTAAATTCAGTGAGTCCAGCTTTTTGCCTTTTATTTTTCCCAATATAAGCCAGAAAATTCAGATTTTGTCACTGATAAAACTCATCAAAACTGAAGCCCTGGAAATATTCTGACAAGAAATTTGAAATAATCCCCGAAATGTCATCTTTCTCTTGGTACATCTTACTACATCTACAAGCCATAGTTTATAGAAAAAAAAAAAATCTTACTTTTATTTTCCAGTATTTAGGTACAAAGAGCAATTGAAAGAGAGAAATGCTGGTGCAGTTCACACACAATATACTGAAATAAGGATGCAAGGTGGTCTTGGAAATAAATCTGGAACTAAGAAGAGCTTCACTAAGTGTCTGTCTTTGAACAGGTGAGTATTTCCAAGTCAATTCATCATTCCAACCTCAGATTTCCTACTTGAAAACCTAGATAACTAATAATGTATTTGAAACAGGTATTATCAGATATAGTTTATAATGGCCAGTAGTTAGACCAGTCTAGAGATCTATTTCAATTGCTATGAATCTCTTAAACTTTTTATGGATGCCATATGTGAGAATTAAGAGGTTCAAACAGTGCCCACACTTCAAGTTGCATGAGAAAAATACAAAGGTTATGTGGGTTTATATTTTCAAATGCAGGCTTCATAAACAGCAGGAGAAACTTTAAAATATTTTTGTGAACAGAGGTGCATATACCTGAAAATTCCCATATTTGGTCTTGTTATGGTGTTGTATTGACATAATAATTTAAACTTACGTACTAGAAGATGAATTGGAATGGATGGGCCAAGGAGCTGGTCAAGAAACAAGTGGATGTGACATTTAGTGCTGTGGTTTAGTTGAAAAGGCAGTGATCATCAAAGGTTGGACTCGATGATCTTGGAGATCTTTTCCAGCCTAAGTGGTTTTATGATTCTATGAATTGTTTCTGAGGGAAAGGAAGATGAGATAACTTGTCTTTTCTAATTTGTTGTTGTCCTGAAAGCAAACAAAAGAAAAAAAATTTCTAACCTTTCACCAAAAAATTCCTGGTAGAGGACAAGGAAGACAATATTTTAGACATTAGATTTCTTGGGAGCCTTTATGTATAGGAAATAGGTGCATATGTTTTCTCAAGAATTCATTAACCTATAAAATTTTCTTCTTCCTGCTTCACAAGCAGTCATTCAAATGAGTTAAACACCTCATCAAAATAAAATTCAAATTTGCATCTATCTAAATGCTATGGCAAGCCTCAAGGCATGAAGGGAATGGAGCCAGAGGACTTAAACAGACATCTATGGACACATAAAACCTGACCTTTCCATGGAAGGCCTGAGAACTCCCTATCCAACAGCTCAGAGTCTGTGAGGCACTAAGCTGCCTGCAGCAGCCAGTCAGAAGAGTAGCCAGGGTCTGCAACTTTAGTAAGTAATTTTGCAGGAACTGTATAATGTTTTTAGTATGCCCTGTTTCAGTTTAATAGTCAGTCTACTAAACCTGAGAGTTACTCAGTAGACAACTTGAAATAACTGTTTTCTTCATGGATGAGCCTTGATGTATCCATTGATTTTCAGTGGTTTTATTTCTACCTCTTGTAACACTGAGGATATCTGCATGAAAATGTCATTGGTTATAAGACCTCACTTATTATTCAAGCAAACAATACTTTACTGGAAATAATGAAGGGCTCATACTTCCAATGTGATATATAAACAACAATACATTATCCTCTGTCACTACAATTAACATTCAAAGAAATGAGTTATAGGTGACATCAAGCTGACTCTAGAGATTGTTTACAAGGATGAAGTTAGTGATTATAAAAACACCATATTTTTGGTTTTA
Organism: Xenops minutus; assembly: GCA_035221455.1. Classification (NCBI taxonomy): domain Eukaryota; kingdom Metazoa; phylum Chordata; class Aves; order Passeriformes; family Furnariidae; genus Xenops; species Xenops minutus. Next base: position 82,891,510 of record JAWWEE010000105.1, on the reverse strand, counting down.
TAACAAAGAAAAAGCAAAAAGAATTATTGAAATGGAATATGCTCCTTCCTCCATGCGTGAATACACAATTAATTTGGAAGATAATATCTACATTTTGGTTTCACCTTTCTCTTCATTGTTTGGCTGCTCTGTAAGACATTGGCAGTCTTCATCCTCTGCTGAGTTTAAAGCAACTCAGATTTTTCAAGGGATCTAATTCCTCTTTAGAAATTCTTGTGCTGCAGAAGTGCAGAGTGGTTAGCAGCTAGCAGGGTAAAGCCTTTTTTTCCTACTGATTTGCAAGGGAATGAAGTTCTCACCATCAGTAACTAACACATGGTCGTTAAGTGTCAAAGTGATTTATACCTTCCATAAGACTGCCACATTCAGAAGTCATTCAACACTGAACAACTCCTACCCATCACTATTGTTTGCAGGGGGATCACAAACATGGCTAATTGCTGTATTTCAAGGCTCTGCCACAGTGCAAAAATGTTTTCAGATCTGAATGGACAGGAATAGGGAAATCAAAAGGGAACATAAAGGCTTTTAAACTCCTACAAACCTTCAATTAAAGTCTGTCCTAAATCATGAGTGAAGGCTTATTATTGCATCAGTCAGATGTTTGGTTGTCATAGAGAAACAACCTGTGGTTCTCATTTCAGTGTCTAGCAAGCCAGTACTCACATGCCAGTATTCATCCTTAAAGCAAGAATCAATTGCAGTGCTGTCTCAGCACAAGTTAAAATGTGAACATGCAAGGTGAGAGGATCGAAATGCCGTGCTCCACTGGCATAGGACAGCACGCATGCTACTGCATGCTCTAGCTAACCAGTGCTTGAAAGTCATAAATCTCATAACTTCTTATTGAGGAAGTCGAAGAAATGACTGAATTTATATATGAGCTGTTGTGCATATATATGTCCCTAACTTCCCTCACAAATTTTCTAAATGCCACTTGGTTACGATGACATAAGAAGTTATTGCTTGGCCCACAGAGCTGACATTTATGACTATACTGAAAGTTTTCCTCTTGGAAGCAAGAGGTAAAACCAGTGTGACCATTCTATACCCCTCTAAATTGTATAAAACCCTGTTTTCTTGGACCAAGACTGAGCAGACAACAGTCAAGCTCTTTTTTGTTCCCAAACCTCCATGGCAGTTGGCTGTGCTCCACTCCATAAAGTCCTTGGAATTTACGCCAGGGTCCACACTTAGTGGTTTATCTATAGGCCTGCTTTTGTTTATCAGCTATATCTGCTCTAGGCAAGCATTGCAGCGTCAGGACAGGATGTATCCCATGCCCAAGGCCATGACACACTGTCTCCAGCCCCCCTTCTGGCTTCCCCACTACTCCACAGTCTCACTCTGCCCCAGGGCCATGACAACCTGGCCAGCTTGGGAATCATAAAATCATTGAATTAGACAATGATCTTTCAGGTTATAAAGGGGCTTTAAAGGTCAACTAGTCCAACCCCCCAGCAATAAGCAGGGACATCTTCAACTAGATCAGGTTGCTCAGATCCCCATCCAACCTAACCCTGAATATTTCCAGGGATGGGATATCCAACACCTCTCTGGGAAACTTATTCCAGTGTTTTACAAGCTTCACCATAAAAATCTTCCTAATATCTAACCTAAATCAACCCTCTTTTAGTTTAAAACCATTACTGGATTTAATCATAGCAGAGAGCTCCTGATGTTCCTCTGCAACTTCTCTCTGTGTCTGAGAGGTACCCAGGCATACACAGGCAATGAGGCATAAAAGGGGACCATCTTAACCCCTAAAAATATTGTCTAATGTAGACTTTTTATAAGCTGCCATTACGGTCCAACACAACTGCTATTTCAGGGTAACAGAAAACAATTGCACTAAAAGCATTACTCTTATATGCACAAGATTCAGAGGTATCATTTTTCAGGTGGTAAACCTTGTGGCTAACATTTCTTGGGAATCCAGTAACAACTGTCTAATTGTGTAAATATTTCATAAGAAATTTTGCCATACTTTAGATGACAGAAAATTTTGTAATTTCTGCTAGCTCTGATAGTATTGTGTGTTACTTTTCTGTACAGAATGTGACTTTACTCTCTTAAACTGTTTGAACAAAAGTATGACCTTAATCTTACTGTGATTGATTTTGTAATAATTGCCTTTTTTTTTTTTTTTTTTTTTTGCAAGAAGAAGAGAGAAAAAATGAGCAGATGTTCTTTTGGGACAACAGAAATGGCAGTCACAAGAAAACCGATAATTTTTAGAAGAAAACAAATGTATCATGGATAAAGGCTTTCTGTACATAAACAGTTTGATTAATAATGCTGTTGGTATGTTCATGAAAGTGTTATAACAACTCTGTAGCAAAGATGATATATTACTAACAAAAGTAGGACTTCTATAGAGAAAGGTCATCATCAGCCTCAAGACTGAAGAACTTTCCCTTGGTCAATGAGAACTGGTTTAGAGAACACCTAGGCAAACTTGACTTGCACAAGTCCATGGACCCTGATGGGATGCATTCTGAGAGAGCTGGCAGACACCATAGTAGGGTTGCTCACGATCATCTTTGAAAGGTTGTGGAAATCAGGAGAGGTGCCTGAGGACTGGAAGAAAGGAAGTCACCCTAATATTCAAAAAGGGCAAGAAGGAGGACCCAAGAAACTACCAGCCAGTCAGTCTCACCACAATCCCTGGAAAGGTGATGAAGTGCCTCATTCTGTACATCATCTCTATCTACATGGACAGCAAGAAGGTGACCAAGAGTAGCCATCACATCATGCATTTACTAAAGGTAAATCATGCTTGACCAACCTGATTGCCTACTATGATGAAACAACTATCTGTATGGATGAGGGGAGAGCAATGGATACTTTCTACCTTGACTTTAGCAAGGCTTTCCACGATATCTCTGAACATGGCAAACTCAGGAAATGGAAACTGGATGAGTGGACAGTGAGGTGGGTTGAGAACCAGGTGAACAGCAGGTCCCAGAGGGTCATAATCAGTGACATAGGGTCTAGTTGGAGACTCGTCACTAATGGGTGTCCCCCATGGTTTGATACTGGGTCCAGTATTGTTGAATTTATTCATCAGTGACGTGGATGGAGAGGCAAATGCCTCTTCAGCAAGTTTGCTGATGACACAAAGATGGGAAGAGAGGCTGATACCCCAGAGTGATGGGACTTTGACAACCTGGAGAGATGGGCAAAGATAAACTGTCTGCAGTTTAAATGGGGGCAAATGTTGGTTACTGCACTGGGGGAAGAAGAACCCAAGGCACCAGTAAAGGGGGCTGACCTGCCAGAAAACAGCTCCACTGAGAAGAACTAGAGGGTGCTGGTGGAAAACAAGCTGTTCGTGAGCCAACAGTGTGTCCTTGTGGCCAAGAAGGACGATGGTATCCAGGGTGGCATTAAGAAGAGCATTGCCAGCAGGTCAAGAGATGTGATCCTGCCCCTCTACTCAGCCTTAGTGAGGGTACATCTGAAGTGCTGTGTCCAATTCTGGGCTCCTCAGTACAAGAGAGACATGGAGCTCCTAGACCAGGTCCAACAGAGTGTAACAAAGATAATTAACAGCCTGAAACATCTCCCTTACAAGGAAAGGCTGAGGCCTGCTCAGCCTCGAGAAGAGGCAATTGAGAGGGTACTTAACAATGTCCATCACTATCCGAAGGGAGGGTGCTGGGAGAATGGATCCAGGCTCTTCTCAGTGGTGCCAAGCAATAAGACAAGAGGCAATGGGCAGAAACTCATGCAGAGGAAGTTCCACCAGAATATGAGGAGGAAATTCTTTACTGTCCTTGTGACTATGCACTGGAAAAGAATATCCTGAGAGGTTGTGGAGTCTTCGTCACTGGAGATATTCCAGAACTGATGCAATCCTGTGCAAAGTGTTGTAGGGTGACCCCGCTTGGGCAAAATGACTCACCGTGGTCCCTTCCAACCTCTCTCATTCTGTGATCCTGTGATTTGTGCTTGTGTGATTCTGACTGCTAGTTGTGAACCTTATTGCTGTAGTGTTTCTTTTCTAATGCCCCTGTTTTAACTTTTTTTTTTTTTTTGTAGCTTAAAATTTGTATCTTTATAACAGAAAAAAAAAAAAAACACCAACTGATTGAGTCAATAATGTCATAGGCAACAGTTTTCTACTGCTGTGCAAAGGACACCCACCAGCTCCCTCTGAGGAACACTAAACATATGTGAAGGTGGATGCTTATGCAATTTTGCTGTAGTTAAATCTAGTGTCTAATCTTGAAGAAGGGATCTCCATCAGATTCTTGAGACTCTAGGATTTAAGGTGTGCATCTGTTACACCTTCTCAATGTTGGGACACATTGGGCATGTTCTACCTCCTGGAACACTGAAAATCTTTCAGCTCTCCAAAAATAGGAAGGGCAGAAACCTTGCTATATTAAATCAGTCTGTTTAGAATCCATGAAATTGTTCTGATGAATCTTCCTTGATGCATGATTTTACCTATAGCTAGGATTTGCTGTCAAAGCTATATTTTCGTGAGGGTCTTTTGTACCACACTCTTGGCATCATTTCCGGAAAACTCACCTGAGGTACAATAACTTTGTATTAAAATATAATTACTCAAGTTCCTGGAAAAAAAGACAAAAAGTAAAAATTCAACAACAACAAAAAAAAGAAATGTAGCAATAAATATACTGCTTCTGCCAGTACACAGAAAGCAACTGGAGTGTGGCATTTTGTGTATCTGGATCACCAGCAGAGTACAAATTGTACATCTGTTTAGATCAGACAGCCAAATGTTGTGTTTAAAGCATGCTAATTAACTAGACCATTCCTGGAATAAGGAGAAAGAAATTGCCCAAAGTGATTGCACAATATTTCATTCTTTTTCATCTCTCCCTTCAGCTAAGCAGTTCACATGCCAATAAACTTCAAGCATTTTGAAAGAATGTGGATTGCTTGTCCAATTGTTGAAAGATCTGAAGATATTTCTCAAATATGTGGAGTTATCCTACGTGTTTCTTTGTCAGCTTATGACACTGCCTTTTTCTATTTACAGAGAGTGGATGCTAAATATTAAACTGATGAAATTTATTGACAGTTCTTCAGTAGAGCAGATTAATTTACACTGGTAGAAAAACACTAAAGTTACTGATTAAAAGAGTTGCCTCCAAGACATCTTTTCCAGGATACCTAAAATACTTATTTGTCCAAATTCTGCTAAATGATGGTGCAACAATCTGGTCGAACATGGTAAACAATAAAAGCATTTTAAGTTAGAAATATTCAATTGTTTTAAAATGAAATAGGAAGGACAAACTTCAAAACATTTGCTTTAGAACTATTTAAGCAATGAAAAGTGTTCATGTTCATACCAGTGTTTAAGACTAGTAAAAATGGGATACACGTGATATGATAATTGCATGTCACACAATATATCTTGTAAAGTTGGAAATACTGCTAGAAAGAAGCCTCCTGAGGTTTCATCCCCTTCACTTTAAAATCATATTTCTTCTGATGTTTTAATAAGTGTATGCTGCACATATGATACTTTCAACATTCCGCAACTGCATAAATACTTTGGTTATATAAGTGATTCAGCCTTGACAATATTTGAATAAATTTGTCCTAACTGGGAGCCAGAAGTTGCTCCTTTTCAGAATATTTTTATTTTAAGGAATGATTGCCTGGACCATTTCTCAAAAGTATGAATTGAGATTGTACTACAGTTAATTCACTCCCCACCTGTGAGTATCAGCAGCTGTCAGTCCACTTCACCAGCAGCCAGAACATATTGTATAGACTATTCTGGAAAGCTGTGCCAGCTATGGACACTTTTTCAGGACACGTTTTCTAACAAATAGTATATACACAGCTAAATGTAATATGGTTCTACCATGGAAGTATGCAGCTATTCTTGCTTTTGCTCAGACAAGGAAAGTTCTTTTCCAGGCAAATGGTTTGGTTATTTTCCTATCCTGAAAGTTTACATATTTTGTATAGGAAAAATAAATGTAAATGCAATAAATGTAAGGACAATTTCCCTCCTTCGGGGAGGTGGGAAGATGCATTGTCAGAGGAGAATTTTTTTATTAATTAACAACAAGCATGTCTATACAATCAGTTTCTGTCTAACTAATTTAAATCTAATCAAACACAACATGAACTCCAAGTACAAAGAAATTGATCTTATTGTCAGAACTTTTCATAACTAGGAACATTTGCAATTGCCTTAGCAATTAACAACTAAAATTGTAAGAAGGCCAGCTTCTAATCAATATAAATTAGCATAGCTCAATTACTTTAAGTATGGCCTTATCAATTTAACACTAGATAAGGTCTTGGCCTTACATGGAGTTAAAAATGTGTAAGTTACTACAGATAAAATGTATAAGTGACTATGGTAATATCCATCTGCAGGTAATACAATATTAGCCATGTTTACAAACCCATGGAAATACATTATAAATCCTCAGTATGTCATTTTCATCCATATACAACAGTGTCCGTGAAATCTTAAGTATGTTTTTCACCAAGGCTACACAATTAGTGTGCTCATCCATAGCCACAGAGCATGATCATACATCATACCTATTCATGTATGTGGAGTGCATAGACTAGAGAAAATGTGTAGACCACAAAGAAATCTTTCCAGCATCAAAACAAGCCCCTAACCAAGGCCTCACAAAGGCACAGGAATGGCCTTCGAAATGAGAGGGCTTTTATGATATGGTATCATCAAGACAGGAGCTAAAAATCAGAGAAATAGTTGGGAACCAAGGAGCTCTTTGCCTGGCAGGAGCTATCTCTGTGTAGAGGTGTTGATGCTGTGAAGGCTTTAGGTTATGGTGGCTTGGTGGTTGCTCACAGAATTGTGGTTTTCCAGGGACAGAAAGCTATGCAAATAGTGCAACTGAGAGAGAAGGAGGTTACTCAGAGTTTTGATATCCTCAGTCTTTTTTTCTGCAAAGATGAGGAAAATACTTGCTTCAAAAAAATCAGGCAGATGGACCAGATTTTCCACTGCAAAATAAGTGAGATATTTTTTCAGGTGTTTATTTGATATTCCTTTTTATCTATAGTGATTCAGGAATGTTGCTTCAAATCCACCATCTGCACATCTCCTTGTAAGAAGAAAGCCTAGAGTCTTCTATAGCTTTCTATAGCACATCACAAGAAGAAAATCTGGCATCTAGCCATAGCAGATATGAAAACTGAGTAACCTCCCTCTCTCTCAGTTGCACTGCATGTAGTTTCCTGCTCCCTGGAAAGCCATGGTTCTGTGAGCAATCAGCAGGCTTCACATAGGACTACTGGGTCCCATAGCATAATGGAAAGTGGTACCTGTGATGTCTGTGTGGATATGACAATTAATGTCCATTCCAGTATTGGAGCACTACTCAGGACTTCTGAAGTCTGGTCCCTTTGAGATGAGGTGTCACTTTTGGAAAATGTAGCTTAATTTTGAAAAGAACAAAAAGCTAAAGCACCTCTGATTACTTGATTTAGCTGAGAGATAAAGCTTCAATTTAAGGAACGTCAGAATGTTTCTGGATTCATATTTTTCTGGAATTTTCATTGTAATATTTTTTGATTTGAGGAAAAACGCAAATGTTAAAATACGCAAGTTTCCTGTGGGATAGAATTTCCAAATTTAGCTCTGCTACAGAAGACATAAAAGTAAAGTTGCCATAATCCCGAAAGATATGCGTTTTCCATGTGTACACATACTTCTGTACTCCTGTCTTCTGAATTCTCCAAGACGATTTTTCCTACCCTATTGTAGGAATGGTAGGAAATGATCTTTCTTTTTTATCCTTTATGTAGATCTGTGTGCTTGGTATTTTTGTCCCCCGGCTTCTCAGACTTAAGAAAAAAAAATATGGTTTGTTCAGGGTAAAAGTTAGAAGAGATATACGTGGTAGCACCAAGTTGCGAGCTAGTAATTTGTAATTATCAGAGTCAAATGCCAAAAGGAGCTTTTACAAAACAAACAAGGTCCCTTAAGAGAAGGATTCCAGCTTGTATTTAACCGCAAGTTTCAGTGTCTTTCTCCTAAGCCATTTGTATCTCTTCTTCCCAATGATCTCTGGTCATTCTTTAGTGTTACCTCTGATGAATCCTCAAGAAGAGCTATTTCTAGTTTATCCCACAACTGCTACAATTTCAGACATCCATGGAAGTGTTGATAATTAAACTGATGCCAACCAAGAAAATAGCTTTTTGGTTTAGAAACTTGGAATTTCCAACACTAAAAAGGACACATGCATGGGAATTAAGGATAAAAAGAAAAAGTTTTGCCATTACCACAAAAGTCCTTGTTGATCCAAAAGTAGAATATTTGGGCACAAAGCAGCTCTTCCCTATTTCCAGTTAGGGCCTTATTTTCTTAAGATTTTCATGAGGGTAGATAAGAATTAACTTCATTCTAGTAAATTAACATCAAATACAATGAAATTCATACTACAGAAAGGGACAGTCAAATCTATTTTATTGACGAGAACACTGCCCAGTACATCGTACTATACACTGTAATAGTTCTCATACCTTTGGTACATTTGCTTACTACCAGCACACCTAAAATAGAATAAATTTGAGGTTATCAAACCATGCTTTTGCCTGCCAAATCTGACTTTACAAGCTTCTGAAGAAATGCTAAATACATCTGTTATAAAGTACTCTCATTCCACACAGATACTTGAGAGCTATTAAAGTCGCAATGTTTTTCTTCTAAAACCTCATTCCCTAAGTGAGAAAATCATTTACCCAGAAAGGTTTGGAGCAAAGAAAATCTCATGGATGTATGCTATAATTTTCCAAACTGAACACAAACCAGTAAAAATGTCTACATTTTTATTTATTTTTTTGGTAGTAATATTCAGTAGTTCACATAAACTGCATGGAATAAACTTCTGTGTGGAGTTAGCTTCCAGCTTTAGGAATTTCCATTTCATAGTCAGTAAATATTGTGCAAGTCCCAATCAACCTGGCATCTTGCATGATCAATAAACATGATGTTTTAAACAGCAGCGTTTGTGTTGCCTGCTAAATGGCCAGCATACAAACCATTCTTCACCATCTTCTGTTTTGTTTTGCTTTTAACCCAGTTCAAACAATTAAAGCAATAGATTAAGTATGTGTTATGCTGCCATCTGACCATCATCAGAGACCTTCATCAGCCCTCATAAAGGCAGATGCAAAGGGACAGTTTGCTGTAGGGCCAGGCTGTGACAGACACTGCTATCTCTCTCTGCCAGGTCAGGAGTCCTTAGACTATGGAAGAAGTCCCAGCAGGTGATGCTTAGTAACCAGACAGTCAGGCATTCAACCTTGCTTGTAAACCAAGACTGTAGTTAGGCTTTTTACTTCTTGTTCTTGTTCCTGTTTGTTCTTGTTGATATGCTTACTAGACATTAGAATAACTAAACATTCTCTACTGGTCACTACATTACATTTGAAAGGCCTGTTTCATCTATCTATACTCATGAAATTAGATGAAAATAAAACAAAATACAAGACTTTTTATATTAAGTCCAGCATATCGCATTATAATAATCATAATTTTCCTCAAATTAAAGAGTTTAGAAATCGGGTTTAGTCCACTATTTTATATGTGTGTTGGTAAGCATGCATTATTTGTGATGGTTTTGTGCCCTTGCTGATACAGTAGTAAGAAAAGGTTTTAGATGACTGTCAGATACACATCATTAAACAATTTTGGCTAGCTCATCTATTCTGATTAGGGTTTCTAATGCATATTTCAGGTAACTTTATAGAGTAATTTTTAAAGCTAGCTGATTTGAGAGGACAGACAAGTTCAAAGTAAACCTTTGTGTTGCACACTTAGGTCCTCAATATCAAGTAAACAGTTAAGGACCATCTGCAATCAAACCCCAGAAGGAAGATGAATCAGCATCCTGCAGATCAAAAAAACACCGGTGGAAAAAATTATTCTAGAAATTATTGAAAAACACCTGAAAAACAACACAAGCATTGGTCACAGCCAGCATGGCTTCATGAGAAGAGTCCTGCTTTTATGACAAGGTAACCCACCTAGCTGATCAAGGGAAGCCATTTGATGTAATCTGTTTGGATTTCAGTAAAGCTTTTGGTACTGCCTCTCACAGGATTCTCCTGGACAAACTGTCCATCCCACAACTGGATAAACACATCATATGGTGGGTGAGCAATTGGCTCATAGGTCAAGCACAGAGAGTAATAGTGAATGGGGTAACGTCAGACTGGTGGCCTGTCACTAGTGGGGTTCCATAAAGCTCCATCTGAGGCCCTGAGCTCTTCAACATCTTCATAAATGACTTGGATGCAGGGCTGGAGGGGATACTAAGCAAGTGTACAGATGACACAAAACTGAGAGGAGCTGTTGACTGCCTTGAAGGCAGGAAGAATCTGCAGAGAGACCTTGACAAATTAGAAGACTGGGCAATGACCGGTTCAATGAGGGAAAGTGCCAGATTCTGCACCTGGTATGGGGCAACCCTAGATGTATGTACAGACTGGGGAATGAGATGCTGGAAAGCAGTGCCATGGAAAGGAACCTGAGGGTCCTGGTCATGGGCAAGTTGACTATGAGTGCCCTGGAAGCCAGAAAGGCCAACCATGTCCTGGGGGACATCAGGCAAAGGATCACCTGCCAGTCGAGGGAGGGGATTGTCCCACTCAGCTCTACACTGGGGCGACCTCACCTTGACTATTGTGTGCAGTTTTGGGTGCCACAAAATGAAAAAGCCATTACGCTGCCAGAAAGCATCTAAAGCAGGGCCAGAAGGATGGTGAAGGTTCTGGAGGGGAAGCCATATGCGGAGCAACTGAGGACAGTTGGAATGTTCAGCCTGGAGAAGACTGAGGGGAAACATCTTTACGGTCTACAACTTCCTTGTGAAGGGAAGAGGAGGGACAGAGACTGATCTCTTCTCTGTGGTGACCAGTGACAGGGCTTGAGGGAATGGCCTAAAGTTGTGTCAGAGAGGTTTAGGTTGGATATTAGAAAAAGGTTCTTCACCCAGAGAGTGGTTGGGCACTGGAACAGGCTCCCCAAGGTCACAGTACCAAGCCTGTCTGACTTCAAGAAGCATTTGCATAATACTCTCAGACACATGGTGTGACTCTTGGGGTAGTTCTGTGCAGGGACAGGAGTTGGACTCAATGCTTGTGTTTCCCTTCCAACTGAACATATTCTGTGATTCTATGAAAAAGAAGCATCATGTTATGCTGGGGATACCTATAACCACTGGTATACTGTAAACTGACAATTACTAAACTACACACAAAACAATTGTTTGGCATCTCTTTTATGTGTCTGTAGATTTTGTAATAAATACAGTTAGCCTCAGTTGTCCTCAATGTACATCATAACAATACATAAATTTTATATTTTGTTCTTTTCAGCAAAAAAAACATGAAAATCAATGACATAAAATTCATTTAGATCTGGTTTTGCCCAAATAATCAAGTAGCTCAGATTTACCATGCCATTAATAACTTAGAACAGTTATACTAACAATCATGTGAGCCAGAATGATAAACCCCTCTGGTTTTATCTCTGGTTTGAGTTTTGTTTGTTCTTGTTTTTTGTTTTGGTTTTTAACGGAAAGACTGGGTTAGCAGGACTACTCAGAATAAGCAAGTTTTTCAATGATCTCAAAAAGAAAGGATGCTTTACTGCGGGAGTGATCACACGCTGGAACAGATTTCCCACAGAATCTGCAGTCTCCTTCACTGAAGATATTAAAGAAGGGTCTGGATGCAACCCTGTGCCATGTGCTCTAGGATGGCGCTGCTTGATCAGGGACATTGGACCACATGATCCTTCCAACCTCACCCATTCTGTGATGGATTTTATACTGAGTTGAAACATGGGAGCAAAAGGACATTCAGCATCAAATGAAACATTTATAAAAACATTTTACTTTATCAAGTAGTTAGTCAAATATCAGCCCAGTGCCACCATCTCCCCTCAGCAGAATACATGCGTTTACAGTTGTTAAACTAAACAAGTTCTATAGCCAACAACCAAAAAACCAAGTGATAGGTAATTCTACTTCAGTTTCCAACCACATGACAGCATGTGAAGAGAAAGCAGTCAACATGGCATACAAAAGAACTATGGCCAAAGAACATTTTTTGCAAAGAAGAGCACATGAATTTAAGAAATTTGTCAAGTACTCCCATAGGTATGGACATGATAGTATGATACTTAATTCTATGATCACAGAAATACATGTCCGTGTATGCGTTCACATATACTACTCATACATAAAGGCATACCAATTTGCAATGTATGCAAAGGACAAGCAATGTCAGAATGGTGGAAATGCTACTTCAGCCTTTCTAATTGCAACTCTTTATGAATTCTTCAAACCATCTGTATTATTTACTTCTATATGCACTCATGAATATTTACGTAGAAAGAAAAATCTCCAAGGAAATCTAGTTGAAAATGAACAATAAATAATGCAGTCCACTTCATCAGGTTTTTCAGAGAAGTATGCTTTTTTCCTTCTTGTCTGAAAGTGATAAACTTGTGCTCTTGAAACATTCTTAGTTTTAAAAGCCAAATTGGATAATATTTTTAAGAACCTAAGCATTCTTCTGAAACTTTGAATCGTTGTTTAATGCAATTTCATTCTATGTATTTTCATTTTCTGAAAATATCAGAGGCACCTACAGTTATTTAGGCAAGGTAAGCCAATTTAAAACTATTTCTTTTCAATCTGTCAAAGATCTTTAATGAACAGATGAAAGATTGTTGTAACATTATTGTGCAGCATAGATTAGTGAATCATAAAATCCAGATACAGGTGTAGTTCATAAAAGTACTAAAAACTTTTTAGCAGTTTTCTGAATTTTTTCTAAACCCCTTAATTTTGAAATTTGACTGGGAAAAGGGGAATGATGAGTACGGACTCCTAAAAGATTTCTAAAACATGCATCATTTTTCTTGGGTGAAAATTTTATAAAATTAAAATATAGAAATAAGAACTACTTGTCACTCACAGCATTTTCCTGAGTCTGCTATATCTTAAAGCTATTTTAATTTGCATATTTAAATTTGCAGATAGTACCATGTTGCCAAGTTAACTATTATGCAGAGAAGTGTATGGTAGCTTATTATGTATGATGTGTAATCTTGCCATTGCAATCCCAAATACATATAGGCATTTTAGAAAAGTAACTTATTTATCTTGATTCAGTAGGTCCTGACCTTCACAAGTCTTTCATATTTCATTTGAAGTTAATAATCATAGAATGATTTGGATTGGAATTGACTTTTAAGGCCCTCTAGTCCAACCCCTCTGCCATGGACAGTAGCTGTTCGTTTGTCGTAAAAGACCATTCTTATTGTGAGAACAAACTTTCCAGTAATAACACCTCTATTTATAGAGAGTGTATCTCCTCAAATAACTACTTATTCTTCCAGATCTCAAGAAAAACTGTGTTGCTTTCAGGTATAAGAATGTGAAAATCATTGAAAGGGCGAATGCGGTTGTCTAGTCTATCCTCTTGATGAAACAAGATTTAATTTTGTCCTGCTTGCTATCTTGTGCCTAGTAAAGTGTAATTTTTTAGCAGGGATTGCAGATCTTCAGGTGTACATATAGAAGAACCATATACTTTTGTTCCCTGGGGTATGATGCATTTATATTTCTTTCTATATACTGACCCCTTTTAATAAACTCAAAAGAAAACTTTCCTTTAGTCATTTAGGCTATTTTCTAAGTATCTTCTTAGTCACAGCTGACCAGATTTAACTTTTTTTTTTTCCAAAAAAATATTGATTTTCAAATTTCTACTTGTAACTACTGTGTTTTTTTTAAGTTTCATTAGACACCATCAACCAATGTTACTAAATCTATTAACTAAACACCAAGAACCTGCTACAAAATAATTTCTATTTGTTTACCCATGACTTTTCAGTTGCATTCCAATTAACAGATCCTAATTACAATGAGGAACAGTGAATTTGTCCATGAGAAAATAGAAAACTGGATTAATCCAGAACTAACCAGCAACACTGGGAGATATTTCTTTGTGGAATAAAATATTTTGATAAATTAAAAATATTTTGTGTCTTTGTTACTTTTTAACCTCTCAGTTTGTTGTACTCTCACTGTAGTATATTGTAATACATATGCTAATTAGGTTGTGTTACAAAGGGCTCACTTCCACATACACACACAAAAGGCCCCTGGAGCACAATAGCAGATGGGGAACTGAGTAATGTAGCCTGAGAAATGAAGCCTCTCAACTCAGCTTCTCCAAGAACTTGCCTCAGCCTCAGTCTCAGACCCAGATATACAACACCAGGAGCTGGGAAGACTCTGGGCTACCCTGCAGGCTGGGTGGGGTCGCTGACTATCAGCATTTGAGAGTCTGGTAATCATTTAACCTAACCAACTGGCACTGTAACATCATAAGTAAGCAGAGATTTCTTCTTCAAACAAAAAGCACCACCTCTCAGCACAGTCTCCATCTTCTCTTCTCCTTCTTATCTGTCACAAAAAGAATTTACAAGATTTTCCCTGTCCTTTGAGCTGATCCATTTTTCATATCTCTACTCCTTTATGTGATATTTCATAATTTTTAAAAAAATGAAGTTGAGATTTGTTTCCATCTGTATTATAATGAGAAGCATAAATTTGTAAGATTAGATGTTCCTTTAATCATTCATTCCTCCGTCTTAAGTTTTTTATTGAAAATTTTCTCATCTTGCTCTCATGATGTTTCTGAGGTTGGTTTGTCTTTGGAAAGAGAGTATTGGTTTTTCCTTTTTTTTTTGTCACAACTACCAAGTGGATGCTCTCCTGAGTCCCAATTTAAGAGTGACCACGGGTTTATGGTGTTGTCCTGAGCAACAGAAAGCTTTCTAAATCTCTTTGGTCACTATCTTAATCTTTCTCTGAAGTCCTATGGGAACCTATTTTATTTGTCTGCACTAGGATTTTGGAAAGGCTACCATTTACAAGCCAGTGTCAGATGAGTGTTGTTTTCGAGGAGCTGTTAAATACAGTTCTGACTGGAATGTACCAGTCACAGACTTCCCAATGTTACTTTGATTTAACTGCAAAGTTGAAAAATGTTGGCATCAGTCCTGCAGTGCCTGTTTTCCTACTGAGCAGCTGTATACATTTTAAAAGGCCAATTCAGTTGAAAAGGAATTACAATGAAAGTAAATCTGAACAGACACTTCTTTTCTTCAAATTCCTGCTATCACTTTCCAATCTCTGCACAAAAATACACTGTTACAATTTATTCAATAAACATCAAGATCTTGCAAAGCATTTGTCACCAAATCCCTTTAGAAAAGAGATTTTCAGGTACAGCAAGGTATGTTCAGATATTCATTTGTTCAGACTTGGGCACTGGTACCCTGACTTTCAGATCAGCACCACAGATGGTGCCATGATGTTCCATCGTGTTTATATGAGACCCACTGAACATTTATTAAATTTTATAACTACAGAAATTGCTAGCATTATGGGACAATAATTATTAAAATTGGAATTGTTTCAGATTCTCTTATGCAAACCCAGTTTAAAAAGCAAAGACCATATTGAGTCAACTAAGGCAAAACCATCTGACAAAGGCAGAAAGTGTATGACAAAACATGTGCTTCCATTTGTATAAGCATACCAACAACATAAACACACCTGTAAGCTATTGACTTTCATTGTGGCTGCTTCTCATCTCTGTTTCAACTATACTTCTATTGTGATAATGTGGTTTGTTCATGTGTTCCTGGCAGTAGAGATGAGATTCTTCCCACTAACACAAATCTGAATTTTGCTACTCTTTTCACAAAATTAAAATGAGGGCCATGCTCTCCAGTCAGTCTCAGACACAGCTTTAACAAGCACGTGCAGATGTTGTGATTCAGGAAATGCTAAAGGTCCTCTTGCTTAGACAGACTCTCATAATGACTTTAATTATAGGGAATTTCAGTGTCCACCAGCAAAAACTGCAGTTATTGCTTGAAACAGGGCTTTAGAAAGTAATGTGCTTGGAGTGTTTATTATCAGTCAAATTTAACTTCTTGATTACATGCAGAGAAAGAGGTAAGAGTTACACTTTTTCAGGTTTGGTTCAGTCTGAAAAAAATTAATTCCCCTTCAGCAGGTGTGAATAGCTAATCCAGAAGCAATATAAAATCCAACCTGCCCGACACTGTCAGCTAACTATGGAAATACAACTATATACTCTCTGCAGATTCTCCTTTCAGCACTTTAACTTCCATTTCCCATCAGTTTCCCACCAGATGTATGAAGCAACTACTTGGTAAACATAATGACAGCAACAGGCCACACACAAAACACCCACTATAGCAGTGGGAAAAGTTTTATGTATGTTGCAGAACTTTGCCTTTGTGAAAACAATCATATCCCAGTGTTAGGACGTCTGGCACAGTATCCATAGCATTATGTCAGTGTATGGACGGTACAAAACCCAGCTTGAATGGTGCGGCAATCCACATATTCTATACATGTTAACTTGTGGTATTGACTTGAGAATTGCTCTTGGGTTTATATGAACAACATTATGGTCGGCTAAGTAACTACATTTTCTGTTTATATTGAAGATATAAGATGTCGCGGTCCGCCGGGTAAAAAGGAATGGTCGACACTCATAGAGGGTGAAACACAAGTGGAACATTTATTGGGGGAGCAAGGGATTTATAAAGGGTTCGGGGTGGAAGCTGCTAGAATAAGGACGGAGCATGACAAATAAGGAAGAAATGGGGTGGAGCTAGAACAAATATGGGGAAACAGGGGGTGGCTAGCCCCTATATGGTAATGCTGCCACGTACCACAGACTAGCAAATAGGAAAATAGGAACAGGGGCTACCAATGGGGAAACGGTAACTAGGGTTAAAGCAACCAATGAGAACAATTGTAATAATTACCTATCTAATACATTAAATATCTAACTATTAAAAAATTTTAAAACATGGGAAACACTCCAACATTCCAAGTAACAGTCCACAGGTCTGGTAAGTGTCCTTCTCATTTTGATGACAACTCCATCCACTCGTGAAAGTTCTTGTGTTCGCTGGACTCCCCTCCTACACATATTCACTGTATTTAATTAGCCCTGCACAGGCAGCAGAACCACTGGTCTGTAGTCACTCAAATCACCTTTGAAACTTTTAAAAAAAACCCACTGGTGACATTTCTACCCTTCCTGGCCTCTAATACCACAGCTTTAAGAGGGAGATAGCCAAACTATGAATTGTGATAAGCAATTTCATTAGAGTTATTTTAGAATTCTGTGGCAAATATCATCTGATCATCAAAATTTATGTTTGTTCATTTTCTCTATATGTTCCACACTTTTTCTACCAATTTAACAGATTTCTTGACAGACTAAACTTCCTCTTTTTATGCTTTCATTTTCAATTAGCTCTACAAACTCTTTTCCACCTCATTCTGAGGTCTTTGGAAAAGATTTATGACTCCATTTTATGTTTTAAAAACAAGATCCCTTAGACAGTCTGGGGTTTGGCTAAATATATATTTTGCATTTAGCTCCCTAATATTTCTGATACTTTATATTTTCCCTTATTTTTGATTTATATCAAAGGACAACAAATTTAAAGACAAAATGTACATCAGAGCTAGCACTTCAAATAAGAATCTCAAGCTCCTTAGTATTTCCTACTGCATGTTGACACCTTCTTAATACTATTCCCAAAACTTCATTGAGACTTTCCCTGAAAAAAATCCAAGCATTCAAAGAAACCCAGAATTATATTTATTTTCCTTCAACATCTATTTTCTTCAATGAATTAATCAACAATTTTGGGCATTTTGTTATAATAACATACTTAATACAAATTAATAGACCATTAACTGTGATCAAAACAAAGAAGATATCATTGCTTTGAACTGGGATGTTGCTTTTTTAAACAAGCTTACCTAGATTCTTTCATGGATCTTTCTTGGCTTAAAGGACAAATACTCTAGATATCAGTCTCCTAACAAGCTTATGATATACAGACATTACCTAACCAGTCTGTGTTGTGCAATTTATAAAGTTTTCAAAGGATTTTCCAATTAGCTCATATTTCAGAATAAAGCTTCATCTGTGTAATATTTTTATGGGGCTAAATCCCAGATGGAAATATCCTAGGCACAGAATAATGCTATGCTTTTTTTTTATACTGCTCTCCATATCTCAGTTTTTCTGCATTACACATCACAAAGCCACAAAAATATATAGGTTTAGTTGAAATTACTTGATGTGTCTCCACAAGCAGCTCAGCTTTGCGGCACAGACACCCCTGCCCATGTTGTTAGTGCCTTTTGGTTTGTACAATGCAGTATCAGTGTAACAGACCAATTGCATGCTCACAGACCATGGCTCCAGTATATAAAAAAAAAAAAAGGTCCCAACTGAAAATGCAATCAGTTCATTCTGAGGACAAATAATACCCTTTTCCACAGGTATCAGGGCAAGAGCTGGCAGATCAGACTGCTGCTTCTGCTCTCAGAGTCATCGTTGCATCTGCCAGTGCTGTTATGTATTAGCCATCCAGTCAGAGTTTGGTAAAGAGGAAGTGATGCAGCTGCTTGACAGGAGCACATCATGTAACATAGGAGCTACATATCACATCAGGCAATGCCAGCAGGAAGGTTCTTGCCTCATATCTACCTTCTTCCCAGTTAAGCCATCCTTATTGCTTGACAAACACCAACACTCCAAGAGAAGCAAAACAAAGAAACCACAGCAGAAAGGCAGCATCTTTAGGGAAACACAACTTCCTGAAGCCAAGCATTGGTGAGAGGGCTGAAATCTGGGGAACGTCTAGAACACTGAACATTTATAGTCTGTTTCAGGATTTCACTGCATACATTATTCTACACAGAGAATACCTGAGATTTTACAGTATGGAGTTATCTTTAATTTGAAAACTCATCTAAAATCTCTTAAGGCAAGAATCTGCATTTGTCAGAGAATGAGTTAAAATAGATTTGTTCTGATAACATCATCATATTAAAAATTATCTTTTTTTTTTTTTCTTTTTTAATGTTTAGAGACTGAAAGGGAAAAAAAACAACCAACCAACCAACCAAACAAACAAAAACACTACCACCACCAAAAAAAAACCAAATCCTACCAAATTTCAAGCTTGTTTCATACGTCTTTAAATAAATAAGAAAACATTTGTGAGCAGAGTATTTTAATACTCCTAAAAGAACCACAATAAACTTTTTTTAGTAACAGCAGGGCGATTTTTTTTTTTAAGACAAACTGTCACAGACAATCCACAGGAAAAAAATCAGCACCTCTGGACACAGGACTCTGTAAAAATACTCCACTTCTGAAAGAGGAAAGTTATATACTAATTTTTGTTCACCTCAAATATTTGACTGGGGGCTTATTATGCAGCACTAGTTATCCATGGTTCTGGGTCACTTAGGAGTTGGAGGCAAGAAACTTTAAGGCTTTTCTGTTTTGTACATTTATTTCATTATTTTATGAACCAGCAATAGAATTCTTTCAGTTTATCAGTTAGGCCACTCTCCATAAAGAATCAATTAATATCTCATTGATTCAAAGGAAAGGTAGGAAACTTCACTGGAGAGGGAAGAAAACTTAATTTCATGTCTTAGGAGTTAGTAAAAGGCATTTTGAACTAGTATTCCTCTTATTTTTCCATCCATTTGACTATACTGTAAGAGGAGAAGTATTGACAGAAACTCTTTCCTTCACTTGTTAGCATTCAATTTTTTGCAAAGATGTAGACAGAAAACTGAAATATACCATAAAGAGATATAAATGAGCTTTCTAAGAAAGTCATGTTCCCTTTGTATATGTTCACATGTGTTTACTGCATCCCAGAATAATTCTGAGTTTACACTTTTGGCAAGATTCTTATATATTGCTCCTGGAACTGGAGAAAACTAGATGCACAGTAGAAAGCACTAGAGAATTCTGACCTACACATTCAATTATTCATTTCAGACACAGGTAGAAAGAGAAAAAATAAAAAAGAAACCTCTATTCAAACCACAAAAGAGGATCACTGATAAATCAATATCAGTGTAACAGTCGTGAACCATCCATAATTATAATTTAACTATTGTTCTAGAGAATTCTGTTCTCCTGAAAAGTGCTGTGTACACTCTTCAGGTGCAAGGATGTAATTAAGCATCATTTTCCCCTCTTATTTCATGTTACCAACAACTACAGTGATCAGGAAAATTTTTTGTTATCGTAGTGGGTGGTCTGACTGGAGGCCAGGGATCCAGATGTTTAATTTCAGACATGTTGCTAACACTTAATGAGAACTATTTGTAGAGTTTCAAGAAAGTTAGAGATCGATGCTTCACAAGACAGCTTTATAAAATCATTAGGTTGTCTGGTCCTAACCGAGACCTCACTAATTAGCTTGTAGCCTTAAATCAGTCTATCACCTCAGACTGTCTTTTATTACCATTAACATGCTCTTTTAAAAATCTTGAGTTTAGACTTTCCTAGTGTTTAATAGGTAAAATGTCAAGCTAATTCTTTACCATTCAAGTGTTTTCAAGGATGCATACACTCGTTATGTAATTGTATATACCTAACTGAGATAAATATGTTTTAAATGGACAGTATATATCATATAATATTTGTAGCAATATAAGTTGGGCTGCTGCACTGTTGTATGTGCAGTAATTATCACTACAGATATATGTGATTATAACAGGTCACACCTGAAAAACCATTCTGGGAACACAAATATGTAAGACAAAATCATTAATGTTTAGAGGAAGAATGCCTGGGGAGGGGGTTCCCTTTAGAAGGGCAGGCAATAAAGTGCATGAAAAAGATGGGATCTGTTACAGTTTTTATTTGTTTCTGAAAGACCCTTCACAAAACAAAACAAACAAAAAAAACCAAAAACAAACAAACAAACAAACAAACAAAAAACATAGAAAACCATAGAAAATACAGGCTCATCACTTGTTAGGCAGTATAACAGTAGATGAGAAAGTCACAGATAAACTTTTCTTTGAGAGTTTTTTTTCAAGTAGTAAACAACATTCAACAGCTGTCACACACCAAAACTGATATTAGGTTCCCATATTTAATATCTGATTTGTCAAGAAACTACATTTCCACCATACTTTTAGGTGACACCTATAAAGGATCTGTATTCCCACAGAGCTTTCATACTGACCGCCACAGTATGTGTTACATTTGCATTTAAATTGGTCTTCTGTTTTTGTAGTTTGAGTACTTTAGAAGCAGAAAATCCTAGTGATCACATATTAAATGCTCAGTGGTTTTTTTGGAAGGGGAAAGTACAAGCTCATTTTTGTGTGTTCCTGAATGAAATTACCACCTTGAGTCCTCATCAAGGCATTTGTAAAAGTGCATTATTCTTTAGCCAGTTAAGTACAGTGGTTTGAGTATTGTCGGATTCTGAACCAGAGCAAGATCTTCTACCTGGGTTCTTGCAGAGAAAAGCTGTTCGCCTCTCAAATAATTTTAAACATGGTTTTGTTCTGATCAACAGATGACCTAGTTCCCTTGACTTGTAAACTGGAGGCGAAATGTGTTTATAACCATAAAAAGATGTTTTTATAAGAAACCAACATGCTCATTTTCTGAAAAAGATGGGATCCTGCCTAGCTGCTGACATTAAATCTTCAGCAAAGCACACACAGTCAGACAGGCAATCTATATTCCAAGACCCATAGAAAGCAATAGGTACCAATGAAATAAATAAATACTTTTATTTCTATACAGTGTGTTTTCTTGCCATACAAGTCAGTGTAGATTTAAGTTTTTTCACCTCAAATAATTCCCAGATACTACTCCTTCTGGTTATTTTCTCATGTTATCAAACAGCCAAATATATTAATTATGTACTATTAAAATATTTTAATGCTTCCATAACACTTACTTCATCCATCACATAACTGTCTCTGGTCACAGGCACTGTACCATCCTTGTGAACATTTTTTTCTTTCTGTGCTATTTACCATGGTGTTCCTTGTTGCCTTTCAAGTGAAATATATAAAGACAATAGCAACTGTCTAGGCGCGGTAAGGGCATGCTGTTCTACCTATTATTAATATGGTATTCATTTGTTCAACAATTCCAGAGAGAGGGGATATATTAAATCCGCAAATATTAGTTATAAAGAATAATACGTTAATAATTTTAATACTTTAAAGGAGAAATGATGGAAAGCTGCTTCGACATGCAGATATTTCAGTCCTACTTCTGTCATGGCATTCTATACTTATATACACTTCTGTACTTCAGAAAGGAAATATGTCTACTGAACATAGTTCAACAGGCAACAATGTAAATGTGGGAGATGAGCAAAATTTTGGGGTTCAGGAGAGAAACTTTTCTACTGAAAGTTGTTCCGCAACTGTTCATTGCAGAATTAGTTCCTGCTGTTACACTAACTGGTTATTGACGATATCTGGAGATAAGGCTTAAAGTTTTTGTGGCATGTGTTTAAGTAGTTGTTTGCTATGGCTTTGAACAGAAGCCAAAGTTTTGTCTATCACCATTTTGAGCTGTAACCAAGTTTCCACAATCTCTCAAAATTCTAGCTTTTGGCAATCTTTCACTAGTAATCTTATTATTCCTACTGATATATAGGTACCTGCATTACCTGAATAAAGAGATCCTCTGGCTGTAATATTTGTCAGCTACCTAATACAGTTTTTATTTTCATGCTAGACCTCACTTTCACTACTTCTGGCACTCAGAATACGTGCTAGATTAAAATTACTATATCAGCTCTTCGCTGTTCTTGTAACTCCTTTTAAAAACATTGAGTGGTAATTTTAATTAAAAAAGGCCTACTTGGACAGAATACTGAAAAGTGTAATGTAGAATAACTAGGTAAAAACACGCAAAAAAAAGCTTGAAAACTTGAGCCCAAAGGCTGAGAGGGAGGGTAAGTAGTGATGGCGAGACCATCTCTATTTTATTCCAATGACCTTGCAGTTAAATTAATACCCATAGCAATAATTTGAGGGTGGCAGGTTTGGCATGTCTATGACATAGTAATGGAGTCTAACTGTGCTGTACCTTGATGTTTTTGAGAAACCTGTATATTTTCTTGGAAGAGCAAGGGCAAATGATGATGGTCTTAGCAACGCTTAATTTGTGTGCTCCAAGAGAAGCAATCTATTAGGAAAACTTTAGATCTGCACAGCAATAGAGCTGTAATAAAGCAATCCAAGCAGAAAGGGAAGCAAGCTGATGTAATTTTTTTGGATATGAGTAAAGTATAAAAATAGTCTCTTACAGGATCTATCTGGACTAAATGTCCAGCATACAGCTGGATAAACACATCATGTGGTGAGTGAGCAAGTGGCTCATGGGTTGAGCACAGAGGGCAATAGGGAATGGGGGAACTTTAGACTTGTGACCTGTCACTAGTGGGGTTCCACAGGGCACCATCTTAGGCCCTGTGCTTGCCAGCCAGTCAAAGAAGGTGATTGTCCCACTCTGCTCTGCACTGCACCAGCCTCACCTTGAATATTGTGTGCAGTTTTGGACACCACAATATAAGAGAGATATAAAGCTATTGGAGTGTCCAAAGGATGGCAATGAAGGTGGTGAAATGCCTAGAAAGAAAGCAACATGAGGAGTGACTAAGGTCACTTGGTCTATTCAGCCTGGAGGAGACTGAGGGGGGACCTTGTAGGTGTTTGCAACTTCCTTGCAGGAGGAAGAGGAAGGGCAGGCACTGTAGGGACAAGACCCAAGGAGATGACATGAAGCTGTGACAGAAGAGGTTTAGGTTAGTTATTAGGAAAATGTTTTTAACCCAGAGGGTGGTTGGGCACTGAACAGGCTCCTCTGGGAAGTGGTCATGGCGCCAAGCCTGACAGAGTTCAAGAAGTGTTGTGATTCTTCAGGTTGTCCTGTGCAGGGCCAGGAGCTAGACTTGGATGATCCTTGGGGGTTCCCTCTAATTCAGGGTTATCCTAAATAAATGTATTATTTTTTACAGTGAGTGGTATATTTATGCACAGCAAGTCTCCCAATCAACACATTGATTATACCCCCTACCAATAGCAAGGTGATACCAGGTTCAGACTCTATTTACAGAGTGCAATAGGAAAGGTTGGACTTGTAAAAGGGAGTACTTTTTGGGATCCCTGAAAGTATGGACAAAAGAGGAAATACAATATTAGGTAGCTTATAGTAGCCTCATAGGTAATACTACAAGGTTGCAAGGTCAAGGTGTCAATTTATTAGTACATTATATAATATCAACAACTGATTACATAGCTCTAATCTCACTGACCATCAAGATAATCAGCTCAGCATCAGACTGAAATAAATACATGGATTATTGTCTGCTATGCAAAACTGCTCTGAATGTGCTTGCCACAAATACAAAGACATTCAGTACTAAAATCCTTCAGGAAGTCAAGCAGAGTGTATTTTCCATCATGATGGCCTTAAGAGATTTTTCTTAGCACATAAAAAAAAAATTAAAAAGCCGATTTGCACAAACTGAGTAAAGCAGCTACACACTGAAATAATAATGAAAGTGTCAAAAGACATTCTCCCTTGTCCTATCACTACCTGGTATGTCAAAAGTCCCTTTTTATATTTTTTATAATCTCCCTTTAGGTGCCAAAAAGGCTTCAATGAACAATAGTCAGAGACAATTTCCAATTCCATTTGCAAGAAGATTTTTTCCTTACATCAGATCTTTGTGTCTTCTGAGCTGCAAAACAATGAGTGAGGGAAGTGAAGGAGGGAGGGAGGGAGGGAGAGAGGGAGGGAGTGAAGACTGAGACTGCTGAAGGCCTGGGGCATAGCCAAGTGACCTTGGAATTTCAGATCAATATTTTCTTTCCTGGATGTCTGACGGAATTTACCCTAGAATGTACTCACTAACTAGATGAGTTGGTTGATCAGGTATTGTACAGGGGTGAGTGCATCACCATTAAAAAGACTTCTTTATATGTTATGAAACTTTTCAGTCCTCATGACATTTGAATGGAAGGCTCTGTAAATGTGGAATTCTCCATATCCATCTAAACAATTGATGCTACCAGTAGTTCTCTGTCACACCTTCAAACATGCCTGACACTTGATCACCAAGTGCAGTAACTTCCAGTACTTGTGTATGATGATATTCTGCAGTATGCTGACATATATGCAGTATGATGAAACTGCCTCTACAGAGAAATCCTTAAGAGAAAGAAAAAAATGCTTTATACTTTATGTAGAAAAGAAAGATGAAAAATGCCATGAAATGTAAATATGAGAAAAATAAACAAAAGAGAGCATGAGAAGGCAAACATATCAAGGTTTATATTCAGATGAAATGGAAATATATGAACAAAATTAGTTTTGCTGTTTTCAGTGGATTTCTCTATAGATTTGCCCCTGCAGGAGTGTTGCCATTCCATCTTTACTACTTGCATGCCTATAGGCTGATCACTGAAAATAATTACCAGGTTTTTTTCGTGTCAAGATGCTGGTTTTGGATTAAGATTTCTTCGATGTTGTACACATTTGTTGACTTCTGATTTTGTTGTGATTCCTGTATTGTATGAACTTTAAGCTCTGGTTCATCCAGTCATGTAATTAGAAGAAAATCAATGCTTCATTTTAGAAGTTCCTAATTCTCACAGCTTTGGAGAAAGGAAGGACAAATGTAACTCAAATGTGGTCTAAAGCTTCTGAGGCCAAAAGTCAAATGAAAAATAAATACTTGTTTGAAAATCATTTTATTTAAGTCACTTACTAGTTTTGCTTGTGCCATCACCAATTTATAAGCTTTGCGTCTTTGAGGTACTGACTAGTACCTAAAAGATAAGGGTAATACTCAGCTACACAGGAAACCTTAATTTGTGCGTAGCTGGGAAATAGCTACATACCATAAGCAAAGTGTCTGTACCTCAAAAACTCTATGCAAACCATGTGCACTTCTCTTGTACGTGCTACTCTTTAAAAGAGCATTTGCCTGATTATTTGTGATTGCAGTCTAGAGCATAACCAACATAAATTGACCCTGCTCCACAAAGTTATTTTGTTTTTTTTTCCTCTTTTCAGTAATTTAGAACTTCAAAAACAATATTCAATTTATATTTACTACTTATGAAAAGGAAACATATTGCTATTTTAATAATGTATGGTGTCTGAAAATACATACACTCACATATATGTATACAAGCACACATAAAAACCACTCCTTTGTCTCCAAAGAGGGAAGATTTTCGTTTATAACCTTCTATTTCTGTGCATGCTGAAATCATAAGCTATATTTTACATAAGAATTAAAAATAGAGTTGACTTTGTTTTCTCTTCTCACCTTGAATGTGCTGTTTTAGTTAAAAGAACAGTACATTTAAGAGAGACAGCCTAATATGATTGCCCTTGCCATGCACTGTCTCATCATTGAGAAGCTGATTTTGCACATCTAGGTTTAATAATACTCGCATAAAAGAAGGATCACAGAAGAATCTTAGTAAGAAGGTACTATCATCTTTTTCACTATTTTCTTTCCTAAAGACTAACTCTTTGCAAGAGGCTTGCAAGTGT
The DNA here is from genome assembly GCA_035221455.1 of Xenops minutus. Lineage (NCBI taxonomy): Eukaryota > Metazoa > Chordata > Aves > Passeriformes > Furnariidae > Xenops > Xenops minutus. Next base: position 82,865,014 of record JAWWEE010000105.1, on the reverse strand, counting down.
CTTCTCTTTGGCTGAATAAATATGCAATAGCTTTACTGGGCTTGTTCTCAATTGTTACTGGTGGGTTTTGTTGTGGTTTTGTTGTTGTTATTTGTTTGTTAATTTGTTTGTTTAATTTTTTTTATTTCACTAACTCAATGGAGCTTTGGATGTCTCTCTCACACTGTGCCTATCATAAAAATTACAAAATCTGGCATTAAGATTTCTTTTTCTCCTCTCCTATTTTTAGTAAAATTATTTTATTTTTATTGTTTCATCTTCAATGGCCTTGGTGCTGTGAGAGCTTACGCTACACACTGTAAACACTTAGTTTGAACTTACTCCAGTATTTTTAGAGTCCAGCTGCTGGTAATTCTCTGCTAATAATACTAAAGGCTTCACTGTGGACACTGACATTGTTCATGTAAGTGGTTCTTGTAACTCAAAAGTACACAAATGTTGATCGAATCCCAAATGAAAACTGAGATTTTAAAATGAAAATTATAGGAAAAGTCCAGCTCATTTGCAGTAACTCTTCTCATTTGACTGCTGCTTACAGAAGCTAGAGTTCCCCAAATAATTTTCATGGATCCCACATAGGTCTTCTATATTTCCTGACAGAAAATACTTGACTACAGTACAAAGAACACCATGGTACCTTAATAGCTGACCTTGTCAGACAGAAAGCTAAAAATCAATCTTTCTCCCATCTCTGAAATGAAGGCTCAAATAAGTGTGCAGCTTCATATTTCAGAACTTATTTCAGAATTGTCAGAGTTGTGAAACCAGGCACTGGATGTTTCAAATAAAACTGAATGGAAGCTGGAAGTAATTTTTACCTACCATTGAATGATGTTTGGCTTGGGCTTTGTTTGCTGTCATTTGCATTTATAGAAGCAAAGGGAAAAGTTAGTAGTATGTAATTACTAATGTAATATTTTGATTGCTTTAAACGATCACATTTTCAAAATGTTGTAAAATATACTTGACTGAAATAGAAGGAACTCCTACTGAGACAATGGAAAGGCTTGCAATTTCTTGTTTCTTCTCTTTTAGTAAAATGAGCTGATGTCCTAAAAATTTATCTTTCTGCTCTTCTTTATTCATGCCCACTATCACTATGCCAGGATTTTTTCCCCAATCCTCTGATTACATGCATGTTTTCCCACAGGAATCTAAAGTGTAATATTATATGAAATTTTGTATCTAAAAATGTAGTAGCTCTACATGATTTTTTTTGTTTGGTAAAATAGCCTCTATCTAACCAGTCCATAGGAAAGTATGTTGGCAGAAATTCTCTTAGGATAAAGAATTGTTTTATGTTACTTATACTAAACTTTGTCTTGTGCATATTTTAACAGGTAATTACATCAAACACATAGATTCTGACTTACTAGTGTACTACAGTTCCTGTGCAATAAAAGTGTCTTAACTAAATTTTACAGTGGTTTATAAAGAATATTTCTCAGTGTATTTCAATTTCAAGCAGTCTGGCTCTTGTACACAATCTGCCATCATCGTGAAAACTCTGTTGTTGCCATAAAGTCTTGTCCTCTAAATCCACAACACCAAATTGATTATGGTAGACAAGATATGGTGTTACTTCTAGGATTTTTATTCTCCTATCTTGTAAATGCAAGATTTTAGATCACATCTTAATAAATAATTGAATTCCATTAAAGTCTGGATTGGTAACTAAATCATGCAACAGAAGTAAAGGAGAAACTTTGGCTGGCTCAAACAAGTAGAAACTGTAATTAAACTAGGTCTATTTTATAAATCTCACAAAACAAAACCAAAGCAGTGAAAACTTTAAGAAGATGAAAGGTTATAACAATGAACATAATAAAAAGAACAATCTGTTGCAGCATTTAATAAGCTAATATTTTTAAGTCATCATATACCAAATATTCTAATATTTCTTTAGTCACTTAAGGCTTAAGTGTTTGTCTTTTTGGCTCACTGTGGGCTTTGCTTTGTTACTAGAAATTTTTCATAAAAAATGTATAGAACTCGGTCTGATTTTTGTTACACTACAATGCTATGTCATAGATATCTACACAGTGATTGTGACATTAGCAGTAGATTCAGTATACAATTACATATTCCAGTTCAGTCTGAAACATTGAAAACAGAGCTACCATAGCTACTATTTACCTAGGAAGCCCATGTTGTTTGTTTCTGATTCCTAGTACTTACTAGGGGCTGAAGAATTTCTTAGAACCATTTAAAAGTATATACAGCATTGATACAGTCACAATGTCTTAACTAGAAAAGCAACATAATTTCAAGTACAAATATTTTATATGTCTAATATGAGCATATACTCCAGACTGCCTCTTCACCATCAGTCCTTTTTCACGGATTAATTTCTGGAGCTTTGTTTGTTTTCTTGTTTTGTTTTGTGTTTTTGCAGGAGGAAATATTTTATACTTTGCTAATACAAGTGTAATCACTATTGAGATGCAATTGCTGGTCCTGTAATTTTTTTTCTTACTTTATTTTCCTAAAGAAAACCAAGTTGGGATATGTTTTTCTGTATAGGACCTCTGACTATTGTTTTCACTTCGAAAACCCTACAATGGTGGCAAAATTTTATGGCCTCAAATCTGACATGTTTGTGTACAGAAGACACAGCAGATGAGATTTAGAGAACTGTATTTTCATTTCTGTATTTGCAAAGACCTAATTACACCAATTTGTGTTGTTAATATGTTTTGAAACTCTGCCCATTAACGCAAGAACAGTACATCCAAGGCATCTGTATTTTGAAACATGATTTCTATTGAAATGTGCCAATTCTAAGTGGAGAAAGAGGCAGGCATAGTTCTCACGATTTGGTTCACCTTCAATGTCTGTGAGGCAGGGAAAAGAACATTATGACTTCCCATATCTCCCTTTATTGAGTACCACTTGGCAAGCAGATGATTGAAGAATCTGATAAAAGCAAATTTTTGTTTAGAGGTATGGAGGCAGGAAGCTGTGATGTCTGGGGTATTCTGAATGTCAGATAACGAAAGAAGACTAAAATTAAGATGGCTTAGAAGCTGTTCCAGGATAGCCAAGTTACTAAAGAAAAGCTACTTAGAGAACTTCAGCCCTCGTGTTTTCAGTTCTAACCAGTGTTATGCAGTTAGGATTGTCTTAACAAAGTACAAGGTCAATACTGAATATTCTACTAAATCCATGTTCAACAGCCTGTCAAATTAATTTTTCTGTTATTTGACAGCTGGAGGAAATCTCTGCTCACTCTTCATATTAGCATTACATTGGCCATCTCAATTTGAAAAAACCCCTCTTTTAAAAATATGAACATACAGTCATTATCAAGTAGAGGATCACTTGCCTTCAAGATAATTTGCAAGTGTTTTAACATCTTTGAGAAACTGTCAGCTGGCCAGATCAATTATGTTGCTGCTTTAAAGTTAGATTGAGTTTAGAGCCTGCTTCCTGATGTGAAGAATATCAAGATCTTATTACAGGCACTTTTATAATTAGTAAGAGAGAGCAAAAGACTAGGTAGTAAATAAATGAGATGCTGTCATGTGAAAAATAAAAACAAATTAATTTACACCTTGTTCTTTGCTAAGGTTTTCTCTATGCTGTATGTGTACTTTTTCACATAAACACATTCAAGAAAAATATATCTGTATTTCCACCGACAAAGCAAGTGTACAGGCATAAGAGTAGGACTGTGTTTGTGGCTTGGGAGGTTGTGGTTTTGAGAGAGGGGCGCATTGAGATCAGTAATAACTCACTCATTTTAGTGCTACTGTATAGCACTAAATACATACATCTTCTCAATACATACAAAAATAATATCTAAGAGGCAATATATGTCTTTACTAAAATTGCAGTAACTTATACAAATGGCTTTTAAAAATATGTGAATAGATTAAGCAATCTAGATTTATCTACATTAGGACATTTCCCTTGCTTAGTGTGGTCTGAGGTAAACTCCTTGACTGATATATCCAATTATGTAATTAGGGTTTCACTGCACCAATGACCAGGATTCATGGTGCTAAGTTCTGGAATTGATATGTAATATTAAATTATTATATTCATTTTTATTTCATCAAGTATGTCATCAATTGCAAAAACATGACCATAAAAAAATCAAGAAAGGTTCTCATTATGTACATGTTTTACTAAATAGGTACTTCATTCCACAGAATTGATACCCTGTTCCTCAATTAGTCTGAGACTTTATATTGAACCACACAATCATATTCAGATTAAACTCCTATATGAGTTCTAGCCACAGTTTAGCAGGAAATGTACTCCGGTTTTCTTTTACATGAAATAGCCATATTTTTTCATTTTTCAGCAGAATGCAAAGGTTTATTCCTAAAGCAAGTTTTTATTGTATTAGAAATAAAATCATCAAGGAAGATTATATTAAGTCTTCTCTATAGATAAAAGTCATACTTTAAATGCAAAGCATGATAAATAGTTGAAGTTAAGGATTAGAAATAACTTCTTAGTCACTTCAATTTCTTGTATGCTTTGAAGTATGTACAAGCATTAAAAAAGAGGGAAAAGTTCCAAAATAATAAATAAAATACTAGTCCCCTAAGATTATAATCTAAGATGGCAGATATAAAGAAATATAGGATGTTTGTAGATGTTATTTGCACCTTCACATGGTGCTAAGGGCATGGTTTGTATTATAAAATACTCAAGGCCAATATCTGGGGTTACAACTTCAGACCCCATGTAGACTTCTAGCATCACTGAATTTCACTGAAGTGAGCACAGATCTGGGTTTGAATCACAGCCTGTGTGACAATCTAATTTTGCTGTAAGCATCCTTACTGTACCTTGTCACAATGGTAGCTTCCTATTAAATTCAGTATTTACTTTGCTGGGAAATAAAGATGAAAAATGCAGTCTTTGCCTGAGAACTGATAAAATATTGTTTACCTGAAGTGCAAATTCCAATGTAACTTCAGGCTCTGAAAACAAGTTTTCTGTTTCTTAGTGTCCTGGGGAACATTATTATATTTTTCCCTATTTTGAGAATATTAAAATGCATAATTTTCAGTGCCATTCCTGAAGCATAATTTCATGTGTATGAAGGTAGCATGTTTTTATGAGTTGTAGAGGTTTCCAGATACAGTTTTCCTAATATTGTTGTGTTAAGGGTAGAGAAATTCGACAGAAAATAAACCCCTTTGCATTCCAGCATGTCCTCAGAGGGGCTGGGTGCAGCTGGGATTACTTTATGATTACAGCCAATTCAGCACTATCAGTCTGGTTGCAGTCAAGATCTTTCATGATGACAGATTCATGAACAGTCCAGTTTATTGAACCAACAAAAATATAGGTAGATGTTGGTAACTGCACTTACTCTGTTAGCACTTGATATAGCACTAAAGCTAGCTAATGACTAAATTAGCTACTCAAGCTAAATAAACAAATTCAGCTTTTCACTAAGCTTAACTTCACTCTTAATTAGGCTTAGTTTTACGTGGGTGTGCTCTGACACAGTCAAATGCAATTGTTTACCTGTTGCTGCCCTCACAGATCTTGAGTGGGACCATGACTTTCTTATATTCCTATTGGTGAGTGTATTTCTTCATGTGTAAATGAGGCATAATGAGGGTTTTAGTTATCTTCGGTCAGGCTGAGTTACGGGATGTACAGTTGAAGCAAAGGCAGAATGGAACCGTGGTACTTTGGTATCCCTTCCTCCTGCATGCAGCTGAGGCAGCAGTGAAGACTGTGTGACTTTTGCCTGATAGTCTGTACTCCCATCAGCATGTTAAAACCGCACATCATTATCTCCTCAAAGGACCAGGTTTGTACTTCTAACAAGCCTGTTATGCCCAGTGAAGGGGGAATGGGGCTGATGGATGGTGCAGAGCTGCAGGTGCTTTTCTGTGCCTCACAGACACAGCATCAGGCCACAGGGCTTCGGCTTCACCCCAGACACTGTTCAGTTGTCAGCCCTTGCTCAAGCAGGTGCAAGATCAGCAAGGGGCTTGGCTCACATTCTTGCTCAACCAGGCTCATCAATTTTCTACAGTAAGCCTGACAGTTTTGCCATGTAAGTAAGCCTATACTGAAACAAGGATAGACCCAGAAATGGCTAACTGGATCAGTAGAAACTATTCAGCACCTGCCTTGCTTGAGTTTATCAGAGAACATGGAGTTGTATCCTGTTCAAACCACTGGACCTGATCTTAGAAACTATGTACAAACAGCCTAGTCCTGTTAATCAAGACTATGTAGCCATTTGAATAGAGCAAAATGGCCTTAAACCAGTAGTTTCTGTAAGCTTCAGTGACTAGGTCATGAACAATGAAGGCTGAAGACATCAAGGTGAAGAAGAGGAGCTAAAGACCCCTAGAGTGAGGCCAAAGACCGGAAACAACCACCTAATCCTGATGCCAAAAGAAGATTCTGGAAGGCTCCGCCCAGACTCTGCCTAGTCTCTGTCTAATCATTAATATGCGTAATCATATGTTGCAATCTTATTACTATGTAAAATAGTATGTTGCAATCATTAAGTGAAATGTATAAAATGGCTCATTTTGCACTGTTGAGTCAAAGCTAGTTTGTCCAGTGCTAGCTGGCTGGCTTTCCAGCGCTGCTCGAATAAATACCTTTGCTGCTAAAAGAACTCTCTAAGCAGTTCCTTCCATACCAAGGTTTTTCAGCATCAAAAGAAAGTAGTTTCTTGGATCACAGTACTAACGGCACTATGGTATTTAATCCCTTTCAAACACACAGTAAACTATGAAGACTAAAGAGCAGTTATAGTAGCTTTCACTCAAGAAGATTTCTACAGAACATGACAATTCTAATTCTCAACATTATCCTAATTCAAAGACTAAACTTGTATCACAACCAGTTAATTCTTTTGCAAACATGGACCAAAATAATCAGGAAAGCTTGCCTCTCTTCTGAGTTCTCACCCTGATATATGCATTCCCTGTGTATGTATGTGCACGGGCAGAGAGAGATGATAATCATACTTTTAATTCTTGGTATCCTGCTTATATAACTAACTCTATTGTGTATTCATCCTTCTTGACCGTAAGTGGAGACACTGTCTAACTCTTTCAGGACCGAAAAATAAAGGCCAGAATTGTCCTTTCCAGTTACATGGATGTCCATTACAACTGCCCTATTAATCATAACTTTATGTTTGCCAGTTCTAGAAAATTGCAATCTGCAAAGGATGTGTTCAAGTAAAAAAAAATTTATTTCCCTCCCCCTAAACAACATAAATTTGAAAAATGATTTATTAAATTATAATGGATGCAACACACCTGGTTCCTCTCTTAGATTTTGCTCAGAAAAACTTCCACATTATCATCACCCGAGTGACAGATGTCCAAGATGCAGACGTTTGCCATCGAGGTCCTATGCTGCATTTATAATTTCATCTAGAAGTTAAGAAAAGGTGTTTTTAAAAGGTATTTACTGTATACAATTTATACAGCAAAGAGGTATACTGTATTGATATTGTTTTCCATACAGTAATGTGTAAATTTTCTTGTTTCATTGAGAAATTTTACTAGTAAATTCAATCCCTAGAAACTATAGCATCAGAATCAGTTATGGAGAAGCTGATATATTTATTACTTAACAATTAGTTATTATCAGATTTCATAGTATTATTAAAAGAAAAGTAATGATCTATGTAAATAAAATCAGGTCTATACATTCTATATAAACATGCAGGAAAATATGATGTTTATCAAGCACTTTGCAATATGATGCACATTAATAAAGATCATCGTATTTATTGTGATGTGCTAGTAATTAGAAGCATCATCTGAAGGAAAGTAATTCAATAGCAGGCAAATACTTCAGCATATAGGCACAGTAATTGTGTTAAGACAGCTATTCAAAGTGTCAACACAGAAATTAATTGGCTGTTTGACAGTTATTCCATTCTATTTCAATGCACACACTGATGTCTCTATACCAGTATAACTTTGCATCAACAAATAACTGCCAACACTATCTAGGTCATATAGGAGTTTGTGGTTTGGGTATCAAAATACTGTCTTCAGAGTATGAGACCAGTTCCAGAAAAAACTGCCTTGAAAGCTCGATATTATATCTATTTATTACAGGTGGTGACATAGAATTCACGTCTTTTTCACTGAAGAGATGAAAAATGTCTGACCTACACCAGACACTTCTAAAGAGAATTAACTCCTGCATTGAAAAATAAAACAAGAATTGAAAAATGAACAATGTCAGTGAAAGCCAGTCTCATCTGAAAGAGGAAACATGTCTGAAGCCTTTCAATGCTAGTGGCCTTCTGCTGACATGCAGAGATACAGCTCATCCAATACAATAATGTGTCATTCTGAATGTCTTCCAGTTGATATAAGTGTGGCACATCAGGGCAAAACAGTCGAAGAAATGCAACATCTATTGCTACATCATGGTTTATAGCTGTCAAAAAATAATTAAGTTAAAAAACTTCATATTCAGCCCACGAGCCTCTTGATGCACCATTTCTTTTTTTAAAACATACTACTGCATTGATTCTTATTTATATGTTCTTTGCCATTAATTAATAACTGTCTAGATATATGTTTATATATTTGAACACAAGCACATTCAAATTCATATGATGTTATAAAATATTATGGTATGGTCTTTGCTAAGAAAATATTGAACCAACACTGGAAGCCATTTCATCCTTCTTTTACCTTTATCAGCAAAGGCTGAGTAATTAACTTTCCATCCAGTGTATCTGTGCAATGTGCAGTACAGTGCTGCTTTCATCCTGAATATCAAGTTGTCAGTCCCAGGATTCTAATGACCTTAAATATTCAAACACCTTCTCTGCAAATCTCCCTTAGAATAACAGAAACTCTCAAATTATGGGAACTTAACATAAGCATTGTTAAGTAAGGCAATTTTCTTTCTCTTTTTAATGGAAAGACACATCAAACAGATTACTAACACACAATACCGATAGCAACCAGATGCACATCAATTTGCATATTTATATTTTAACAAATCGAGACAAATAAAGGGACACATTCTGTCAGCGAGAAGCAGCAGAGAGCAGCTCATGAGTATGGCTAAAATACAGCCCTTCATTTTTTATCATGGAAGAGAATTTAGGGGCAACAATACTCACCAAAACCAAATAAATAAAGCTGAAAAAAAGCATTTATAGCTGTCCTTTTTCTTTTACGAATACTAACCCATTTCAGATGAATACCACTCCAGGAGGAAAGTCAGCTGACAAACGCAATTGAATAATTTACCTGATTTTGTCAGGTTGAACTTGTGCACAGGACCTACTTCTGAGTGAAATGATCAATAGCTTAAGGATTGCACACATTCTTCAAAGGACACACATACACCTATATGCAAAACTGAAATGATATGAAAAATTATACAAGAAAGAAAGTATTCTGCCATTTCACTGAAAGGTCTTTTTAATGAGAATTACAGCTTTCTAGTAATAAAAATAGAGTCCTAAATGAGGACTCTAACAAAAATATAAATCAGGAATAATTTTTATACTAAGAATTCACTGATTAATTATTTAGAGAAATCCATCCCGTTTCCGATAAAATTATATACTTATGCTGCTCTCGCTTAACCTAAGACAAGATACTCACCCAGAACTGTCACTTCACAATACAAAAGGCCAAGAGCACTTTTAAACTCAGTGGTATTTTTTTTGTTCTCTTTTCTTTTGGCTGGTACACTGCTGCATGAAGGTTACACTGTTGCATAAGTAACCCTTTGTGCACATAATCAAATTTACTTGGGATGATTTCTGGGAAAATTTTGCTGTGATGCAAATATTTCATTAATTTGTCTTTTACTTTTGTCCACAGTTCACTCAGCCAGGGATAACAAGTTCTTCCAGTCTCTTCTGTTTTAGGTCTATCACTCATTCCTTCTTTGTCTGTTAAAAGCACAGAAAATATTTAGTTGCTTAGAGGCTTATATAACTGTATCACTTCTCTGATAGGTGACAAATAAATTTCATTTGAATATTTTCATTATGAAGATATAAAAGAATGTTGAAAACACAACACAAGGAATTAAACTAGGGTTGGAATGTGAGCAAACCGGTAACCTTAGAGGCCAGACTGTAATAAAAATACTTATTTCACCAAATAAAGAGCACCATCATGTCATGGTTTTGGAGAACATGTAACTTGTTTAATGGACAGAAACTGTAAAAACACGTTTAAAATGAGTACAAGTGTGTCACAGGATTATTTATGTAGGAAAGAAGGTAATCTTACAACACAGACTGCAATCTTTCAAGCCTTTGTAACTCTTGAAAAGAACAATTTTCTGAAGTAAACAAAATTCCAGTGATTTAATCTTATCGCACTACTGCTCCTGCCCCTCCAAGATATTTCAACGTAAAAATAAAAAAATTTAGTACTTCATTATGTTTTCGTCATATCTTTTGTCTCTTAGTCATCTACACAATGACTATACAAAAATGTCATTTTTGTGCAGGCTCCTAAGAAATGGAGCTGCTAATAGAATCTCATAACTAAGATATAATTATAAAAGGAAGGAGAAGAAAATTTTCCATGCCCATAAATATCTTCTAAAGGCAGCTAGTGGCAGTTCGTAACACTAGGAAGCTTAGTAAGCTAGAGCAATATTCTTCCATTTTTACTGTAAACAGCTACCCGTACAAATTTTTCCTCCATTTGAAAGCTCCCTCATCATCTCTGTAATTTCTACTGCTTCAAAGCAGCACAATGGAGTAGATTATCTTCAACAAATTACAAAGAAAACCTATTCTTGTCATGAATAAATTATAATGAATTGCTGCCTTGCAGAAATAAAAGGACTTCTATACACATGAAAGTATATTGGCAGATGTTAATGTTGGGACAGGTGCTAATAAGAGATCGACATTTAGATAAAATCACAGGACTAAGTATATTCAGTCAGCTCTGAAAGGTATGACAAAATACTTGCAGTAAACTTTCAATGAAAAAGAGACCAAGCTGCACATAATGACAACTGAAAAATCAGACTACTTTCTTCAGCCAAAAATAGATACCAAAAACTAACTGCAAGGAACACAAGGTTTTTTTCAATTGCAGAGGAAGAAAGAAAAAATTAATACACACTTAAAAAAATATTCCTTAAACCAAACATTATTCTTTCTACTGGCTTTTACGTTTTGTACATTTCCTTCCCACATCTTGTATTAGTCTTTTTAATCAGGTACTCCCACAGCTTTGGAATTCCCTTTCCAGAGAGGGACAATTTTATCCTATGCAGATCACTATAGCAACAAAACTCCCAGGAGCAAATGTAAGATCTTATGCTCTTAAGTGCTTCTGAGGTACAAAAGTAACTTAAAATTCGTATAAAGACACACCAAAAATTTATTGCCCCTACTGGGAATAGTCCTACACTGTCCTTCCAGCCATCCCTTAGAACACAATAGGACAACGGATCAGAATGACACTGATGATACAGTGTATAGAGTAGCTCCCCAGAGGCTGATGCCGCCAGATGTACAGAGCTGTCTTGACAAACAAAGGTTATAAGGATATAATTTTTCATGTTTTGGATCTGAAGAAAAGAATTAGTCTTAAAACCTCCTATGGTTAATATAACAAGTATTTACAAAATACCCGTGCGGTACTGCAAACTGTCTGACACAGCCTGGTCATTTTTATCTTGCACATCTTCATGTTGATATCCATTCAAGCTATAAAAAGAAAGTTATAATGTGGGTATATAGATCTATGTATGAATTTTTAAAACCATTTTAACATCAAACTGATGTGTGGAAAAGACCTCACAACCAGGTAGTTGTAGAGAAGATACGTTTATTCAGCATGCTGGGTTCATGGAGGATTAGTCCACCAAAGACATGCACATCTGTCTCTGCTCACAGGCTTGTTTAAATACAGTTACAACATGCATATTCATTATTTCCTTATATATATGCATTATTTTCTTAGAAAAGGCAGGCTTATTCTAATCAGTTCTGAGAAGAAATTTCCATTTTCTCTGCCCTCCGATCCTCCCATCTGAGTTTGCACATTGGTTTCCATTTTTCCTGGGCCGGGGTCTTTGGGGGTCTTGGGGATGAAGATCGTTGGTCTTCCTTACTGTGTCCTTTTCAACTTGGCTCAAAAAGTAACTTAAACCAGTTTTTGCTGGCAACTTGAATTGGTCTAATTAGCAAACTTCTATAATTATCTTATTTTCTTGATATATTTCCTGATTTATTTTAGCTTCATATGGTGTCCATTCTATTTTAGAAGACTCAAGGCCAGGTAATATAGTCCCTGTTTTGATATTTTTAGCTATTCATGGCATCAACCATGCAGTCTATCTTTGCACATGTAGCAAAAGTCCCTACAATTATTTCTATTAATCATATCAGTGTTATTCCCTATTGATACCTTATATCAAAACACTATTCAGCAACAGTTCAAACCTTGACAGCTTTTGTGTGATAAATGATACAAGCTCGAATGATGAGCACTAGTACCTGGTTTCCTGTGGTCAGAGTTGTAATACAGCCACCTGACACAATGAGACCTACTCTGCTCAGGAAATCGGCTTTACAGAGTCAGGACAAGCCCTGCCTGATTCCCGGGCTTTGCCAAGTGGATGAGGAGGATTTTACACGTAAAAACCTGTGCTCCCCACTCCCAGGCAGCTACCGTTTATACAGAGAGTGACACGGGTCAGAATCACAGGGGATATGATTCAAACAATGGTGCTGCACTTTCGTATACTCACCCTGCAGCAGCCAAAAACAAAGCACAGATGGAGCCATATCACACTAGAATCCAAAATTATACTTTCCTTTGGGCATACTGCCTTATTGTAATCAGATTTTTGTTATACTTTCTTTTTTTAACAATAAATATTTTAATTAATTGTAAGAAATTATTCTTTACCAATCTATAATGAATAAACTAGGATCTTAGGAATGATAAAAATTTAACAGAAACTCTGCAACCAAACACAGTAAAATATGCTCTTAAGTCCATTTATTCCCTTCTTCTTTGACCCATTCCTCTTGCTATAACTCACCAATGTCTGAACAAACTAAGGACTATCTTGATTATCTTGCAACACAAACAACAGCAACATGGGTAAGATTTGTTAAAGTACAATAAATGTTCCAGACTACTAAAGTAGTTACTAATAAAAGAGTTTAACTGCAAATGCACAGGGACAATCAACAGAGAGTAAAAAAGGAACCAATGATGAACATGCTGTTTAGTGGCACATTCTGTATTTCATAAGGATTCACAGGGCTTATTTCACTTTTTCCTATTTCATGCTGGAGTATATCTTGGACATTTCTTGCCTATGTTTCATAACAAATAGAAAATATCTAAAATATTATCTTGTGAAAAGATAAAAGGATCTACAATGTGGAGTTTGAGTATGAAAGTACATTTTGTGATATGTTATCAGCATGGATATAATCACTGAAATGACATTATGATCTCTAACCCTAGGCACAGAAGAATCCTCAATTAATCAGCAAAAGCTTTGCATTTACTGCCCACAAAGTGAAATTTCACCTTTGATATTTGGAGTTCTCAAAAAGAGCCATGAAACCCCAGGACAGTGTTATGAAATTCAGACATGTGCCAACTTCCCTCTTCATTAAGGCAGACAATTAAACCAAATCATACTGCTGAGGAGTGGGTGACGTGCGGAAAAACCCCACAACCAGGTAGTTGTAGAGAAGATACATTTATTCAGCGCTGGGTGCATGGGGGATTGGTCCACCAAAAACATGCACACCTGT
>JAWWEE010000105.1:82789378-82851173 GCA_035221455.1 Xenops minutus | reverse complement strand
AACATGGGAAACACTCCAACATTCCAAGTAACAGTCCACAGATCTGGTAAGTGTCCTTCTCATTTTGATGACAACTCGATCCACTCGTAAAAGTTCTCGTATTCACTGGACTCCCCTCCTACAATAAGAGGCTTGCTTTACTTGCTGGAGATTTTTCTGTTATTTAAACGCTGTTGATGTTGGAGGCAACATACTCGGGGAGTGTAAAATGGACTCTCCTCACACCTCTTTTGAAAAGTTGTGATAGCTCCAGTTGCAATCCATTTAGTAATGCTGAAATGTTAACCAGAAAGGCCAAAGGCTCACTTTTAAAAGTGACTATTTAAAAAAAAAATAAAAATTAAGTACAGACTATGTTGAAGCTATTAAGAAAAAATCATAAAAGTTAATAACATCTGTGGTCAAGTGTGTGGTGTTTGACATGTTCAGAATACATCAGTACTTTTAAAAAGGGGATTCCAAAGAGCTTTTATGCCTTCTTGCTACCTTGGTTGTGGGGCTGTGTCTGTGCCCCTTCTATGGCCCTTTGGAGTGATGTAGGACCTACCTACCATTATCATTGATGGCAACAATAACTACTTCTATTGTCAAAATATATCAGAAAAGTTGCATAGCCATATCTGGTAGATGCTTTTGTAGTCTTTCCTCATCAAAGGTCAGAGTAAGGTTGCAATCATCATGGTGCTGAAGGTAAGCTCCCTTGAGAAGAACTGAAATGGCAGAACCCATTTCAGCATCAACAGGGCAGCCTATTCTCCCTCCACTGTTACCCAGGAGCTTTGAAGCACTTGTCTTGAAGGATGCAATCTTCCCTCTGAACGTGAGTACTAACACAAGTATACAGATTCTAGAGAACAGTGAGAAACTTCCCTCCTCTCATTTCTAAGTTTGTAATAGAGCAGCCTTCTGTCTGTAAAACCTCAAGTTACCAGGCACAGTTCATTATCTGCTCATGGTTATACTGAAAACCATGGCAGAACCCACTGTATTCAGATGAAGTGGAGGTGATTGCTCAGAATAGAGTCCAGGAGTAACCTACAAACAAGTCTGCAATCATGTTCGTCCTAGACACATGCTTTGTCTGGGAAAGAGTAAGGAGTTTCAGTCCCTCACCTGAACATGTCCTGGTTGCAGGAATTGCTGCCCAGTCTCCCTCATACTAGACACGAAGAACAAAGTAGTCAAAGCTGATGAAAGAAGAACAGGAAAATGTAACTCATTTTTTCTTCCCATTTAGATCAATTAAATAGTGCACAAAAAGGTCATACTTCAAGGTTCTCTTCCATCCCTGAATAATTTTGTATTATTCCAAGACCTTCCGATCATGCCCAAGCATGATACAATCATCAATGAAATAATTGCAGGAAATGCAGAATTTGCAAAAGCATGTACCACCATTAGAAGAAAAGAGAATTATAGGCTCAGACAGGGAGATATATAAAATTCTGAGACAAATATCTTCATAAAATTACAATGAAATTCACTAATTCCAGAATTCACTAAAGAAGATTTAATCAAAACAGAACAAGAGGTTTATTTAGGTATTTTCAAGGGGAACAAATTCATCATAATGGTTGCCCATAAAACGTATCAAGCGCCTCAGGAAAACAAAAAATGTGACTCCAGCAATTGCTGTATTCTTTAGGTATTTTATGTGGGAAAACTATATCTGTTTATCTACAGCAAAATTGGCAAGTTTTTAAATGAAGTTTTGCCAAAGGTTTTTGTTAACCATAAAATATGAGAGTATAATAACATATGCCATGCCTTCTGGGTATAATATTACTTATAGCAACATAAATCAGGAGTTACTTCAGGAAAGCTGAAAAAAAATTTTGTATGGAAGAATATCAAAGCCAGAGTGCTTCAAGTTGATTGTGACACAGATGTGTGAGTGTAACAGCTCTTTTCTCATCACATAATTTAATTTCTTAGGATTACATAAAGTTACTGAAAGCCTGGCTATTCAATAAGGAAAAAAATATGGCCCAAAAGTGAAGAGGCAACACCTCATGAGCTTGGCATCTTCATGTCTCTTTTAACCATCTGGCTGAGTCCCATGCTGACTAAACATGGTCCATGTGTTTAGCAGCTTGTTTTTGTACCAGTACTTCTAAGAACAGGTCTCCAGAACTGACAAAATATAGATACGGGTAACAGATGTTTGGCTTACGACCCTTTCTTCACTCTCTCCCTTTTTTCTCTATAGAGAAGTTACAGATAAATTATAACTAAAATAGTGAAAAAGTACTTGAATCACCCTCATTAGAAACTCCCATGTTCTTTATGAATGGTTGAAATTCTCCTGAAGCATGCAATGATGAGAAAAATCACATTCATGAATTGTCATGCAATCTTGGGAGTAGAGCTTAGCTAAAGCCTTGGCTAAGAGGAGCTAACTCAAATGCCCTTTTGCATCCTAACCATAAAATAAAAATGAGAATGGTTATTTGTTCCTGTTTTTTGCCTCTTGTTAGTATACCTTCCAGAATATCACGTTTTGCAGGTCAGGACTTCTGTCAGGTGGTTGCATAGTATGAATTACAGTGCCATTCCTCACCAGCCAGCAAGGGATAAAAGCAAATGGAACAGGCTAGAAGCTTATCAAACAGCTTCAGGAGACCTTAGAAGACCTCAAGGGTAGGCATACTGGGAGCTGTGAAAGGGTGTGTGGAAAACCATGCATAGCCCCGCTCTCTTCTGACTGCTTGTGTAAGGAACTTGAAAGTTTTCTTCCCATGGCAAACAAGGTTGACCTCTTTCATTGTGGCCTTTCAAATCTTGGGCAAAAAGCGCAAGTAATTCTGAGGGGAAAAGAGTCTATTGAACATAATAGCATGTATTTCTCTTCCATTTAAGCACCTTTTTTTTCAAGAGACATTTCAAGGTTAGCCATGGGTCCATATTTTCTTCACATGAATGTTACCTTGCATTAGCCATTAGTCACTTCTCCACAAGATCCCTCTTTGTGGCTACCAGATCAGAAACACAATCACTTCAAGATGTGAACTGCAAGTTCACAGGGTGGGACTGTGTCCGAAAACAATAATGCTGTCCTGACAGGCTTTAAACAAGATTAAGCATTCTCAACTCTCCAACAGCCTAACTCTAGCACAAAAAAGCTGCCTTATGTGCACTAGCTAATTTGACAAAAATGTGACTCTCAGCTTAGACTGGCTCTAGATCAAACCTGCCCTCTTAGGTGAGACAGTGAGGCACAGTGCTGTTCAATGTGGAAGCTCATCCTAAGACTGAAGTTTGGCTACAAATATGTTGTCACTCAGACAAGGTGAAAACATTTTGACAGACGAGTTTTAGGCCAGAATACTTAATTTCTGTCAAAATAAAAACATCTCAAGGGAATGTGTTGATTTTTAAGACATTTATCTGCAAGTGTCAAAATATTTTCAACATTTTTTTACACTTGGACAGCATCAAAATATTTTGTTTAGATATAGCAAAAACTTTTTTTTTTTTTATTTCATCCATTGGCTTTATGACTTTCATTTTGACATAACATAGTAAAATGAGTATTTACTATAGCTGATACTTTTACATTATGATATGTCAACATAATCATAAAATGCTGTCAAAACATTTTAATGTTTCCCAAGTCTTCATTCCTCAAAGACTTTAAGACATTTGGTTTGCTTTAACTCATGATTAAATATATGAGGAAATAACATAATTTCTCAGTGGATAAGAATTCTTTTTTGTAAACTGCTCAAGATTCTACAACTTTGTTTTTTAATGCTGCATTTCAAATCATAAGTCTCACAGTAAAATCCTCCTCTATGAGAAAATTACTATAGATGATCTTTTATATGGACAAAAATAAAGGAAAACTGAACAAAAAGATCAATGTTTATCAATGTTATTTCTCACATACCTGAAAAGACCTTGAGTTTGAGGAAAACAAACTGGTGGACTAGAAGAATTCTGCCTTTTAGAGAGATAGATGAACAGCAAGTGAAGAATTTGTTTCATTCTAGTTCTAGCCTAGAAACTGCTGTAACAAGAGCTCTGGACTCTGAATACCTACTGTCACTATTCCATCTGCTTCTGAGATGGGCTCAGTTGTGAAAGCTTATGAAGTGAAGAGTGAAAGTTTATAAAGGAAGAAAAAAAAATATTGCAAATGTACAAAAAAATATTCTAATCTCTAACTGCAGAATCTTAGGATTTAGTTAATCAAAATTTAAATCTCTTTTCCACTTATTTTAAAATACTGTGCATTTGTATAAAAGTTAAAAAAATTAAAAGTGTAAATCCATTTCAAACCAAACAATCTCTCTAAAAACTTTGAAATTCTAGGTTTTCCCCAAGCCACCATTTGATAAGTGTTGAGAAGTTGGAGGCAAAAAATCAGATGTTAGTCACACTTCTTGTAACCAGAATAGGTACTGCTTAGAGTTACTCTAGCATCCTTGAAATTTTTGAACAAATATAATAAACAGTGCAAAGACAACTTAAAGATATAAGGTTTAATTACTATTTGATTTATTTATTCTTTTAATTTCCAGAAGTGAGGATAAGTATTTTAAGAGAAAGTAATCCTTAAGTCAGAATTGATGATGTATTGTTCATCATACAAGGGGAAAAAAGCAGTGTTGCACATTCTTGAAAGATGATAGTAACCCTTATGTTTATATGTTATAGTCCTGGAGATGCTATCTTACAAAATGGTAGGTAAACTCCAGCAAATGTAAAAGCAACAGATGTTTTTTCTGGAAAGGAGAAATATGCTACAGAGGATTACACCCTGCAGCAAAGATGTTATGTACGGTGTTATATAACCATTAGATTCATCATACATTTTTCCATGATCCTCACTTGAAACCAGGCTGATAACCTCAATCAGTATGTAATTAAAGGGATGAATGCCTCCTCTAAATAACCAGTTTTATTAATCTTTTTGTCCGTTTTCACTATAAAAGATGAAGAAAAAAGAAGGCTTTAGTGACTTTTTGAGGCCTTGGGCCAGCAAGGAATGTTTCATCATCCAGTAGAACCAGGACTAAAATGGACAAACTTTCCCACAGATTCTGCCAATGTGTTTGAATTCTGCCTATAATAACAGGCCAGTACCAGACCTTTTGTGTGTAGACAATCTCAGCTCAGTCCAAATTACATAAAGAATAAAAATGTGTACTGAGGTGTAAATTTTAAGTTCATTTCCCTTTGTGTTTTTCTCAGATATCTGCTCAAACACAGCTAACCTTCCCAACAGCACAACAAAAGCATATGTCTTTAAAATAAATGGGAGTTCCTTGCTACCAGGGAATAGCAGTTTAATTAAGTAATAATATTTCAGTGTCATGCTGCCATGGAAAGACTAGACAGTGAGAAGAAGGTTAGTCTTAATGTGATTAAATCAGAGATATGGGGTAAGATGGCTTAATTTTTTCCACCTGAACAATAAATAGTGAATGGACCCTGAACAATGGTGAATAAGCCACTTAATTTTCCATTTTCTGCTTTGAAAATCCAGCAATAGCTATAATGTTTACTGACTGTCTGTTTGGTTGTTACCAGCAGTTTGCAGTGTTTCCTGGATGAAGTAAATCGCTATAAACTGAAGATAAATATTGAAAAAAATATTACATGGCTAAACTTTCTTGTTTACATTCAAAATATGGACTTTTTTAAATTGTGATCGGGATTTGAGGCTGCCAGGAATTTCCAGACTATGTGCCCTATCCATTTTATTTCAGTCTGTTTGTCACCATGACCTTCTTTCTGCATATTTCATTATGATAAAATATTTTTTTTTTTGCATGGAAACACTACCAAGGAAAGAAAACAACATTGAAAGCAAGAGTGTAATGGGTGGTTCTATGCAGATGTAATCCTGTAATTCAGACCTGAGTTAGTGTAGTTTTAAATAGAATATTTTCATGTCATCCTCCTAGTTCTACACTTAGGAAACATCAAATCACTCAACAATCTATGCTTGCTTATCTAATGGGAGATGAAAAAAAAATTAACCATTTTTAACTAGAAGACATGAATTCCTCTATGCTGTATGGATCTCTCTTAATACAACAGGTCAGATATGCACCTATGCAATAGTCCAATTGAAGAGTTCCCATTCCCACCAGGATCCGACTGGCAAGTTCCTGGTCAAACCAGACTTCTGACACTTTCCAGTGGCCTGCCACCCTTCCAGGGGAGCTGACAGCAGCCTGACAATAAACATCTCTTCCTTTGCCTGCAAAGAACCAGGATCTGCAAGTCTAAGTGGCAGTGAACACCTGCGTGTGAGGAAAGGCTTCTGGCTGAATGACTCCTTCTCTTCCATGTGTACCCAGTCAAACTAGGGCCAGTCTCTGGAGATGGGGGAAAAGCACTTGAAACCTAAACTGCACTGGAAACAAAGGGCGTCCCCTGGCATGCTGTCACCAGACTGTCCTCTTTTGGCAGCACGACACAACTTTGTGTGCAGTTTCTCTACCAAGCAGGTCCCCTGTCATAGGCTTCTACCTCTTGCTTACTTCAGGTAGTACAGCCATCAGTGGTGCATGCCATCGGGACCTACCTTCTCCCATTCTCTTTGGCTTGGGGCACTTTGCTGTCTGAAGGCAACTGAAGGTTTTTTGAGCTTAAGCAGGTGACAAGCATGAAGCTGAGATGCTGTCAAGCTCTCTTTAATTTCCATTTGGGCACTGTTCCCAAGGCGCCTGGAGCAGGCCTGGCTTTCAGTGCCACTTAACACATGGAAACACATAAGAAAATTAATTACTTTGACTACAGGCTACGAGAAAAGCAAACAGGATCAAGGATATACCAAACTGTGGCCAAAACCTGTTCTGTGTTCATCAATACCTGCTTACAGGACAGGTGGAGAAAGCAGCCTGGTCAGTGACTCATCCTGTCCAAAACCTCCATTATATTAGAGTCTATTTTCTGTATTTCTTCTGTCCTGGTGAAGGGGTTTTCTCCTGGCATACATCCTAGGGGGAGGCTTTGAGACTGAGCCTTGACCTTGTTCAAAGGTTTAAATAGATTCACAGCAGACATTGGCATGAGCCTAAGAGAAATCTACATGGCTCTGTTCTTTGAAAGTCTCTTTTTGCCTCCACAAAACATAGTGCAGCACAGCTACAAGTGGCAGGTATAGATCTGTCTGTGTAGATAAACAGCCTTTTGGAGTGGGAAGGGAGTGGAGAGAAAAACTCGCTGTTGGAGATGTCTCCCACAAAGGATTCTATTAACATTTGATTACATTTCACAGGATATATTGCTGCAATGCCCTACAGATAAGATATGCCAAAACACTGGCTGAGGCTTTCACTAAACATAAATTCTGCAGAGTGCAATCAAAGTGTCAGTAGCAAGCTTGATCTGTTCTTCGTGTATGTGATGCAACATTGCTGTCAGTGGGTTTGTTCAAACATAACAAAACCTGCTGCTTTCAAGGCACTGAGGGCCTGGCTTTGCTCCTCAAGATTTCTGCTAATTACTTTGAAACTCTTCATTAATGAAATAAATATTGTGGGGGAGGGGAATGAGGAGGTCACTGAATAAATTTCCCAGCTGTTTTCAAGTCATGGGTTTTCTGCTATACTGCTCAGAAAACACGAAATATGGGAGTGGAATAAAATGTTCCAACTAACTGAAGTGTCATTCTGATGTATGTCTCACTGTGGTTTCTCAGCTGCTGAAGATGAATTATGGGGCAAAACTGAAGGACCACTTTATTACCCACGACCGCACTCAGCACTACTATAGACGTGAAAAACATTTTCCATTCTGTAGAAAACTTGGGGCAAAACCTTTACTTCTGCATCAGGAGTGCCTGTCAGCAGTGCTTTCAAAACAGACATGAAACACCAGCAGTACCTGGTTTTAGATGTGTACATAAGTGTATATTTACATATAAGTAACAGAGAGAAAATCTAGGAAAAAAAAGTGATTAAGTAAATATTGGAAATTTTTTAAGACTCTTGGGATATTAAAAGGGGGATTTCCCAAACAAAGGGCTCACCTTTTACAGGATCCTTCTGCAATTCATAAAACACTTTCAAGAGCTTTATAGGTAACCTGCTACTGTCTTTTAAGGTAATCTTAAATCAGGAGTTATTATTTAAACATTGAATTTTCTCCAAGCATAATCAAAATTCCTTGCATTTTCTGCAAGGAACAAAAAGACAGAAATCAAGCTTAGTTTTACATCTCTAGGTGCAGGCATTCTACCTAATAAGAAAAGAGAAGCAAATTTTGGTCCAACAACAGATCAAGTACTGGGATACATTCTTCTTCTTTGACAAGATATGCTTGAGGCAAAAAACTCAAAGAGACACCTTCAAAACTCAGCTTATGGCTCCCTGCTCCCATACAGTTCCAAGAGCCCTGCAGTGATCCAAACGGATCATGTGAAGAATTTTTGAGACAGCAGGCTCACCTTGTACTGCTCAGGTGATACCAAGGGGAGCCAAATGATGCCAAGAAATGACCCTGCAGGAGCTAACAGAGCTCACCACTAGTATGTCATCAGCATTTTAAGACACAAGACTCTGATAGTGATTATTATTAATGATATGGGAGACTATCTAAATAAAACTTAATTATGTCTAAAAGGATTTCTGAGGGATCCTTAGTATGATTTATTAAATTTTTATGTTAATAGTGAAGAAAATTTATTTTCAACATGCAAGTTGTAGCCAGAAGAAAGTGATTTATTATTGAAACAACCAGAGCTAAATTACATCTGATAATTTATTAGATAGGGGCATCTAATCTCTCTGAACTGTAAGTATCTTGAGAGATTTTTCTTCGTTATTCTTGCCTAAAATTGAAGAAAGAAAAGTTAGAATCAAGTCACTTGTCAAGCTGTGGCTTTTCATAAAACCAATTCTTACTCTGATAAGAAAGGAACAACACAAGTTCCAAAATAATTCTGATTATTCAGAAACGAATGTGGCGTATTAAATTAACTAAGAAGAAATTAAATGAGATAGTGTTTGAATGAAGTCCTCCTAGGGTCGTGCCATTATTGTCTGTCACTCATATTTTGCCCACAGTTTCCAAGATTACATATCAATGCCTAGATTTATTCACTGAATTTACTGTCCTTTATTTTCCCCTTTCCAGTAAAGACTGAGCATTATACTTGCATGCAGCAATTACTGAATTGTTTGTGTCTGACTGGAGATATTTCTCCCAGCCATGACATCCCCTTCTATCACTGACATAACCAAGCTGGTATTATTTGTGAGGTTTACTATCATCCTTATTGGGTAACACAGATGCCTCTCACTGTACAAATCAGGGCTGTGCAATGAGTGGGCAAAATGGTTCACAGGGAGTTAAAAATGAGAAAAGTGACCAACAGTGCTGTTATACAAATCAAAATTTTTGGAGAAAGATAGGCTTACGATATCCATGCCATCATACTGTGTATCTTTATATTGCACCTTTCTTTCTCCACAAGGTGTTTTGAGACAGATGTACAGCATTCTCCCATGTCTTTATACTAATAATGCCAGAGAATTTGAAGCAAGTCCAGGGGAGCACTGTGAAATTGATAAGGAGACTAGAGCACCTCTATGAAACAGAGTAATGTGAGAACAGCAGGAGAAACTTGTGTTGCGCATTCTCCAGGAAGGTGATGTGACACGGCATGTAAGAGGACTTTAACAGAGTACGCCAGCATATAAACTCAAACAGACCTAAGGGCTTCTCCAGGTTTTGGTGTCTTTTGTTACCCATTAAAGACTGCTATCATAAACTAGCAGAAAAATAGTTACCTTCCGGGCATTTTCCTTTTCCTTCTAACTTCTTGCATTCAAACAGTTAACGATCATTTACCCTGTTCCCACACATGCCAGCAAACTGTCACTTTATTAATTCCTCACATCATGTCTGTTATCAATCAAATTCATTACACTCTTTGAAGTATACCAGTTATCTGCTGGATTTCTCTTCTCTCAAGCTGCAACATGGGGGAAAAAAGAGAACAATGTCTCTAAAAATAACAGAAAAAACTTACTTGAAAGCCACTTCTATTCCAGCATTGCTTCAGACAATGTCACTAATAAAGTTAAAATGGTGCTTACTTTTGAAAATTGATTTAAAAAGGGAGAAGCAGTCTCTTTCCACAAGATCAAGAGGTTGCTCTGCCCTGCTCACATGCACTACAACTATTAAAAAGCTCTTCATTTACTGAATCCCAAGCTGTTTTCACCAAAAGTCAGTTGTTCCTTCAAGCCATACCATTTGTTAATCAAGTACTTTTTTGCTAAGTAAGCTTGAATTTTTACTTTTTCTTTTGTGGGCATCAAAATTGTCAAAATTGAATTAAAATAAAAACAGTTATTTGCTAAGTAATTTTAGTACTTACTATCCTTCATATTCTTAGGAATTTTTGAGAGCTTTTGCCAATGTCAATTTTATAGTTCTCTGGCAGGAGACTCAAATTTTCAGATGTGTTAAATAAATATGCCAGTTTCAAAATCCTATTATGTGGAGGTTTGTTTTCTCCCAAATACCAAATAAAGATGAGAAAACTACATCTCAAAATGCATTTATTATCCACAAAATTAATTGCATAGCTTGCAATTATTCTGATTCTGGTCCCTCCTTATATATTATTTTAAATTTTTGTGTAATTTTTAATCTGTTTTGATTAGTGGATACGAAAAAAAAAAAGTTGGTCTGTTTCTTTTTTGTTGTTTGGTTTTTTTCTGGTTTTTTTTGTGGGTTTTGTTTGTTTTGTTTAATTTTTTTTTTAAGCATTGATAGACAGATTGTTCCTGCTCTGTGGACCTAAAAGGTGACCCAGTTTCTATATTTGAGCAGCAAAGAAAGCAGACTTCCTTTATAAAACACCTTAGCAGTCACTAGAAGTAATGCTTTGCTTCAAAATTAAGTCCAAAAAATTGATCCAGGTTTCAAAACCCAATCATGTACATCTACTTGCCTCATTTTCTTATCAAGGACTGGATTCACTCTATGAATGTTTGCTATCCCAAAAAAAGGCATTTGGGTAAGTTACTCCTCTGTATTCCTCCTATTATCCTCACAAAGAGACACAAACATCACATTATGATTTATCCCTTTTGATAACACAAGTCTAAAATAAAATTAATTGGTTTCTGGAGAGACATCACAGTTGATCAACTGTGAAGCGATCACAGACACCTACATTTGAGACCACTAAGGGCAGCAAATTCCATCCCATCCCTATACACCACCAACACAGTCAATTCACTTTTCCAATAAATAATTTCTTTTCTTTTTGAATGTAGCTTTTTTTTTTTTTTTTAAATTTTCCAACTCAGCTGCCAAATTCAGGTATGTTTCTTCCTTCCTGGTAACACTGAACGTAGTATCCCAACTGAAGGAATAAAAGAGAATGACTAGCCTGTCCAGAGCATTCCCAGCCTTTGTGCAAAGGCAAAGGTTAAGGTATCTCTCCTTTCTTACATTTCCTAATTACCTGCTTAGGCTCAAATGAAAAAGGAGATAACAAGCCCTGGGAAATTTTCCCTTCTGCTGCCTTCCAGTTTTCACACCTGGCACCTCCATACTGTTCTGCATCCATCAAGTCTGTCAGAGTCCATGCACCTTTTCCATGCTTCCTGAGTCTTGCAAGCAACCTAGAAGACTACAGTCTCATACTGACAGAAATAGTTTGAACAGAAACATGATTTATATGTATATATAAAAGTCTTTATCTGACACACACATGCCAATGTAGGCTGAAAGACACAATACCTATACCTAGTAAGCCATGGTCCCAGTAAGCCTTATTTAGGTATCCAGCATCATATTTTACCCATCTGACACAAATATTCTGAGTTACAGAACAGTTGGTTAAGGTCCTTCCCCTTCACATGTGGACATGCACTTTGCCCACTTAAAAGTAATTTCTCTAGGTGTGTACAAGATTCTAGTTGAGATCTTTTGTACTGCTTGCTCATACAGCTAAATCAGAATGGGTTTGAATATTTAAACATTTTATCTTCCCCTGTATGAAGCACTTTTTACCAGATCTGTAAACGCTTGAGCAATCACTATGTTGCATACACAGAGAAATTTCAGTTTTGAGGGATGCAGTGTCATTTCCTCTCATGACCTTGCACGGTCACTTATTCCCCCTCTCTTCAGTGCTGTGTAAACAAATGGAAAGAGTGGAAAGTAAGCAGTGGAAATATATTAACTGAGTTTTAGCAGTCTCATTCCAAATGTTTTGGAATGCATAGTGAACTCTCTGAAGCTAATTTCTTTGTCTTTCAGCTGCTTGACATATTTCTCAGCTAATCGAACATTTATAAACACACACAAAAATGAAATTTTAATGTCATATTTGTATGTGAAATTCTGGCTGGCCTGTAAGCTTGGTTTGTTTAAGAAAACAAAATTCTCATTAGTGGAGAATAAAAGTATGAGCAAAATCACTGCTTGCAAATAAAATGTAAAAATGAAAAAAATAGGTGTAAACACCCACACACGTACAGGTGAATAAACAATGGTGATGTACTTCCTAGTGGGAAAAATGGTAGGAAAATTCACATTTTTGTGAATTTCTGACATCACTTATGTGTTTTTTTTTTTCTTTTTCAGATCAATTAAGCATTATTTAGCTATATTAAGCACTTATTAAATGATGAGTAAGCAAAATCATAAAAGAAATATTTTTTTCATGCAGATAAAAAGAGATTAAGCACACATTAATTGCTAGTAGAAAACACAGTAAAGGTTATTTGGTATTTGTGTAAGAAGGGAGAAGACATGAACTTTTGAGCAGACCATTTTTTATGTTACAAGTCCTGCTGTAATGCTGTCTTTTAGAGAGAAGTACATTTTCAGAGAGATGCCGTTTAAAAGGATCTGTTAATATTAATAGAAGTGTAAGAGCTTTTAATGTTTTTACTGACTGACGTGGTTCATGATGTTAGAAGAAATATAAGTGGAGAAAACTTGCCCTAAATGTGGCACACAGAGTCCATAGACTTTCTTGTCAGCCATCACATCTAGAGCAAGATTTCAGTGCTTCTTAAGACAGGTTAAAGATGGTAAATTTTAGTTCTTAAGTTGGTATGCCACACAAAAGTAGTGAGCAAAAAAATCAAAAATGAGAAGAAATGTAAATATTTATGCCTATCTGGAAAGTGTTAACTCAACAGTTTGCAATATTATAGCAAGGGCAAGTAACCAGTGATAACAAATACATCTGAAAGAGAAATTTTACCAGGTCATTTTTTTATTCTGCCACACAAGATAGGGGTGCGATACAAATTCAGTAACACTAAAAATTGCACATAAACAAGACAAGAGAGGATCCCTGCCACATTCCCCCTGGGAAGCAACATGCAAAGCAGTATGCTTGGGTGCAAGCTGGGCACAATTAATTGCTGAGTGTAATTCACGTATTTCACATAATTTTCAGAAAGTCTACCTTAAGAATAAATTTCTGAGGTTTCATTTTGGGAACTTCTATGTCTCTTAGTAACATCCTTTTGAGTGAAGTTCTCTGAAACATGAAACAATATGTAGTATATTTAGCTTCTGTAATACAGCTTGTATGAATCATTTTTTTTTCTTTTTCTCCTCAACACAGTGTGATACCTGTGACATATTCGACTTCCTATAGTTGCAATAACACAAGGTGATGATCCTATTACAAAAAACATGTTAAGTACACTGTAAAACTAAGCTTGTGAATGAGGCAGCACCAATACACAATCAATTCTGACTCATCCACCAAAGGGGATCACCCTAATCTTACCAAATGAGGATGCTAACAAACTACCTGGACTAAACTAGAAAGACAACTAAATAAAACCCATCTGACTTGTGGACTTCTGCCTCTGGGCATGAGTCACCCATCAGCATCTGTGCAAGAGCAGATGGGCTCGGCCTCAGCCAGGGGGTGATCAGGCTGATCTGTGAGATCCCCAGAGTGTCATAATCCTTTAGACCTCCTGGGAGAATGTGTCATTCACCCAAACAGCCCTGAATAACAAGCAAAGTGTTGTCCTTCCAACATCCAAGCAGCTCATGAGAGCTTGTGTACAGACCTTGCAGTCTTCTCTCCAAGAGTTAATGTGAAATGCTTCAACTGAATTGAGAGCTCCTTAGTCTTCCTGAGAGCCCTTACGTTGCATCTGCAAAGTCAGGACTTTTCTTTCTCACTCTCCTTCCAGGCATTCAAAATATGTGTGGTGCTCTGTTCACTCGAGGAGTTGGGATATGAATGTTTCTGCGCTTTCAGCCTGAGGAGGTCAGGAAACCCAAATTCTTCCCTTTTGGGATGACTGCCTGACTCTGGGTGGTGTTATTTCCTCGATGCAGCAGGAGAGCCCTGCTCAGTAAGGCATTTACCCTCAAACAAGAGACTGCGGTATCTGGTTTCCAAGTGTACAGAAATGTCTAATGAGCTGCTGACCTCAAACACCTACGCCCTGTGAGGTGTGATGTTTCAGCCGTTTCTGGTGGCAGACCCACATGCATTCCTGCATGAACAGCCCTCTGTGGGTAACATTCTGAGGCACTGTGCTCCTCCTCTAACTGAGGTCAGAAAACAAGAAGTACCTCTACTATCCCAGCATCTCACTGACAGGCAAAACATAACATTTTTTAGCTTCCAAAACTCAAGTAGGATGTGTCTGCAATGTTAAAACCTCATCAGGACACTAAAGTTAACCTGCAGGTATTTCTCACATTGATATTACTGTTCTTCCACAAATACTTTAAATACCAACAAGAGAATATCAAAGTGTCATTATAACTCAAGAGTTAAGAGGTGTTTTTTTTGCAGTTTAGTGATTGCAAGCAGTAATGAAACAAATCTGGGAGATATAAAACTGACAAGGCAGTAGCTTAGTCCTTAGGAAAAAAACACTTGATGAAAATAGGGATCCTGACAGTCCAGGGTGCAAGGATTTGTGCAGTCTTCTAGGGCAGTAGAAGGACATCAATGCTGTCAGTCCTGGAGCATGTACAGGCACAGTGATACTGGGACACCTTATCCGTCTATCCTAGCTGCTTTTCTGCTGACAGGAAGGCACCACTCATGTACCCAGTCCACATGACAAAGTA
Source organism: Xenops minutus (assembly GCA_035221455.1). Taxonomy (NCBI): domain Eukaryota; kingdom Metazoa; phylum Chordata; class Aves; order Passeriformes; family Furnariidae; genus Xenops; species Xenops minutus. Next base: position 82,836,128 of record JAWWEE010000105.1, on the reverse strand, counting down.
AGTAGATTCAACATGTGATGTGGTAAGAAACAGGTTTGGTTTATTTTCCTGCACAAAGATATGGTGAGTTGCTCCCCCAGGCAGTCCTGATCACATAGCTTACGTAACTGTGCATATCTTTTCTTATTTCTTGACCTCTCTGCTCTTGCCCTTGTTTTTGTCATCTCCATCCTCTCACAACTAAATAACCATTATTGTATCTTCTGCCATGGTCCCAGTTTTGCTACATCTGTACACAAATTTGGTGGGTTTGATACTACTCTCTAGGTATTCCTGGTTTTATATGCTGTTTCTGATATGGTTACCTAGATAGTGCTAGCTTTGCATGATCTGTACCCAAAAGGTCATACATATTCCCCTCCATTTATCTGCAAAATTCATCCATTTGTTAAGCAACTGTCCCTTAAAAATATGTGAAATCCAGCCTCCCTTCATGGGTGCTTACAGATAGCCTTGCAGTGTTATCTGTAACCTTTGTCAGATTCATGCATTGTTAGCAGTCACATCCAGAAATTTCATCTATGTCCTGTCCAGTGGTTTCTTACATTCCCTGCAGTTATCTTCACCTGGGATCAGAACCCCATCACTTGTCTTCATTCCCTGATATAATTGAGAGGTCCCTTGGCCTGCATGCAGGTGCTAGGTGAACACTGAATGAATCAGCCAAATGAGAAAGAAGATAAACTAGTTCTGCAAGTGGGAAGAATAGAGAAGTTCAGGTGTGTAGCACCTATCCAGTGTTTTGCCATGTGCAAATCCACAGCCTAAGGGAGGAAGACTCGGACTTTTCTTATAGATTTTAAGAGCAGCATTCATGTTATACAGCATGAGCTGTCTAAAAGACACCTAATAAAGGCATTTACATTTTCTTCTGAACTCAAAACACAAACAAACAAAAAAATCCCCCACCAAAACCAAAACACAAAGAAACAAACAAAACCCCAGATGGTTACAGGTTTTTCCTTTGATTGATCAAGAACAATTTTTTTTTTCTCTGCAAGTTGTAGGTGGCCTATGCTGCTGTAAAGCCAATTCCATCAACTGGTTTTCTCGCTCTCGTCTTCCTTTTTTTTCCTCCTTCCTATCACTATGTGAAAATGCTAGAGGAGCTTAATGAGAGACACAATTGGAACCAAAATCTGGGGCATTAACCTGCATTGTTTTCTTCCAGCACTGAGGACAAAGAGAACAGCAAAGGAAGTGATGGGTGTTGACTGGCTTTGATTGACAGACTTATTTCCTTCTTGCAGTTTTGTAGGTGAGGTCATCATATTGAGTTTAATTTTTGGGGCAGATGGTGCAATTGGGACACACAACAAAGAACAGATAGCCAATGAAAAGTACTAGAATAAAAACACGTGTTTTGGAGCTGGACAGCTTACTCCTTCCACATCAAACAATTTAGTGTAAACCTATTTAATTCAAAAGTTAGGTTTTCTATGAATATCTTATAGAAGCTACAGTTAGTCCCATTCAGACTTTTAAGTTCAACAATTTGTCTTCTGAGGCAAATATTCTAACTTACTAGGGGAAAGTTAAACCAATTTTTTTTTTGTCTCTTTTTTTTTTTTTTTTACCCCTTTCTTCTTTTAAACACTAGTGGAAAGTGGTGAAAAAAACAATGTTGAAAGATATGTACTCGGTTTTTTTCCAGGATGGTAAATAAACTTTATTTTTTAAAATACTCATTTCCACTCTTCCCACTTTTTCTGCTATAGAAGACTGGTTTCATAGCTACAAGTTGAAGAGAAGAGGTACTTGTATACAAAGGTCATCCTCATTTGCTTCTGAGACTGAGACAAGCACAATATAAAGAATACAATCAGATTAAAATAAAGAGAAGTCACTGCATCATTCAGGTACAAATTTGGAAAGTGTTTTGTAGTTGGTGCATCTCAGTGAGCTTGCTGTTAAAGGACAGCAAAAGATGTACATGGACCAGAATAAAAACTCTTCCTCAAAGGAGGATGTTAAATAATTCTTTTACTCTTCGGAATAGAAATTGAATAAAATCCCACTGATTTTCACCAATTGAATTCAAGCATGCCTTTATAAAACAGTGATTCCACAGAAATTCTCATTACTGGATTTTTATGGAAGCAATCATTGATTTTTTTTTTTATTTTTTACTTGAGAGATCTTTGAGGGTGCCAAGTGGAGCAAGCTGCAGAAGAGCAATAATATCTCTTTCACAGGCCTCAGTCTTCTGTATTCTTGCAAAACAAACTTCATAAAATACAGCTTTGATCTTATTTGCACTGTTTTCTATTCCAGTTGACTTATAGGTACCTAATAGTAGCTTACATGACCAGAGTCAGCAATGGTGTGTTTAAATGGCACAACCAACTTCTGATTACTTATTTTAATGAAATAACCTGGGATTCTATTCAAAACAGAATATGTTGAAAAGAACTGGAGAGAAAAAACTAACAAAAACTAGCATAGCTAACTTTAATGACTCTCAGGCCAAAGTGAAGAAACCTAATTGACACTACCAAGGTTAATATTTCAAACAAGGGCAAGAAAAGACATGGATGTTTTCTCCCTACGAATTACAGTTGAGTTGCTGGGACCAACTTATGTTCTGGGTGCCAGGATACCTGAAGGTTGTTGGTTTTGGTTTTGGTTTCAATTTAGGTAACACAAATATTGATTCTTTTCTCTACACCAGCTTAACTCCTTTTTTCAATAAATGGTCCATTTTATAAAAGACTGATACACTGCCTCTCTGATTCAATAGCAGCATGTGTCATGTAATATAATGCCTACCTGTTTTATAAGGACAGTAGAGAATCATGACGATGCTTGGAGACAAAACTTCCACATTACATAAGCCCAAAAGTATGTAAAAAATTCAGTCTTCAGAAACTGAGAATTCCTGTTCGAGATCTAGAACCAGCACAATGGATTCTTTCTTTCAATGTTACAGCAGACAAGTTCAAGACAGATTAAAGGTTATGGTCCATAAATGCATTCTACTTGGCTGAGAATTGATAAATAAAAACTGGCCTCTAAGTCCACTACTTATAAGAATTCAGCAGTCTCTTTTCCTCTCTCCTCCAACTAACATCATTCTGAAGTGCAGACAAGCAGCTGCTGCTAAATTACAATCTCTGTGCCCCTTTACCCTTTTCTGAAGTCTCCAGAGATGTCATGGACAAATTTTCTACATAAGACTTTTAAGTTTTGTTGAAGATTCTTCCAATACTGCACTGAATTCTAAGTGTCTAACCTAACTAAAATGGAGAAGGTAGGACTATGGACAGTCTGAACTGTGGGAAGAGGCATGCTGGGTATGACACACGTGGTTTCCATAAATCCAGTGTCCTACAAGATTCCGTGGTAGGAAGACCAACATGAGGCATTTAACATTGTTTATACAGCCTGCCTATAGAAGCGCCCTTCCTTTTTGCAATTTATGGAATTTATCTGAATATCTTGAAACTAATCTGAGCATTTTCTGAATTAAATAAAGTCTCTGCTTGGTAATTAATGTGATTTCTGTTTGCTTTCTAAAAATCGCAACACCTCAGTTATCTTTTTAATTTAAAATAGAATGCCATTTTCTTCTGACCTTGGCAGAAATAGACCTTTCCAGTGGTCTTCCTAAATAAATTATTTTTATCATTCATATATCCTTTCAATCTCTATGTATAGACTGACATAAAAATATTATAATTTGACAATTTTAGCTTTACCAACATTGTACCTTCTCTGTGGTCAGATAGTTTAACATTTAGCTGGAAAGGCCTTACCTAGTTATCCAAAGAACATATATATGTGTATATCTATATGTGTGACCTACTGTTGAATTAAACTACCATTACATTATTAAAATGCAGATGGCAGAATAACAGAAAGTGCTGTTATCAACAGTTGTACAAATTTCTCACCAATAAACATATACACAAGTGATCTGTTTATTCTAATGGCAAGATAACCATGATTATACAAGTAGACCCTGTGCACAGGTTACGTTTTATAGAGGAGCCTGCATAAATGTAATTACTTCTAACTTTAATTATGAGGTAGAGAAACATTATAATTATTTTGTAACTGCCAGAACTGAGAAAATAAATTGCATTCTCAAGGCTATTCAGAATGGAAATAGATTAGATTAAAACATTACTTAAAATGACTGTGGACTTAGCTGTTATACCATGACATCTACATTGAGTTTGATGTGATTATTTCTCTTAGAAAACTCTCCTGGAAATCAATGGGAAGTTTTAAACAAAAGAAGAAATGCTTGCACTCTTCAAACTATCAGGTTACACAGCTGATTCAGCTGTTGAAAATTTAGCTAAGTAAGTAACTATTAGTACTCGTCCTGCCCTTAGAGTGCACACAGGACAGTTTATTTTCTTTGCTAAGCAACCTTTTAGATAATGTTAACCCTGCTGACACTTTTGTCTTTCCTGCTACGTCAACATGCGTCAGTCTGAATCTAGAGCTTTCTCATGAATTAGCCCCTCAGACAATATTTGTAAAATTAATTTCATCTACATTCAACATCCATGTGAAAAATCATTCCATGGCTGAGAGCTTCTCAATAAAATCACAGCAACAACCTCTTAATATTATTTAAGAAACTCTTCGCCTTCAGGATGTATTGATTAATTTCTGATTTTTATCTTCAACTGGGCAGACAGGAATGAGTGACCTCATCTCTTTCAGATCACCTCCAGATCCTCACTCAGAGCTGTTACAGTCCACAGCAAACACAAATGCAAAGTAAAACCAAAGGAGCTGTTGGCAACTCTTCTTCAGTGTCTCATTTGAGGCTTTTGTGTGACCACAATTTGTGTGGACTGCTGAGGCTGGTTGGCAGATCAATCATTGGAATCAGGAGAAGCAGTCAGCTATTTCCAGCTCCCTTGGCTCCTCTCTGACATGCAGTGGCCATTAACCTTCCACCCTTTTAAAAATGCAGTCCTTAAGCCTCTATCTTAAGATTCAGCTCTCCCTGAAGTGAGGGTAGTTTGTTGCCTTTGACACTGAAGTTTCTGTCTCTGACATCTAGCATGATTTTTCTTCCTCATTTCTGGAGTCCTAAATGCAATAAAACTTATTTATTTCCATGGGCTTTCCCCTGCATGTTTTCCACTTTCTTCTTGAATTCAGGAAAGAGCATCCCTCATGTTGGCCTCTCATTGTTTTTCACTACCTGGGTCACATTTCTGTCAAGTAGAAGCCAGGACTTGACCAAAACCATTCAGGCTTAAGGTTCCATCCGAGAACAGACTCCACAGGTGACAGAAAAAAGGCAAAACTAACAGTGAAGTGAGACTGCCTTTTGCGGGTTTGTAGTTTTACCTTCCCTAACTCATATAAACTTTTCAAGGTTCTCTGGCCTCAACTCCCCCACAGCACTTGCTTGTTTGCTGTATTTCACTTGTTCACGCTTCTCTGTAAGATGTTATATATTAAGTCTCTTTTCACTTTGGTCATTGTGCCCCCATGTTAACCACAGTAATGATCAAAGGCCACCAACGAAGACAGAATATCTAGGCACCCAGTGTCTTACACAGCAATAAACCTCTAGACTCACTGATAAAACAGTCTCCAGCAAGTCACACACCACCACCAAATGAGGCAAATTTAGCTCTAAGAAATTAGGTTCCCAGTCTCTTTTTCTTTATTTTTTGTGTCCCTACAAACTTCTTCACTCAGTATCTTAATCCCATGGAGAAATGCATCATCTTCACTTTGATCATTTTTCCTGAATAAAGTTGTATACGCTCATACTGACAGAAAAGCTTCCTTAAATGTTAGTTAAAAGAGAGATGTGTGTAGTTACTCAGCCTCATTCATTTACTCTTTATTACATTACTCTCATGGGTAAGAACATAGCAAGTAAAGACAGAGTGAGAACACGTTTTGGTCTCTTGAGAGTAACTGTTGATAAAAGCTACAAAATGAGGACTGGGAAAAAAAATGCTACCATATGTGCTGATAGAGCACAAGAAAGATTTATTGGTAGCTAGTTACACAAACTGAATAACAGGGCTTTTGTCTGGACTGACAACTAATTGACATGAATTAGATTACAAGATAGCTGCCTCAAAACTTCCACAACCAGAACTGCTAACAGAAATACCATCAGAGGAAAGTGGCATAGACCACCAGCAAAAAAAAAAAAAAAAAAAAAAATCCCCCCACCAAAGCCAAAAACCCAAGCAAAAAAATACCATGCATTACTTTCATGCATTACTTTGTGTCTGACGACTTTCAAAAAGCCAACATGGCTCTCTTTGAGTGCAATCCAGTCCAAAAACGTAGTGAACAAGTTTGTCATGGGAAAACATGTGAATTATTTACATCTGTTGTACTAGTATGGCTGGCCAAATTCCTCTCTACACAAAGCAAGCTGCATTTACAGAACTAGCACAGTTTTTTACCCTTCTAAAAACAGGGTCAGATGAGGTCACAGTGATAAACATATGTGAGTGTGGGGTGGCACTGCTCTCCCCCACTGCAGTGCACAGACAGCAGAGCACACAGTGGCCTCATGGAGGGGCAAAATCCATCTTTGCTTTCCCTCTAAATTCCGGAGAGGGGAGATATCCTCATGTCTGGAAACAAATGCATAATTTAACATCGATACCTTCATATTGTAACTGCACAAATTAATCTAGAAGGAAACCATACCTGTGAGGAGACTCAGTATCACAGTCTATATAAAAAATAGGTCCTTTATTTAAAATTAACAGAAAAGCTTGGTACTGAAGTTATTTTGGTGTATTTTATATCTTTCATAAAGCATGACATGAATTTCAAGCATCTTCAAATCCTTTAATGGTAATTTTTGATCTCAGTGTTCAACTGTGCTCTGTTTTCCAGTATTCCTTGAGAACTGATTTTATGAGATCAAACCCAAAATTTAAGTTCAGCTTTGTTGGGGTGAGCACAGTACTCAGAGTGCTCTGGTTCAGAAGCAGGAAGGTGGTCAAATACTAACGCTAAAGGTTTAGAATTGACTTATAGATTTGGGTATGGGCTAAAACACGGACCTGAAGTGTGTCTGTAAGATAAGCTGTAGTCTCCTTTCCTCCCTCCCTCTTTTCTGCAGCATTTTCAGACACCTTTCAGAAACATCATACACTTCCCCTGTTTAAGAAACAAAGAAAGTTGATTTTTTTTTTTTAAATGTCACCTGAAAACCAATAAACCATATAGCACAAAATCTGTCTTTCTCTTCATCTGCCCTTCTGCCCTACTTCGTATATATTCCCTCCAGTGAGATTGCAACAAATTTGCACCTGGAATCTCAGTTCTACAGAATCTACAGTGATAAATCAGTGGGATTTATCACTTCAATAGAATATTTTTCAGACTGAAGACTTTAAGTTTTCTGACCAGAAAGCTTAATGAACCAAACTGAGTAAAAGGGGGTGGGGGGAAGAAAAAGGAAAAAAAAAAAGAAAAAAAGGAAGGAAATTTCTCACCAGAAAATGCTTTAATGTAAATGAAGCAAGATAAATCTATTTTTACTGTAGCCTAAGTTACTAGTATACTCACACGAAAAAAAGGTTTTCTGTGTGTTCTGTCTTTGACACTACTTTTTAATTGATTCCTTGCTATGAATGTGTTGGATTAGGACAACTGTGTTGATACTGGCTCTTATTAATTTTTTTGTTTATTTTTGTTTTTGCAAACCAGATATTAACTGCATGCAGACAGGATAAGAGTATGCAGCAAATGAAATACAGCTTTTGTCATGCTTTTACAATAAAGTTGGTTCTGGCATGCTAATTTCAGCTAAAGTATGAATAAATATACTTCATCTATTTTTGGACTTGTGTTGTGATAAGAGCCAATTTTAAATCAGAGCTCAGCCTAAACTGTACAGATGGGATCTTATAACACTCTTATCTTGTGATATAGGTTCCCCCACAATAGTACATTCAGTGACAGGGAGCTCAGAGTAGAATAGCTGTCGCATGCAACCTCTTACTCTCTCATCATCAAAAGCTCAGCTGAAGCATCTCAGCAGTGCAACCTGAAGAGCCAAAACTGGTCAGAAAGGAAGCAAATGTGCAAAACAAGAATCTTCATCTATTTCCCATCATGATTTGTCAACATATACCCATGTGCAATTTTTCAGATTCACTGGTGGCAACATGTTGTGCTTTCAGGCCAGTCTGCAGCTTTGTATACCCCCATCACTGCAGGCAGGGCTGTCCTCACAGGATGTCATTGTGGGTCCCTCCCAGGTGGGCAATAGTAGTGGAAGTTGTGTTTGCTGGATGAAAGTTAGTTGCAGACTGTAGGACTTCATGCCTAAATATTGCTTTCTTGTTCACTAGCACGGTACAGTAGCTAAATGATCATGACATAAATATAAAGCTATGAGTAGAAAAGCTGTACTAAGGAGGGAGAGCGAAAGAGCCCTTCATAAAGCTGAAATGAAGGTACAACAAAACAATAACCAAAGAATCAAGTGGTAAAAGCAAATTATTGGGAAATGTCCAGTATATGGACCTACAAAGCAATAAGAAACTGAGGTGGACACAAAGCAATTCTCTGGAATATTTAAAGAACCACTTCCAGAGAACACCTGAAATGATGCAGAAATTGTAGTTGTTTTTCCTTTAACAGGTAACACCAGATATTTAGTAAGTGCAGACTTCTATACTTCTGGCCTTATGACCTACATACCAACCCCACACAGGGCTGAGGGCCTCTGGACTGGGAAAGTAAGGACTAGGCTAGTCCAGAGGAAGGGAATGAGAATGGCTTCTCATTTGAACTTAAGCAATTCACTTCATCAGGCTGTCCCTTGGTTCCACAGTAAAAACATAAAGATTTTTTTTTTTTTTTACCTTGGTTACCTTGACTTTTCAGAGCACAATATCTTCAGGATGCTCTCTTAAAGTTCTCGCACTGCAGATATGAGGATATGAGGTGTGCTCATATACAGGAGAATGATTGAGGCTTTCAGGCACTACTCTACCATAAATATATAGTTGCTGAAACATAAAAGATCATATTGAAAGCAGAGCTAAGATGACACAAGTTAAAGGTCAAGAAGCTTTTTCAGAAAAGTAAATATTCCAGAAGATATAGAGCTTGCTTTTTGTTAAACTAAATATTATCTCCTTCTAGTTTTGAGAGGATTAAATGCGGGTTCTAAAAATTATAAATATTTACAGACAGACTGCCTGAGAGTGAAGTGAAATGGATGTATACAGAAGTTCTTCAAATATTATCCTTCATTAATATCTCTACTAAAATAGCATCTGGAAACATGCAATTAAAATCAGGGTTTGGCAATACTGTGTACAGGACCTTATAACAAGGACAGTGCTTGTACGTCAAAAGGGAAGCATTTCTGTCTTCGAGCTGTTTATCAAGGCCATTCAGAACTTGTGATAAATCCAACAGAATGTAGCTCTTCTTGTCCTCTGATTCAAAGAGGCAGTATAAGACCAGGACTTACAGCTGAACACTCTTCTTTTATTCCCCAGAGGAAAATGGGGAGAGACACAAAATCATGTTCAAGTATTCTAAACAGTTACTCTTAAAAATATGAAAGAAATTCTCTGCACATACTGTGTCTTTCTCTGGGTTTAAATATTTCCACTTGTCTGTAAATGCAACTGTGAAATACAAAAATGATCTTACACAGCATTTAACACCTTTACAAATGAAAGAGTCAAGTATTTCCTCTCCTGCTGTTTTCTCTTACTCAGTTTTTTTTTATCTACTTTGCCTTTAACACTATGAAGCTCTTAGATAATTTCCTCTGAAAACTACTCTTCTCTGAAGGCTAGCGCCAGTATAAATATGAATAGTCAACCTCTTTATTACTGAGCTTTTCAGTATCACAATAGCTCACTGGGACATCTAGATATTGAAGTGGAGCTATATATGGTGTCTCAAGCATCTAGAATTATATTTGCCCCAAATTGCACTTTCCAGTATTAAATGATTTGAGGTCATCCATGAATATCCAAGTGTTTAAATCAGATTATTCACTTTCAAATGCTTATATCTTCCTTAATGCTGACAAAGAATTTTATGTGTTCCACACATGAAGCTTACAGCATTACACCACCAACTTTATGGAAACTCTATCACTCTTCAAAGCCCCAGATGAAATTCCCCAGGTTTGCAAATTTAGCCACCACTCACTCAGTTGAGAATCCTTTTGCTCAGAGGTGAAAAAAGGGGAACTCCTTACTAAAACATCAACAGTCCTGGCTTTGATTTGTGTCTTTTCTAGGGGGACACAAGTGAAGGAGTAAGAGAGGATACTGCCACTGCTGAAGAAAGATGAATCTCCATCAATTCAAATCCATCCCACTTCTGTGTTGAGAGTATTGAACTGTCAGTACTAGGGAATTGCTTCAATAATGAGTCCAACCTTGTCCAAGAAAACTTGATAATCAAGGACCTAAAGCTGGATGTCAGAAATGGTTAGTCTATGTAGATTTGCATCTTTTTTCTCTACAGCTGCACTCATAATGTGGCAGAAATAATCTGTGCTAAAATATCTGTGATCTGGCTTTTTGCCCTCTTAATGCATCTTAATAAAAAGCAGGCACACGAAAGGACAAGTAGGACCTATTGGGTTCTCCAGGGACTGCCAATGCTTCGTTTAAGGATTTATCTTTTCAAGAAAACAGTACCCACTGTTCCTTCAGAGCTGTCCTGGTCAGGAACAGGAGGTGACAGGAAATCATTAGGCAGACAGTTATATAGGTCATAGGTGGTATTTTAGAACTATTCTGTTAGCACATTGAACTAATTTGAAAACATTTTGGGGAGGTGAAGTACAATTGTGTGCAAGATTCTATAGGTTGAGAGGTAGCTGCCTAATCCTTCCCCTTTCCAATTATGCATTGATAACAGTCTCCGTAGGTCATTACTCAGTCTAGCCCGTTTTTCATATGAGCATAAATAGCATCCTCTTTGCTCCTTTTTCCTCTGTAGAATTTCCTATTGCCATATCACTAATACAAGATCACCGACTGCCAAAACTCCCCAAGACTGCTACGAATACCACTCTTTCATCTGTTTTATACTGTTATAAAAAGGAATAAATTGCCGACATTTTAATAAATACCTTTGTTGACAAACTGTGTTTTTCAAAACAATCATCAAATTATTCATTGGCAATACATTTTATAACACAATTTCTTTGTTCTGGAATAGCATACAGTCCTATGTGATTTTGCTGAGATACTGACTGAATAATTATACCAAGTAAGTAAAAATTATGCCAAACATACGCAATCAGCAGGATATAGTGCAAAATTTACTTCTTTGTTTACTGCTCTTGTTTCTCTATTTTTTTCACCCCATTTGGATAATGGAGATTTTTTCAACAAGAGAAGAGATAGGTACAAAAGCTTACAAGATACAGTGATTTCTCTAGATTCAAAACTCCTCTTTTGAAACAACTATGTCTCTCTTTAGGTGTCTGCATGAACAATTCTCTAGTTGGATGAATATTTTAAAGAAAAGCAAGAGGAGGCATGGATATATTAGAATCACTGCAGATGATTGCATTAGGCCTGAATGTTTGTGTAAAAAAACAGCTGCATCTGCCCAGCATTCCTTTCAGGGGAAAACTGTTCATTTCACAAGTACAGAACGATTCTATTTCTTAGTCCGGCTTTCAAAATACACTTTCAGATGCACACACCACAGTTCTTTTGGAGATAAACAGTTAAATCTCTGCTACTTGGTAGATCAGGAACATCGAGTAAGGGTAGATTGGGAATTGTGCCATAAACTTCAGTGACAATCATGATAAAATAGTTGGAATCTGCCTGGCTTTCATAACATATTTTGTGGGATTAAGAGCTGTGGAGTGGAAGAACAGCCATAGCTTTAAACTGCTGAACTTCATTAATTCCAACCTGGAAATAACTAGTATGAACAAACAAGAAATCCCAATGGAGCATTTCCACACAACTTTGCAGAGTAAAATAAAACATATTATCTTAGTGTAATATTCATTAAATTCTCCTTCCTCAGGAATTCATCTTGCATTGCAGCACAAGTGTAATCTGTGCCTGGGATTCTCTGCTCTTTGCAGTTTTACAAATATGGCTCTTCGCAGAAAAGAAGGCACTCTTTGAATACCTAAATGAACATAAATATATATGTGAGATGTTAGAAAATAGGAAAGTGTTTAAAACAGATGACAGTCCCAGTGGTCAGACTTGTTGATTACTTGAGCAGTCTCTCCCCTTTTAGAACATGTATCACATTTGTTGCTTCATCCAAAAGTGAAGCATACCATCACTGCATAGTCTGCTTTCCAATTATGGAAGAAATTAGTTCATATCTGTCACACATCTCTCTTTTCTGACAGTCAGCTGCAAGAATACTCTAGAAGTCATTCCCCTCAAAGAGCATATTCTTGTCACCTTGGTAGGTAGGTAATATATCAATTGCCCCTGCGCAACATGAGAGCCGGACAGTGATGGGTAAACACCAGAAAATCCCATGACTCACTTTCCCTGAAATAGGGGGAAAAGGGTTAAGGAATCCCTTAGAGAAAGTCTTGCTTGTATTTCAGGATGACCATATCACTTTCAGAAATCAAGATAGATATCTTCCCTACAAGCCTGAAGAAGTGCCTACCCTCACAGTTGAGAAACTTCCAGTCCTACTGTGCCTGCATGGTTAGTGAAAGGGACAGTCTGTGTGTACAGGACTTGACCACGTCACAGGGTGAATAGGATCTCATATGTGCATGTTTATACACTTCTAATCCCTCAAAACTACAATTAATTTCCAAGCATCTATAAAAGTAATAGTTTTACACTGGCTTTTCATGTATGAAAATAACAAAAAAATAGTCATTTCTATCACTGTGGTTTTTAAAATACAACCTATATCACACGAACAATATGCCTGGTTGCACTTTCAGAGATTACTACCAATGTATCTTTTACATTCTTCAAGTGACATAAAAAAATCTAGTGGAAGTTTTAAAAATTCACAGTGAATTACTTGATTTATGGTCTTGCATATACATTAATTTTTAGTACCATGCAAATATTTTTATTGGCACAGCATGCTCTGCTCTGGAGAATTTAACTGGATTCACAAATTGTTACAATATCCCTCAGTTAATTTAATCCTTTCACAGCAAATATTAATACATGACTATCTAGTAAGAAAAGATAAAGAAGAAATTGCCTTGGAAATTGGATAAAGGTCTGTAACCATTACAGCATTAAAATTCTGAAAAAAACCTCTGGGAAGGTTTTTAGTCTGACTACTCCCAGCTACTCAGGTTTTCATCAGTTTTTATGGAGGGGATTATGCATATATACTGACATTGGCTGCAATAGGAGGGTCCAGACCCAATGGCCCAAACATCTATGCTGCAATAAAAATGCATCCAAATTAACAATAAGAGCAAAAATTACAAGTTGCAAATATCTCTACCTTTTTTACTGCATATAAACACTCCTGCTTACAATTAACTGAACATTGTGACACAAAGATTGTTGAGTTTTACGGTTGTTGATTCAGTGAAAATAGAATTTAAGGCATTTCATGAAAGACCAACCTTTTTCTCCAAGCAAGGAATAAATAGACACTGTTTGTTAAACCTTTATATGCAATGGAGTAAACTGCAAATCTTTGCCCTTCTAGTTTATATTAATTTTGCTTTTTTTCTACCAAACAGGATGAGTGCAAAGCAGTCAAGCATGTATAAAGGTTAAAATACCCTTGAAAGGCAATCTTGTTCTTACTTATAATCTCCTCCCACAACTCACAAGCCCCTCCTACTAGACTCTTTAGTATTGGTTTAGGTGTCCAGGATCTCTCTGTATTCTTTTCAAGTTTCTGAAGGGGAAAATGAAAGTCTCATAGAGGAACCAGGCTAAGGCGAGCCTTGCAAACAGACAGGGTTTTTCTCAAATATTTATTTTTCTCATCTTGAGGCCTCCAGGTATGTTTGATTTAAGGCACTGAAAGAGCAGTCATCCCAGCTGGTAGAAACGTTTTCACTAAGCAAACAAGCACAAGAATCAGAACCCTAAAAGTGTTCATATTGCATCACACTTGTTGGTAGCTTAAATTTCCCTGCTAACCAACTCAAATGATTTGCCAAGTCAGCTGAGCAGTCTCAAAGATATTTTTGTGACATTTTGCTAACAACTCTGAAAAATAAATGGGTCTCACTGGGAAGTTGGTGCTGATTTCTAGTGATAACTTTTTCAAGTTTGAGAGATATCTGCAAATATTATCTATTGACTTATTTTAGTACAAAACTTGCTCTGCATACACACATGATTTGTGCAAATAAAAGCTATCGAGACCTATATATTCAAACATTGGTTGCAGGATTGTGCAAGTGGCTTTTAAAGGCTGAGTAAAGGTCTTTGCATGTAGTGAGTACAGAAAAATGTCTTGAGGGTCTGCATGATGGGTTTTAGCCACACCATTCCAAGAAGAGGCAGCAATAGCCTACAGCGAAAGCCCTTTGAATGATTTATCTAGATAGTTCTTCAAGAAAAAATGAATGTAAAGCATATGAAAAAAATCCCATAAAAGCTCCCTTTTAAGTGAATGAAAGCATAGTTGTTCTAGAAGCAAAAATGACACTGGTGCCCTCCAGCAGCATGGATAACATTGACACACATGGTCCACAATGTAAAAAAAAAAAAAAAAAAATAATATATTCTGGTTTCATTTTGTACGGGAATGGCGTGTTTCAGAGGTATGGTGCACCAAACTCCTAGATAGAGACAGGAGTCCTTCCCTTTTCAGTGATGTCAAAAACTAGCAAGATGAACTTATCAAAACTCAAGCACCCCAAAACAGTTGGACTTTAACCTCTTTGGTCGCCATTTTCATCCCACAGTCTCCCCAGTTAACTCCAGCTCTTCAATGTTTCCATGTTTACCACTGGGGAAGTAGCAAACCTCCGCAGAATCCAACCCAGTATTGCTGACTTTTTCAAAACACTCTGCTACAGTCAGCTAAAGCTGTGCAAAACCTACTGTAAAAATTGAGTGCCTTAAGCACTGACCTGGTACATTCCTACCAACCCAACAATCTGGGTGACTTTTAAGGAAAACACACCAACTCTCACAGAGCTTTACCCACCCAGGAGAGTATCAGACTGAACAGAACAACGGCAGCCACTAACCCTTCCAACTCAGCATATTCTGTGATTCTGTGATTTTGTATTTCCAGTATCTTTACAATATATGGAGAAGAAACCTGGAGAAATGTGACGCGTAGCTGCTTTCCTAAACTGACACTACAACTGTTTGTAGTTTTAAACAGCGCTGTGTTTTCTAGGGAAAGTATTGCTGTTCCTGCCCCACCCAAAAAATTTGGCTATATGCTTATCACTCTTCAGAAAGTCACTGGAATTCTTCAAAGACTGCCATCTTGTCCTCTTTTTCACACTAAGAAAACAAACCAAAAAGAGTTCGAAATGTGACAAGCTGTAAAAGCAAGATATTTCTGAAGATGCTTAAAAACAGGAAAGAGTCTGGTTCAACAGCACATAGGCTCCAACGGAAATCTTTTGCAATATAATTAAATGTTCTTTACATTGTAATCCTGTTGTTTAGGGCAAGTTGAAATGATGTTTTGTGTCATGGTTTGGGTGGGTTTTTTGTGTAACTAGAAATGATGGCTAGAATTTTCATAGTAAGAGTTGAAGGGCTGTGAAGATGTGAAAAGCAACAAAATATGGTTTCAATTTGTCAAAATGTTCCCCAAGGAAACTAGATAGGGGTGTACTGAAAATTAAGCACAGATTGTTGGGTGATGAACAGCATAGGCCTGTACTTACTAAGTAATGTTCTCAGTCATGTCAGTAACATTTCACTTATAAAAAGCAGCAGTGATTTGGTTACAGTAGATATGCAGCAGAAACAACATAGTTGGTGGTCCTAGCTTTTGCAGACTGTTGCTTTAACACAGTCAAATAGAACAAATTTTGGTGATTTATTGTTGGGCTAGATTTCACTCTCTGGGCAACATGCCATGAAGTTTGGGTCAGGGCTCTGTGTGCTGCACTAAGCATATCTTTTTCAGACCTGACTCCTAATCTTTATGCACTATCCCTTAGAGTCTTACCAGCTCTACCCTACCCATTATTTACTGCCAGCCTCTATACATATTAAGAAAGTAAAAAAAAAGTCACAAACAGTTTTTTCACTCCTGGTAAAATTCATAGGTGGCACTGAAAATCAGAACAATGTGAGAGTGAGCAGAAAAAATGCCATTGCGCTCATGGGTTTAAAATAATATGTCTAGTTAGTATTTCAGATCACAAAGACCAGTATCTTAAAATGCTGAGACATACCCCTGCAATTCAAGTATCCTCCCCATCTAAAGGCAGACCTGACACAATGTAAAAGTTGCCTGCAGAGAGAATGATAAGCCAGCTGCAGCTGTCTGTTGTCCTGAAGTGAGGCAACAGGCAGTGGCTTCCTCTGGCAGAGCAAATGCATCCTGGAGTGTCTTCACAAGGGTCAGAAAGACAGATGAGAGAAAGTTGTCACTTCAAAACATGACCACCAGCTCATACCAAATGGCTTTATAGTCATCATATAAAAAACAGGGAAAAAAATAGAAAGAAAAAGAAAATCTCTGCCAGTAAGGAATAAATTAATAGGCTTCAAAACTCCACCAAACTAGGTCTCCTGGGATGGCAGATTAACTCAGCACTGCCCTCTGAATCATTTTAGTGTCAAGATGAGATAAAACAGCTATCTGCATAGCAGGCATAAACTGTCCTTGCTGAGCACATCGAAACTGCCCAGCCGGCAACTCCAGATTCTTGGCTAGAACTTTCTACTGCTGTATTTACACTCACTAATTTCTTATATTAATAGACAGTCAACAATTATAGCAGAGAGTAAGATGCTAGCCAGGATTCCAGTTACAATCCTTGTTTGACAGGAAGTTAATATGATTAGATTCAAAGCTACGTGGGGAGTACTGGCAGCCTCCTGTAAAGCAGAACTGTAGTAAGTGATGTGAATAAGGCTCAGGCTCCACACAGTAACACTCTGTCCAAACGCTTGTGATCAATTACCTGGATTCTGCGGTTATTCAACTACTCTGTCACAGATACATTCACTGACTATTACCTGCTTTATCTTCCAAAATAATTAGCATCATCAATCACATTTTCTTAAAACACAAAAAGAGCAAAGGAACTGGGAGTTTTATACAAGAAAAAATTATTACATGTAGATTATATCAATATATTAGAGTATATCATTCATGTAAATTATACACTATATTATCATTATTCCCTGATGTGTGTGAAAGAGCTGTGCGAACCCACGAGCATCCCTTCTCTCTTTGGCTTTTCTTAGGAGATATCACATTGAAATCCTCTCCCTCACCACTGTGCTCATTAGTTGGAGGAAGACTGCAGCCAGAGGGAGTGTTGGCACTGATTCTTTAAGAAAAAGGCATCCCACACTGCTGTGGCTGCAGCTCAGCAAGTAAACAGTGTTAACACACAGGCACTGCAAAGTAGCTTAATTCCAGTCTATTCCTGGTACTTTGTTGGTGTGTGGTAGCAGCTAAGACTAAGTATTTTTCATACCAGTGCTTTCATTAGAGAAAATATGTTATAGTTTAGGAATTCTCAAGAAATATGTTGGTTCCAAATTATCAGAGATAAAACATTACTTGTAAGTATAAAGACCAATGAACTAACATTGTACATAGTCAAAACATGATTAGATAATGTAAACGTGGCACCTAAAACGAAGCCAAATTGAGTCCCAGTAAAAGGTACCCCATTTCAATCTTGCACTTGTTTTTTTTCCATCAAAACTCAGCATAGTCACAACAGATAATTTTCCCAAGAATTTTGTTGTTTTCTTCTTCTAGCTGGAAAAAAAAAAAAATACTGGCAAATATAACTTACTGGATATTATTTGACAAACATTTTCAGCTACATTTTCATCTTTAAATATCTGTAGACATGTGGAGGCATGACAAATATTTTTATACTCTAGATGTTATGGACTAATACCATAAAACTAGTCAGAAGTACTCTGTGCCATTCTGTTTCCCCTCTCCTGGGGAGGTGTCCAGCCTATTCTGACAAGAGTGGCATAATCTGCTACATCCTGAAAATTGTTTTCCATCAATAATATTAACAACCTCCATTTTTTCAAACCATCTTGTGCCACAAGAGTTTAACGAGGAGCAGCTTGACACAGTATCATGATAAGAGAAATTATAAAATAGAGCAAGAGCAATTGAAAATCCAGAGAAAAGACTAGTGAATTGGTTTACTTTTCTTCTTTATGCAATTTTCTTCTTAGCAATATTTAATTCTATTTTCCCTCTGTTAAAAAAAAAAAAATATATATATATATACCACCACCACCACATGGGAAGCATCTTCCTCAGCAAGGATATGCAAGACAAGCTTGAGATATGTAAGAAAATGTTATTAAAATCTCGAATGCATTGAAATTATAAAGTTATTTTACTTATTTTAATTCTGTGAATTAAACAATCATAATACTAAATTTGAGATTGAAGAAATACGAAAATTAATAAGACAAGTACATGGTAAAAAATAACTAAGACATAAGTAAAATTTAAAATACCTATGATTTTATATTATTGACTGTACACAAAGATTTGAGTTCTATTAGAAATAGAACTACTGGAGTTATGAGGAAAAAATATAATATTAGCATCAATAAGGGAAACTAAACATATATCTGGAGAGTGAAATAGCTTACAGATTTGACCTCTAGATTTGTACAGCTGGTGGCATTTAAGAATAAGTTTACTCATGAGCAATAAAAATGTTCTAATGAACTCAAATCTGCATTGAAAAAACTCCACATAACAACCTATAATTGTTTTTACATAAGTCCTCTTTGTGGACAGGATTTTAAGACACTGGTCAAATCACTGTACACATTTTAGAATGTTTGGCTTGATTTGATAAAATCAATTTTGCAAAAAAATACTCATTCAATATTTGAGATAGCACAGAAAACCTTAGTAGGAACCTGAAGGATGGCAATCTCAGGAATTGCTTTTGGTTTTTGGTCATTTTACACTGGGATGGGAGGAATATAAGCACAAGAGGAGAAACCTTCCATGTGAAAAGCAAAGCATGAAATGGGCGAATCTGCACAACATCGTAACATTATAGACTCTGGTCCTGTTGAAAAGAGAAGGATATATACTCAGCCACATTAAAAAAATAAAAAAATACAATCATAATCAGGATCTAAAACACAGTATGTATTGTCAATATGTATATAGAATTCAAAGACAAATATTTCAGACTGGTTTGTTTTTCTTCCAATTAGATATTAAATGTCCACTTGGGAGTCATGGACAATTTTCTGTGGACAACTGAAGTAGCTCCTAAATGAAAATGTAGTCTCCTTTCATAAGGTGCTTGCAGTGTTCTCAAACAAATCCCTCATCTGGCATAATTTGCAGAGAAGTGCATCGGGTCTGGTCTTATTCAGACAGAATTCATAGAACATGTTTTATATCTGACATTAAACTGAATTATGATGGAACATAAAGATTACATTATCACATTCTGGCTCCCTGACAGCTTAAGACACCTGTTCTGAATAGCAAATCCTCTCAAATCTCAAACTTCCTTTCCTTAAACTTCCATTGCTTAATATTGTTGTGTTTAAAATTCCCTGTTTCGACAAACAAATATCCCACTTTGTTACATCCATACTTCTGCAAAATAAGCATTAAAAAGATGAATGTGAAGGTAGGGTTTTATTCAAGGAAATAACTCCCAAAGGTTGAGTGGCTGAAAAGGAAAAAATAATTATCCTTCAGAGGTGACTATTTCTATAAAGGAAGTCAAGGATAACGAGCTTATACTTAACTTGTAAATATCTGAAGACAAGTAAGAAACAGCTCTCCTGTGACAGATTTTAACCCTTTGTTGTAACTGCCTTTCCAGTGTGGACTGTAGGATTTGATTTAGAACAAGTCAAGCATAAGACACCTCACCAAGAAAATAATTTTTCATTACTTTTGAAATAGATACATAACAAATTAAAAACCTGTCCCAATCTTTTTAAAGAGGAACTTAATAAAATACTGTAGCAAAATGCCCAGAAAAAATGTGAAATTCTCTGACACCAAGTCAAACAAACATCTCATGGGAACAACATCAGTAGTGCTATTCCTGAATTAAGCTTGACTAGATGACCCATTAGGCTCGCTTCCAGCTTACTTTGCATATTTCTATGGGATTAAAAAAACCCCAAAACATAAATCACTAATTTTGCCAAACTTTTCAACACCTTCAGATTCAATAGTTCTCCTGAACATTCTGCATTCTTGCTAGAGTAGATCTTCTCCAATCACATACAAATTTAAATCTGTGTAGATCTCTTTGTACATCTCTAATTTTATTAAATGTGTTCCCAGATGATTTATATTTTGCTGTTCAAAAGACATTTTCTGGAGGAGATCCACACCTGTTTCTATCACATTCCCAGATTTACCCAAAGCAGTAGGGACCAAACTCTTCACTTCCAACAGATATCTCTGTTGGAGTTACCTAAAGAAATGTTCTATTTGTTTTTCCACCATCTGCTTTGCCAGAAAAAGTGGCAGAAAGATTGCCAATAACAACGACAACATGCAACATTTCCTATTCTAACTTTTAGAAAGGAGTGATACTTTCTAAAACTCTGTAGGAAGTGTATTTAACTATAGACTAAAACAAAGACAAAACTGTGGGGTTTACGTCTCTTGAAAAGATACATCCTTCACAGTAAATGAGTTTGATCATTGTTCTGTAACCAGTTTACAGAAAAGCCCTGTTGTGCACTTTGCTCTTAAAAAAAAAACCATATGAAAATGCTTGTTAAATTACAGATGTGTTTCTAGATATTAAGTAGATTATTGCTGCATCTCATTTTCTGCTTCTACATTGAAACAAGTTTACAGTGCAGGGGACTTAAGGGTTTTTAAGTCAAAGTATTCCTGCACAAAATCTGGTATTATTATACCAGATTTTCTAAAAAACTTCTGGACTTCAAAAGCCAGCAAGATTAAAGAGATGACAAGAAACACTATTCACACTTTATGTAAATGATATGCAATAGACGTGAATCACTAAACTCTGAAGGATCATCCATAGTCAAGCTTCACTTCCAAGAGAGTAACTTCTTTGTGTGTGATTGACCCTTGCCAGTGACACACATTTGTGATCACCTTGTAGCAGATAATAACAACAGAACTGTTTGAGTACACGTATTTAATAATGAACTCAAAATCCGTTTTGTCAGCAACATTTAAAGTTTGTCACCTAGAAAATTCTGCTAAAACCTTTTGTCTGAACACCTCAGTATTTTGTCTTGCATTCTCTGAGAACATTTTACAACACAAAAGTAAAATACAGCTGAACTAACTTTACTTGGAGAGAAGAAAGGGGCTTCTCTGGAGTACTTAAGATGTTCCATTCAGGTTCACATTTTTCTAGTGTAGAGACTTCTGGATGACTGGTCTCTCCAGAGAGAGAGACCTTTCCTGGGGTTTCTGGGCCTCATCACTAGGGCATAAAGTATGATGCAGTTGAACAATTTGCACTCTGGGGCTCTGAGGAGCAAAGAACAGAGGACAGACAGTATATACTTTGATGATATCTATGACAGCTGCCTTGATCACAGTTCCATGCGCTTGCTACTGCAATATAGCACTAAACGTTCGGCTTTGATGAGCATAGGTAGGTCATTCCTGTCAGACAGAGGCTTTTCTTGGGTTTCTAGCTTCTTCAGTGAGAACTATCTCTTCTTGGTCTGTACAGGTGGAGAAGTCCTGAAGGCTGAAAAACCATTTTATGATTCTGTCTCCAATGGATGTATTCAAGCATAGCTCAAGATCTCACTTCAGATATTGTTCCCACACACTTATCAAGTAGCAAAAATGAGCGCTTGCCCTTTTTTTGTTTGTTTGGGAGCTGACGAGATAAAGGCTATGAGGTTTTTCTAGCCCACTGGGACATATGAAGTATCCATCTGTTTGTGGCCTCTCTTCAAGGGGGCAGCCCTTCAAATACAAGCCTTCCTGAAGACACAGCACTTAAGAGGCAGTTTAACAGATTGCTAATGGACAGCAAATTAAGACCTACTAAAAAACAAGCTAACACTGGGATTAAGAAAAAAAATAAACAAAGAACTCTGAGGGTAGATCAAAGGTTTTTCTGGAATGGTATGCTCACACAGTAAGGAGAACTAATCTGAATCACAGCAGTAGTAGTGCAGCTCTCTAGAGTGAAACAGGAGGAATCATAGGCGAGGTGAGTCAATGCAGGGACTAGAAGACAAAAAATGTGCACATGAAGGTAAGCAGATGTACACATGTGGAACCAACATCTGGAGACAATTCAAGAAGAATCTTAATTTGTAAAAATGAAAATGAAAAGAGGGTGAGGAAAAGAAGAAATGAAAAGGAGTGACATATTCAGGGCTATTCAGCCATCTTCTGACACTAAACCTGGTCTCCAGTCTTCTGCATAAATGCTCTGCTCAGGCAAAATGAAATTAAGAAAAAAAACATCCAGACACTAAGGAGGAAATAACGTGTTTATCTTCATTCTTTTCTGTCTTCTCTGTGCTGTGTTTGTGTGTCTGTCCTCAAAGGGCAACCTCCCACTGCAGGGGACTAGAGCTTCTTTTTTGCCTCAAGGATTCTTGTCTCTTTTTTGTCTTGGGGTCCCTCAATACACAGGTGTGCCAAACAAGCCCACAATCCATTGGATCAGGAATCCCTCCGCTGCGGGAAGCAGAATGGGGTGTGGGGGTTTCTTTGGGGTTTGTTTGGTTTGTGTGTGTTATTTTTGTGTGTTTGGGGTTTTTTGTGTATTGTTTTGTCTTTTTTTTTCCTCTCTGAACAAAGTCAAAACAGACTGAAAAGGAAAAGAAGCAAAACTACTCAACAAGCCCTAGTTTACTTTCATCTAAAGCTTATTCCTGACCAGCCAGATTAGATCAATATATCTTTAATTACTAATTAACTTGAAACTTACTTTGAATTGTAAGTAAATGAATAATGAACATTGCAGCTTCCTTCTACACAGAAAGGGCAGGTGAATTAGATCCCATTTTCACTGGCCAAAAAAAGGAGCAGCACAAATCCAAATGAAGACAGCACTGAAGTAAGGTCAAAATTACCCACCCCAGAAATTTTGTTCCTTTTTCGTCTGTTACAACCGTCACTCAGTCAGATGTTATTTTTTCCCTCATTGTCTTTAATGGTTGTCTTGTAAAAAAGAATTGTCTGGGTTTGAGTTTTTTGATCTCTTCCTAAATAAACATTCCTGAATGACCATTTCAAGTGTTTTGGAGAAAGCTTGGAGTAAGCCAGCAGCTTCTCTGTGAAATCTGTTGTGAAGTCAACATGCAAGTACTTCTGCATATCAAAGCAAAAGTGTTTGATGAAGAGTCCAGCTGTCCTGTTCCTCAGGTCAAAAACTTTGTTTTCTTTTCAGCTTTTACAAAACAGCTTCAGGATTTCAATATCCAACTACAGCTTTTGCGTAAAGTAGTATTTGCCAATATATTTTTCTTTGTTCATGATCAGCTTTAATGACTTTTGTTTTTCTTCAGTGAAGAGGAGGAAGCAATGAAGTGACAAACTTAAAACAAAGGCATCATTTATATATGACAGTTTATATGTTAGAAGAACTTGAAGAACTCTTTGGTTCAAAGCCAAGCATTCAGAGGTTGAGGAAGGCCAGAATGAAAACTGCCAGGGCAAACTTAATCAGGCAATAGAGGCTTTCATTACATGAATGCACACAGTCTTTTTCTGTTGGACTCCTATGGTCACTTCGCTATTGTATTGTGCTCATTACTGTGCATTATGCACAACCTGGTTTTAACTCCATGGAAGGAATTTCTTTGTGGGATAGTTTTTCTGTATTTCTCTTTTTTTTTCCTTCCTCAGTTAATTTTTTCTCTCTCTTTTTGATCACACCAGATTCTGTCTCTACTATGTGTGGGCACTGGCAAGGTGGTTGTGAGCAGCTACTAATTTTATTTGCTATTCCAGTATCCAAGCTTGAACCAAGCACTCATGACAAGACTACACAGGAGGTACTATTTGTAAGAGGAGCATGATTTTAGTAGACCAGTTGAAGGGAGTATGCCAAAACATCCTATGGAAAGTACATGTGCAAAGTCTGGCTCTTCCTAGGAGGCAACAGAGCATGATGAGCAAGGACAGACTTCTGAGCTCTGGAAAGTCTCGCAGCTGCATGTGACAATATCTCAAAGGTGAATTGGGGCAGATAATCATGAGGTGTACATAAGAGACAAATTTCAAGCCTCATTAGTAAAGTATAGAGCAGTAAAAGTTCCCAAAAGGAGAGAAACACCAAAATTATTACCTTACCATTCAGATGAGCTGGATTTTTTCCAAATATAGAATAAAAAACACAACCTGAGGAAAAGTTATGGCATGGAAAATTTTAGACCTAGCCTGGGAAGATTAGAAGCAACTTTAAAAACAAGGTTTAAAAGAGTTGCATGATGGGAAACATCCCATACATAACATTACTGAGTACACTTGCCAAATGCAGAGATCTTCTTTCAGTACCTCTTGCAGTGGGTAGATACTTCTCTTCTAGGAGGCTTCAAGGCATTTTTAAATAAAATTAAATTCAAATCAAACAGACATTTTAGTAAGACCAGCCCACTTCTGCATGGTTTTCTTATTCTTGGGCATCTCTGTATGCCCTATAAAAGTTAAAAATCTGATACATATGTTGGCTTAGCATTGAGTCAATATGACACAAGTGTTCACTTTTTGACCTCACAAATCACATGATATAGTTCGTTTCTGCAGTGTTAGAAGGCTGCTCAGATCTCTACAAGAGTAAAACAGACCTACTTTGCGTTCATTCTTGATGGGCCCAAATATTTTTCCGGCACATGAAAATCATACCTAAGAAACCTATTTCAGCACACATTTCTAACATAAAGGAGAAAGTTCATTGGCTCACCAATGTATTTTAGTATCTGTATTTATATCAGCCATATAGGCAACAGACCTTTTGAAAGTCTATCTGGCAACTAGTGTGAAAAACCAAAGCTGGCTGACATCAGGAAGAGGATTTAAAATCACAAGAATTTCACTAGCAAACTTGCATTTTCCTCTGGCTTAGCAGATTTTCTTGCTTTTTTTTCCATTTAGTCTATAAGCTTTACTGGAATGTCAGTGTTGGGGGATGTTAGTCATAATTAAGTTATGCTTTAGCCAGAACTGAGTGTCATACTGCTTGCTAGGTGATGCCTTGATCTATTCAGTATTCCCAGGCAAGGTTTCCCTTCTGACTACAGTTATCTTCAGTATGAGCCAAGTAATCCTGTGGCCTTTTTGAGGTGTGAGGAGAAAATGTCACAGATATCTATTGCCATTTATCCCTGTTCATGTAATTTTCAAAGAGAGAAGCAGGTTGTCCTCGAGTCTCAGGATACTGGGTGATACTGTCTCATGGCCATTACTCACACAGGACATACAGGGCTCTGCAAAAATCCCAGAGTTGAAAGGCAGGTCCAGTCATTCAACCACTTGTGTTATAACGCTGCAAAAGATTCACCTTTCAGAGAAAGCTCTCACGAGATCTGAATTTAAAAGCCTTCACAGCATAAAACCGGCACACCTAAAGAACTCCTTGTAGGGAAGAGTGCAGTGAACAAAGGACACCTTAAGAAAAAGTGCAATGGTATGTAGCCAGACCTTAGTGATTGTGCTTTAAAAGCATGCAAAGTAATGCTTGAATTGATTTGATATTATTTCTGCATATCTGTCTTTACATATAGTCCTCTGAAGGCACTAACCTAAAATGCTACCATTTTCCACTAGCCAAACACCCTGAAAAATTAGTTGAGCATGAAGAAAATGTGTTTTACTAGTGACGGCCAAGATTTTCTGAAAGAAAAAATTTAAAGAAAAGGGTAGGCTAAGACAAATACTTTTTTTTTTTTTTTCTCATCTGTCCAAAAGTTATCTCTTGCTTAGTCAACTCAGCTTCTAAAAAATAAGAACAGAAAAGAAAACTTGTAAATGACTGCTTTATCAGTGTAACTCATGCCAGCAGTATGGTTCTAGGCAGAAATTCACCACAAAACATAGTTTAATGTTTACTTTTTGTAGCAATAATGGAAGCATGTCTCTAAGAGAATATGCTTGAATCAGTTTATTGACAATGTTTGTAAACAACTGCTAAAGGGCTCAGCATGTAAACTCCATTGTAAATTGAACCCATCAGGGACAGTACAGATCTATCAAAATGTCAAGAAAAATTATTGTAATTTTTTAAGGCTCTAAACCTTCTTGAGGAAGAAAACTTCTCATCTTCAGACATTGTGCATTTTATATTCTGTAGCAATAAATTCTGAAAGAAGTCAATATTGACAGAATTTTTTTATGTCACCCTAAATGTCCTTGGTATGTTATAGAGCAAATAGTAGTGCAGGTTGTGTCACAGGAGGGAAATTTTCTTTGGCCACTCTCTTGCCAACAATAGATGTAAACCAAATATTGCCTATTACAAATATTTCTTCTGAGACTGTTTCCCAGACTGCCAAAAGATTTATAGCATTTTCCCCATTGAGATTGGCTCACGTACAAAAATATCTTTATGAAAGCAATTCAGATGAAAAGGGTTTTTTTCCTACACCAAATAAGTATACATTGCAAAATTGCCCTATATTCGTAAAAATATATGTACTAATTTTCCAAGAGAAAGAGATAGTTGGCATATGCCATTTAGCTGAACAGGCAGTGCTAAAGGTATCAGAGTGTTTTGTAGAAAGCAAACGAGACAACTTGGCACAATATTGGAGCAGTTAAGTTCACCTTAAAGGACCTTTTACTTTTACCTTGCTCATGATTAGTGCATTTTAACATTCCTTCCAAAGGTTTTCCATTCTTCCTCTTTATTTATAGGTGAGCAAACCAGAATATATAAGGTAGAAAGGCAATCTGTAATGTCAATCTAGCTGAGCCTAGAGTGCATGGCAGATGGAGACTTTGTCCTGATCTCCTTTATAAACCCTGGTTGTATTCTGCCTCCATGGCTGGCCATGACTTGTCCATGCACCACCCCTTTGTCCTAAAGGTTTTTCTTCAGAAGGAAACACTTGTACAGGATCAGAATCTCCACTGCACTCTGTACAAATGTTTCCTTCTGGACAAAGTCTTTCTTGGACTTCTGTGAATGTGAAATAATCACAGATGGAAGAGCAACCTGAGTACACATTGTCTCCGATAGGTCTTTATGATATGACATACAGGTCAGGCGTACTATCAACAGCACATTTGCTTAACCCCTAACAACAGAATGGGTTTATGCATTGATTGGAATTTTATTCAACTCCTGGTGTGGGCAAATTGATTTAACAATTTCACATGAAAATGCAGACATGGCAAGCACACAACACACTGTGAAAAAATATGCTTATCTTGACAGGAGGGAAAGAAAAACTTAAATGAAGTCTTCCTATGCTTATGGATGTCTGGAATATTTAATGTCAGGTCAAATCTCTAAAGGATAAATTTCTGCAGACATGAGTTGGCCAGTTCTCTGTACTCTGAAACGTTTGATGTTTGTGAGATAAAATGATCGTGACACCCTGAGCACCCTTTTGGCAGGTGGTGATAGTCCCACAGTAACTGAAAACTTAAAAATAAATCCAAAACTTATATAAACATAAACATTAGGCTGCTTCTTCCTTTGGTTGCTCTATGGCTGATATCATTCACTAAATCTGTATAACTTTTGTTGTGATAGTAGCCAGAACAGTTCAGACTCTCTGTCACTGTCACAGGACAGAAAGATGGGATTATATGATGTGGTGGAAGGTAGTATTTCACATCCAGAGCTTAAAATTACTCCTAGCCAGGGTCATGTTGCTTAATTGAATCGTAAGTTCAAAATATTTTTAAGGTGGTTGGTTTTCCCTGTGCTGTAAGGCAACACTTTCCCTACTCTTATTTTATAATTCCTGCTGCACACTGGAAGCAGGCACTCAAAAATTTCCTGCCACTCTTTACATGTCATCAGCTGTAAAAAACCATCAGGGAAGTTTTTAGCCAAACAGAGAAGGACCTCTACAAATTATTAGACAGCATCTCTGATCTAGAACAACTCTATCCCAAGTGTCCTTTACTGTTCTTTTACTCCTACCCACTTTTTATAATTTTGTTATAAATAAAATGGGTGGAGCAAGTCATTACGATTTCCTTTCAGATTCCCAGGTAAGCATGACCCATATGCAGTCCCGGTTGCCTTAAACACAATAACATGTCTGCAGTTCTACCTGTTGTGCACCAGTGGTTCTCTGGATCCAGCATTACGTCCAAGGGTAGTCATAAGAGATACCTTATGGATAAGGCACTTAATTTTCACTGCTGTGATCTGTTCTCCTGCTGCTCTCACAACATTCATAGACATTGGATTAGGGATGTTGTACAACACATTCTCTTCCATATGTATTTATGGATTGGTTGTACAAATAATCACATAGAAATATGTTTCCCTGATAGGTTATTAACTGTCATATCTACCAATTAAGTCTGAAGGCAAAACTATCCCTATACCATCAGTAGCACTTCCCCATCCACCAACATGAAGCATGGCATCAGTGGTTCTCACGTGCCTGTCTCCAGTCCTCTGGGAAGCACTGCCTTGACCCTTCCTATGACTTTGTGTGCCCACTAACATGATCTCTCCTTACGCAGTGACTGAAGAGGAGAGACTTCAAAAAGACCAATCGCTTCTTCTGGTTTCATGCTATTCTCTGTTTTGTAAAAGACCTTCCACAAACAGAGACAATCTTCTGTTGTCAGGCTCCCAAGCCTTTTGCTATTCAAGAGAAAAAGCCCCACATAAGTGCTTGATGGAGGAAAATCGAAGTATGTCTGTTAAGCAACCCCTTTGTGCCCATCTCTTTGTTCATTATCATTGCCCATCCCTGATGACTATATACTTCAAATTAATCTCACAGTCCCACTAGCGGGGTCTGAGATTATTTTATGTCAGTCAAGTATATAAGCCGTGTAAAAACATCTTTCCCTTTTCCTTGATGGATATGAGAAACAGCTCCTTCCTAGTCTGTGATGCTGTCCTTCTGGAGTTCTGGATAAAGAGCTTGTTCAGTTGAAAAGGCATTTCAGCCTTTCCTTTACTTGATGTTTTGGTAGCTGCAGGGACCCAGGATCCTGAGGTCCAGTCCATCCTATAGCATTCCATAAAGGAAAAGCATTTTGAAAGATTGATTTCAAGGTTTTCCTACAAGCAAAGGTTTGAAAACTACACTCAACACTTTTTAAGAATATCATAGAATCATAGAATCATCAGGGCTGGAGGACACCTCTAAGATCATCCAGTCCAACCAGCACTACCACTGTACCCACTAAACCAACTAAACCACACACGCAGCACCAGATCCAGACACCTCTCAAACTCCCCCAGGGATGGTGAATTTACCGCTCCTCTGGACAATCTATTCCAATGTCTGACCACACTAACAATGAAATAATTTTTTCTAATATCTATTCTGAATCTCTGCAGGTATGGTAGAAGAGATTGGCCCCCACAACTTCCTTTGAGGGAGTTACAGAGAGCAATGAGGTCCCCCCAAGCCTCCTCTTCTTGACACTAATCAAACCCAGCTCCCTCAACCATTCCTCATTAGACATGTTTTCTAGACCTTCCACAACCTTTGTTGCCCATCTATGGACATGCTCCAGCAACTCAATGTCCTTTTTAAAGTGAGGAGCCTAGAATCAAAAGCAGGAAGCAGTACTCAAGGTCCAGGTTTACCAATACTGCGTACAGGGGGATGATGACTTCCCTTGTCCTGCTGGTTATATTATTCTTGATACAGGCCAAGGTGCCACTGGCCTTCTTGGCTACCTGGGCACACTGCTGGGTCATATTGAGCTGGTTGTTAACCAGCACCCCCAAGTCCCTTTCTGCACTGCATGGGGCAGCTGCAACCCAAATGTTTCATCTCATCTAAACACAAGGAAGGCATTAAACAAACACTTACCAAAGCACGTTAGACAGAATATTCAGAAGTCAAATTCTTAAAGAAAAAAAGAAACTGGCAAAAAAATAGATCAATGAACTGTGCAAAAACCTAACAATACAATTTGCTTATTAATAACTTGATACATATAAATATTTCATTCAATTTAAATTTTCTCCAGTGATAAGCAAAGTATTGGAACAAAAAAAAAAAAATAAGTTAGACATGTTTATTTCTCTAATGAGACGTTATATTAACATAGGTCTAGATCTAGGCTACTGAAGGACAGAGAACCAAAGAGACCTTAGCGGGTCTGAGTCCTCCCATTTGTTTCTGCTACCTCCTTTGGCATCATGAAGAACAATCATAGTTCTGTTACTAGAAGCACCTCCTTTTCTCTGACTTTGAGGAATTCAGTAACACTCATATCCCTCCAGGATGGTATTCAAAACATCATTTTCTTCACCTTCCCCTCCTCCCATGGTTTTTTCCTTTGTTTTGTTTCATTTTGTATTGTTGCATCAAGGTAAGCCATTCCTCTTTACAAGCTCTTCACAGCATATCACCATTATATATACTACTTCTTATTAAGTAAGCTCTGAGCTCAACTGGCTTACATACCTAGACCCCATCACCCATTTATTGAATTTTTAAGCAGAAAAGACTGTTCAGTGTTAGAGGATGCATTAATAAATACCTGAACAGACATGCCAACTTTTTTCAAAGCTTTATGTCCCATATCTCCTTTTATGGGAAGTCTTCAGAAATATTAATAAGGACACTTTGAAGGCTACTTGCCATGACTGTCTTTCTGATTCTATTCTTGGCACACACTTGGTCTGTTAGTAATTCACGCAATCATATAAAACCTAATCTGTAAAAGGAATCCCAAGTTAATTGGCAATATCAACAGTCAGAAGTTCAAG
The DNA here is from genome assembly GCA_035221455.1 of Xenops minutus. Taxonomy (NCBI): domain Eukaryota; kingdom Metazoa; phylum Chordata; class Aves; order Passeriformes; family Furnariidae; genus Xenops; species Xenops minutus. The sequence continues at coordinate 82,805,188 of JAWWEE010000105.1, read as the reverse complement.
TCTGAAAAAAAACCCAAACAATTATCTTTTTCAGTAAAAAGTAATGTCAAGTAAAGATTATGACTTGAAAGTATATTTTCTAAAAAAGTATAACGAATAATTTTTTGCCTTACTACTTTCTTCTTTCTTCAGGCAAAAGTGTAGATGTGATTGTAACCACCACATTTTTGTAAGCACAGCTCAAAGAACTTAAGTTTTTCAGTAATGTTCTACACCATTTTAGAAGGTGGATATGAATAGCCATCTTCATTTTTACAGACAAAGAAATCAGAGCTGAGGATAATAATTTCCCTTCCAGTCACATGGCAGAGCTATATGAGGGTCAGGAACAAACGCTCTCTCCTCTGAATAGATGTCTTGTCCTCTGCCTGCTGTATCATGCAGCTTGTCTGAGAAATATTTGCAATGCTGCTGTAGAGCATGTGTGTGAGATAGGATGAACACCTTTTAGAAGTCTTTTAGATTCAAATATTGAATATTGGATTTTGCCATAAATGTCATATAGAAGGGTCCTAGCCAAACGTATTTCTTTAGAGCTAAAAAAGAAATATACTTGCTTTTTGAATAATGAAGACTTGATTTGGTTATATTTTTTTTTTTAAGAGGAGAGTGAATATTTACTTGGACACAATCCTTATTTATTTGATCTGTAAGGCTGAGGTAAAAAGCATGCAGCAATATAGTTTGAAATAACTGAGTGAAACTATCGAGAACTTTCAAGTAACACTTTTTAAACATGAGTAGCTTACCTACATGCTCAAGATTCCTGAAGTATTTACCTGTTAGTTTCATAGTACATTTTGGACCATGAATATATATATATATATATACATATTATTTTTTTTCCTTCAAAAAACACTGAACAATGAACACCTTCACCGTATCACAGTCCATACAGAACAAAACTGTGATACAGATAGAGATAGAGTCACTGAGAAACTTTTCTATTTTACTTGATTCATTGTCTCATATCTGTAAGAGATATGCTATTCCCTGAATGACGTGTTTTAAAATTAGGTAAGCAAAACCTAAAAAGAGTTTCCTTGGCTCCAAAGCAATCAGTCAGAAAAAAAAACCAAAAAAAAAAAACCTTTGGGATTTGAGCAGATGAAGTGCTTGAACTGGCAACTTGTGTTGTTACTTCTGGAGCAAACCTGGGCAGTGAGGAAGACTGGCTGTAATTAAAGGCATTACGTACTCTGATAAGTACGGCTGCATATATCATTTTTAGCAATTGCCATTGGATGGGTGTCTATAGTGGAGAAAAAAAGGCTAGATTACTGTGGAGCCAGAAGATTTTAGTGTTTGGCAGAGAATATGGGCCTTGTCTTCTGAAGGGGGTAAGCTAAGGATTTTTAATTTTTAACACATTTCTGAGTTTAAAATGTATTACCTAATCTGATTTATTTTTTAACACCATAGTTTCAGGTTCAGTGATCACAAAGATGAAGGTCTCCCAGGACTCCCAGGACTAACCACACATGTTCAGTTACTTACACTCTCAGGTTTAACAAACAGTGAGGTTTCCAGTCAAATATCAGTGTGTGGTACTTCTGTGCTGTAGAAAGCACTTCACTTTTCACTGTTGACCAAAAAATTAAACTTATTGTTGAAGGGAAACAAAATGGCACATTGTTAAAAGGCCACAGGACTGGATGTGCCTATCCATTGCCACCTACAAAAAAGGGAGAAAAACTATTTCAAATCTTAGCTTTCCCCATTTGTCTACAGCCCTTCTAGTTTCTCTAGTTGGCCAAAAGTATCAGGCTGACATAAAGCCCTAAGGCCCTGTGCCCATCAAATTCATCTTGAGAAGTATAAATATCCAATAACCCCAGCACTGGTTAAAGCTCTCGGAGCCTCTGCTTACACAAGCCCCTAAAACCTCTCTCAAAAGATTCTCTGATGGTTGTACATGAACACCTCTGACACATTGTGGACCCTCAAAAGGATTTTGCTAACATAAAAAATTTAAAGCTATAAAAATAAATCACTAGCTGCAGCAAGGTTCAGCTTATATAGTGACAGATTTTTGCCTCTTTTAATGTGCTGACTAGATTAGTATTGCTTTCTTCAGTGATTAACAGTTATTGGGGATATTTAAAAGTGTCTACACACATGAAGACAAAGAATGAAGCCATCTTGTGTTTAAATCTCCAAGCAAAGCAACTCAGTACAAAAAAACTTCCACAAACCTTGGAAATATACTTGCTCAGTGTTTCATCTAGACACAAAGCCATCAACAGCAGCAGTCTGGAGTTCAATTTATTCTGGCATTATTTTGTTATCCATGAAGTTCAAACAGTTAGCTAAAGACACAGGAGTGGATTTGTGCCAAAGTAATAAGACTGTTTAACAAAAAATGAAGAAACATTGTGATATTAAGTAAAGTCTATATCACTCAGTGTCGCTCCCCTCATAAGGGAAGCAATCACAAGTGCTTCCCTTGACCTAATTTAATGCTAATGTTATTTTCCACAATAATACTTCAACATTTCCCTTCAGCTTCCTTATGAAATGCTTGAACTCTTTAATAACCCCTCAGTGGGAACTCGGGTTAAAAAGCAAATAACAGTGAATTCAAACGGAAAACTTATTTATGCAGTCAAGTTTTAGGCATATATGTATATATATACACCACAGAAAGTTTGCTGTCTTAAACATTACCTTGTTTTGGTGCATTGTCTTGAGTCACCATTGTAACTTAATCTGAACTTCTAAAGATCATTTTTCTATAGATATAGTAAATGATATCTCTTCACTGCTTACAAAAGAAAAGCAAAGCTCAGCCCTTAAGACCCTGAAATGAGTCTAACACATTGACTTGAGACATGGATCCTATCCAGCTAGACTGCTTCCTCTTCATTTCAGTAGTACTAGCCAAATAGTGAGGTTTGACAGCATTGATTTTGTTACATTTTGCCATTGGTTTTGGTACAAAAATCACTCTAGCGGTGACAGAACCTTGCTATGTATTTGCACCAGGCCATGTTATGCTTATATGTGTTTGTAAACACAAATAGTGTCTAGAAGATGAAATAATGCCACAGTCAAGTCATTAGCATGGTCTAGTCACCCTTTCCTCTAGGGTGGCTGTTTAAATTTAGTAAGTTCCTGTCAAATATTCCAAAGAATGCTACAAAACATCTGAGAAGGGAAAACTCTGCAAATACCAAAGAGAGACATATGTGAAGCAGATTAGTCTACCATGAGGCAAGAGGATTGCATGTTAACAATAAAGTAGACAAGTTTTCCTAGTTTCTGCCACTTTGACCTTCCCACGGAATCTCTCCTTGTGAGTTGTTTAATTCAGCCTGCAGAAGAGCATTTCTGGGAAGTTGCAGAACTATGCAGATTTTCAAATAAGGACTTTTTCTTCGAGTTGTACATGAAAATTTGCAGTGCTGTATGAATTTGATGAAGAAATAAGCTAGAATTTATTAGTACGCAAAGGATTTCAAAGTCACAATAACTTGTTTTTATACACAATAATAAACCTGGATGAGTTGATGAGCACAGTAGTGAATGCTCTCAGGTTCAGCTGAAAAGTAATGTTTGGATTCACAGTGCTAAACAGATTTAAATATTTGGAATTATAATTAAACCTTTTAAAAATATCATTTTATTTGATTTTTTTTTTAATTCACATTTATCTATGAGACAAACCTGTCCTGATAATTACGCCTTTATCAGATACCAAGATGATATTTTCCTCCCTAAAATGACAAAGGATTAGGTTCACATATACAAATTTTAAACATGGTCCTATTGGACAGTCATGTTTACACTATTTTTGCAGGTAAAATACCAAAACTATGTAACTACGTATCAGCTTCAGATGACTTTCCCAAAAGGACTGGGCATCATTACACTTATTGCTATTGCAAGACTGGGACACAGACACTAGCTGTTGTTCAGAAAATTGTTCCAATAAAAACTGTGATCATGTATGTCTTTGATCAATTTATAAATCACAGTATTGACCAGGTTAACAGCTAACCAGCTTGTGACTTGAATTTCAAGCAATATAAATGGGTGGGGTTTTCCTTTTCTTTTTTGTTTTATTAATCTTCAGCCTCCTTTCTTTTATGAAATGATGCCAAAAATCTGTTTGTTTAGCTGCTTGCCTGATTTTTTTAAATTCCACTCAGCAACCATTGCACATGGAAAAAGTATAATATTGATGGTGATTATAATAACCCCATCCCGTCTGTTTTGTAGCTCTGTCACCATGTCCTGAGCTTTCTGTTTAACTTGAAAAAGCATCTTTATCTGCAACATCACTCCATTCCTCCCACTCTCCCAGGGGCTTACTCTTCAGCTTCCATTTTCAATGTCCAAAGTAAAAGAAAATCCCTCCTCTCTAGTACAAAAGACTTCCTCTCTTAGATGTCTGTTCCTGTTTGTGTCAATATTCCAGGTGGATAAAAAATGGAAGTTATTTGACATAGTTCATCAAAATATCAAGCTGCTCAACAGAAGAAAGCACATACTAGGTCCATCTGTAATGAACCAACCCCCTGTTCACTATTAAAATAGAGAATTAAGTAGCAACTATGCTTTTATAAGTTGTTACATTAATTTTCTTTCAACAGGGTCTGTTTGAGACATTCTGAGTGGTCAGTTTCATCTGGAATCTTTCAACAATACCAAAATTCATTTCTAATAGATGGGGGGAGGAAATAGAGAAGAGAACACGCAGAACTATTATTCCATCAAATTTCAAGGACCAGATGTGACACGAAAGGGAAGGGTGGGAACAGGATCAGTAAACAGTCTTTCATTTTTCCTGCAAAGAAAAACACAATTAAAACCAGAAACTAGAGCTGATGAGAAAGGGGGAGGGGACATAAAGCAGAAACAGGAGAGGATACTACTAATAAATTTTTTTAAGTGTAATTTATAAAATATCTGAAAACATAGTTTAAGGGGAACTAGGAAAGACAAATGATAACAGTAAACATGAAACAGACTCTAAAAGACAGATAAAGGCTGGTAAACAGGTGCTTTACATCCGTTGCAGAAATATTCTCTACTGGGAGCATTTTTGTGAGGAACTGTTGTTCCTGCCTGGGATGTCTCCTCTGGTTGATCTGCCTCGGTCAGAGAAGAGGACAGGAGTGCGTGTGAACCTGGCTGCTCCATCTCCTTTCCCTCAGTACCTCCTTGGACGTGGGCCTCAACAGTACCCAGAGAGAAGAATTCAGATGCAGGAGGTCTCTCTGCTCAGGGCAAGGGTTGCCTGAACTGAACCTGTGTTGTGTGATACAGTTATAGAATAAGTGTCCAATAGAAGAGAGGCAGCTCTTGACAGTGAAGGTGAAAGAAGACTCCAGTATATGCTTGCTTCTATCCTCAAACAAGTCTTCCAAGGCATATTTAACATACAGGAAAAATACCTGGGATCAGCTTGGATGAGCAAAGCTCTGCTATGTCTTGTCCTGAAGAGTCACTTAAAGAAAGAGAAGTGGGCACCTTGTTATGTTTCCTTTTCCTAGCAAGGCTACTCAGGAACAGAGGCATGAACTGGTCTTCCTCCTTTGGCTCCTGTTAGGTGCCAAGGAAAGTCTGAGATGAAAAGAGTGGAGTTTAGAACACAGAATCATCTGTGTTGGCAATGCCCCAAGTCACAGTATCTTGTTAAGAAAAAAATAAAAAAAAAAAAGAAAAAAAAGGCTTAGGGAAGGAAATGCTACAAGTAGGCATAACACAGAGAATGCAGGGCAAAGACAGATTCGCATTCCCTTGTACTTTCTATTTTAGAGTCACAGGCATTTGTAACCTTGACAGATCCCAAGTTAGTTTTCTAAAACATCTGCCCAGAGTGGGGACAAAGTCAGGATGTCATTTTCTTGGTCTCTGTCATTTGGCTAGTGGTTTTTGTTTCTGGAAAAGGAGCTGCACACAGTTTGGCTTAGGGACTTGACACATCAGTGGGAAAAAGACCTTCTTACACAAAACAATGGCCTCTTGAAGTGGTTCTTCATTCCTTCCACTGGAATTCTGTCTGGAGAGGAATTTGGGGGGGTGACACTAGCTAACCCACCAGGCTTCAACTGGATGGAAGTACACTGAAAATTCCTCTGAGCATGAGAGCTGAATTTGTAGAAACAGCTCATCGCTCACCTAATCCTCTCTCTGCCCAAAACCTTTCCGCCTGTACTCAGCAAGGCTGTTCACAAAATAATGGAGGAATTCAAAACTCTGGTTCTGTGGGTAATGTGAAAGGCAAGATGTTGACACTGAGCAACCAGCATAAAGATAAAAAAATCTGCTTGCCACTTTTGTAAAAGGGACTAAGAAGCTGATGTACCTGAACAGAAAACTTACTATTGATATCTTTCATAACTCAGAGTTTTAAGCTCAGTGCCAAGTGCTCTGACTCTGAGAAAGAGAAGCCACAGGGATCTGTGATCTGCTCTTACGGCCTGCATGGTGCAAGCCCATCCCTGTCACCCTGCTGTCCCCCCAGCAGAGTCCAATTACTTGTGCTTTGTTGAAGCACATCTCACAGGACAGCAGTTTGTCTTCATCTGATGACATGATGAGATGGAAAGCCTATCACTTCTCTTGTACCTAATTTCAGTTTTTTTCCACCACACTTCATGAGAAAGATATTCAGCTATTAGAGAGTGTCCAAAGGAGGGCAAGGAAGATGGTGAAGGGTCTTGAGGGGAAGCTGCATGAGGAGTGGCTGAGGGCACTTGGTCTGTTCAGCCTGGAGGAGACTGTGGGGAGACCTCATTGCAGTTACAACTTCCTTGTGAGGAGAAATGGAGGGACACATATTGATCTCTTCATTCCTGTGACCAGTTATAGGAGTCAAGCAAATGTCATGAAGCTGAGTTAGGGGAGATTTAGGTTGGATATCATGAGAAATTTTTATACCCAGAGGGTGGTTGAGCACTGGAACAGGCTCCCCAGGGAAGTGGTCACAGCACTCAGCTGTCTGAATTCAAAAAGCATTTGGACAATGCTCTTAGGCACATGGTGTGGTTGTTGGGGTGTCCTGTGTAGGACCAGAAGCTAGGAATTGGACTAGATGATCCTTGTGGGTCCCTTCCAACTCAGCATATTCTATGACCCTATGATTCTATGAGGAATATCAGCAGGCTTGCTGACAATTTTTCAGATCTTCATGAAGTATGAGCAATTTAGGAATGGATATAAGCTTATTCATTTATTCTTTTCAAATTAAATGTCTTTGTTATTTTTGTTATGAGTTCCCTCATTCCTTTCAGGAAAAAAGAAAGAAAAAAAAAGCTGGGTAAATAATATGGCAATGGAAAGAACTTTCTTATTTTATGAGAAAACAATTTCTTATGAAGTCGAACCACAGTATCTCCCTTTAGAGGCATAGATCAGTGTTAAGGCATTGTGCTTTCCTTTCAGGCAGTTCTGATTGTCACTTTTAACTGATCTTATGTAAATGCTGACCTCAGTTAAAACTCTTGAATAAAGTACTCTCTTGGCTTTATGGGCTGTTGGAATCTGAACTCGGCTCTGGACTGGAGTGGCAATTAGCAGAAGTCTTGTAAACAAGTGTGAGACCAAGCTTTAAATTTAAATATAGGAAATAAATGGGACAGAAGCATACCAAATGCAGAGCTAAGCACTCTTCATGTGTGTCTTCTGAAACTTTAACTGTTCTAATGCTGTGTACTTTGCAAATGCTTCTTCCACATTACATCTCACAGACAACTAAGTAACATTAACCTGTAATTGAGAACGAATTTGGTTTGTTTAGTCTACAGAAGAGAAGCCTGAAGGAAGACCTGATAACAGTCTATAAGTACAGAAAGGGCTGCTGCAAAGAGCAAAGGAGCAATCTGTTCTTCATGTCCTTGGAAAGAGGACAAGAAGAAATATACTTGAATTACAGTGAGAGAAATTCAGGTTAGATATCAGGAAAACCTTTTTATCTGCAAGAATCAGTAGGCGTGGGAATAGATTGACTTGGGTGATTGTGAAATCCCTGTCAGTGTGAGCTTCTAAGGAGGGGCTAGCAAATGTTTGCCAGGGGTGGCAGAGGCAGAGTTGAATTCTTGATGCTGAATGTAAACTACATTAACCTCCACAAACCTCTGCCAACTCTATTTTCTATGATATTTTTCTTTACTCTTCCCACCTATGCAAAGGAATTCTGCACATTTACAGAAACTCATCAGTTTCATAGATGATTTGAAATATATATTTATTCAGAAACTTTCATAAAGAGAGAGGAGTAAAAGAACAAAAGCTTGTAACTGCTTGTAAAAATAAAACTTATTAGTACATTACAAAGGCATGACATTACTGCTCATAGCACCAACCTCAGAAACTTGTAAAATACTATTGCAATAGATATTCTTAATGAAAATATTTAACAACTAAACAGTGCTAAAGGCATCAAAACCTGTGGCTTCGTACCACATACCTACAGTTGTCATTTGTTAAAACGTATCTCCTGTAGTCCACACTTTTTCTTGACAAACCTCAAAAGTTCGTAGTGAGGAGTGATATAAATGTGTTGCAGGTATCCAGACTGGGTGACTAACTTGCGTATAAGGTACTCTTCCATCAGTTCATGGAAAAATGTGTATAGGGCTAAACCTAATGAGTTTAAACCTAAGACACCTTTTTTATTATTATCTTTTAAAAACCACACATCTGATTTTGCAATTCAGACTAACACATTTTTGCCAGAATAACTAATACACAGTCCTCTGATGCAAAATTTTAGCAATAAGATACTAAAACCAGTCCTTTACTTGTTCATTCTGTAGTCTTTTTAAAGTAAACAATGAAACCATTTTTCTTTTTCTTCAAAGAACCCTCAGACTGTATTACTGCCACATTTTTATCAGGAGTTTCATAATATTCAGAACTTCTTTTCACAGAAAAAACATTTCACACTGACCTGTGGCAAGCAAACAATTTTATCTACTTTTGTGTTTGTTTTCAAAGCCTTTGCATCAAAACACTATTTCTGTAAGTTGTGTCTATCCTGGAACAAAGAGCAATGAATGCTTAGGCATCCTAATACCTTCTATCTGAGGATCTGAATCAACTTTCTTTGACGACAAGCTTGCTCTTGGCATTAATGAAGGCGAGTATGGTCCCCAGTTGGTCATTCACAGCACAAGTCAATGACAGTTTAATAAGAACAAGGGCTGCATTGTAAGGATAAATATTTGGTAAGATTCAAATCTTATGCAATATAGAAATAAGCTTAAGGCAAGATTGTTTTTGATGACTTACCCAGTCATTCCCATAGTGTGACTTGTCATAAATCTTCCTTGCAGGAAACTACAATAAAGAAGCAGAAGCAAAGGGAACACTCAACTAATGGTTATATAATACAGCACTCACATCATGTGAAAATAAAGAGTAGGAAAATTTAATAACTTATATATTAAATTATACACCTGCTACATTCAGATTTTTCATATTATCTTCAAGTTCTTGCCATTATAACTTTTTCTATTGAAAAAAAAAAAAACACCCAAACAACAGTCTGCCTAAGAGGAATTTAGTTTAGTTTCCAAAATCAAAATGAAGTCTATCTTTAGGAAACATATTTAGTTAAGCACTCTGTTCCAGCATTCCTAGAAATCTACCCAGCTTCCTTCCTCAGTGCTCTGAATGCAGCTGCATGTTAAGTTTCCTCACTTCTCAGTTAGGTCACTGAATCTGTAGATAAAACCAGCAGTATGTAATTTCTTAAGCTTTGTATTCATTAACGTGCTTATATACCTCGCTTTGTAGCTACTTGGCAACATTATAACGCTTGTCTTTTTACATCCTTCTTCTACAATTTATGTTGTTTTACTTTGACCCTTATTTTCTAAATTCAAAATGTACCTTTATTTACATATGCAGGGGTGTGGCTCGGGTTTTGCATCTGAGGGTAAGTGATTGGCACAGGACTGCAGTGAAAATCACTTCAGCTTGTGGGAAAATACAAAAAGTTTTGCTCGTCTTCTTTGTGAGCCAATATATTCCCCAAGTATCTTATTGGTTGGGTAACAGTCCTTCACGTATTTGGCTCCATTTTCCAACCTTTAGGGCTTTGATACTCTTGCCTGTACTTTTGCCAATGTTTTAAAACAATAAAAACCCCTAGAACATCCAAAGAACTAAATACAAAACACATTAATTAAGTTTGCAAACTGTCTCTGGCCCGTGCTTTGGGCTATGTGAGTCTAGTAACTATGCAAGTTTTAATATATAATATAAAGCATACAACTCTGACACTAAATAAGAAGGAAAAAAAAAAAAGTTTGCAATATTTTCAATGGAGTATGGATGGACTTTCGTATAGAAACAGTCCCTGAGCATAACTGCATAAAGAGACCAGCCTTAGAGTCACTGCAAAGGCACAGTCCAGGCTGATGTCAGCTGGAAAAGTATAAGAATGATCACTGTAAACTGTACTGGTTGTTGCCAGAAAGAATATTGTCAAGAAATATGGTCAAAGAATACTTTTTATAATAATATGGTGTGTTTCATTGAGAAGCATATAGCTGTTTTAATTTGTATTCCATATAACTCTGTCCTCCTGCAATTGTGCAACCTATAACCAACTCTTACATCATCTGTCTTCAGGACAATAATGTGGAAAGTTATTTATTGTGTATTCACAATCAATATAAGACCGTCTACAGAAATTCAGAGAATAATATGTATGAAACCGACTGTCACAGCCTGTAAGTAAAAAGGGCACATCTATATTTGGAAGAAAGATAATCCAACATAAAGTAATGGAAGATTACTTCAATACTTACCTGCTTGTTAAAATTCTATATGCCAGGTGAGCTACCAGCGGTCACTGACAGCATACAAGTGAGTTTCTATGCTTGCCACAGACTTCTGATATAGAATTCTAATTCCTCTTGAGGGTGTTATTGTTCAACTCTCTTGTAAAATATGGGAGCATCGGATACTGAGCAGGTGTCACGTTCCAGCATCCCAACACTGGCTCTTTCTCTGAGTAAAGCAATCCCTAAATGTATACATACATATGTACATAGATACAGACTTTGTATCTCTTGGGGAATTAGATCTTGAAATTTAATTGCAAGATGTTATTTTACTGCTATAAACACCCACCAGTTTTCCCAAAACTACTCAGTCTTGAAACTGTGGCACACTGTTTTCAGGAAGAGGAAAAAAAAAAAAAAAAAAAAAAAGAATGTTTATTGAGCTTATTTTACATTTCCTAAAAACTGTTATACGTGGTCCTCAGCTGGATAGTGTTGAGGAAGCAATAAATTCTAGCTCATTTATAAAAGAAGCTGTATTATTGAAGATAAACTATTGCGCGCCTTTTTCTCACCAAATAAGTGAAAAGATCCATCAGGAAACTTTTATGGAAAACAACTTTTCTGTGATTAATTCTACGAAGCCTACAAATACCTAAATTCATTAGGTATTTCTGACTGATGCTTTCTTATTTTCATGTTACTTTTTCCCAGTTGTGACCTTGAAGAGAATAGTGTCTAATCTTTCTGTATACCAAATAAGTCAAAGGTCTAAACAAGAGATGAAGATCTTTTTTGAGCTCACAAGGTGATCTCAGCAGTGGTCTCACAAGGTCTCTCCCATGTTAATGGCTGAGAAATCCAAGTATTTACAAGCACCACAGGACAATTAAGACTGACCTCACCATTCTTCCCAGGATGTAATATCTGCAGCTGTAAAGTAAAGGCATCTCCCTCCTATGGGGATTCCTTTGTGTCAAGGATATAATATACATCATCATTTTCCAGCTCACAATGCCTGGAATTGGTTGTGCTGAATGCAGTCTGGCACAGCACTGCTTTTCATAGCATGACACCAAGGATGTGTACTGCATTACCACATGGGGTAATGTGGGAGGAATGTCCTAAATGGAAGGAGTCAGTCTTGACATGGGCTGCATCCAGGAACAGACCCTGGAACAAATTATCATGTCAACTGTTTTTTGGTCTTCTTTTCAGAAGGGAATCACTGGCTCAGTCCAGACCATAGCCTGGGAGTAAACCAGAAAATAGCTGTTCACTAATGTGGGTACAGATGCAACCAGCTTCACCTTCAGTAGGACCAAATTTTTTACCATATTTGAGAACCACCAAGAGAATAGAAAATCTTTTTTCTTCCCATTCTGCAGTCTTGAAACATTTTTGAGATTTTTTTCTGTTTGATATTGCAAGCAGAGTAGCATAAGTTGTGCTTTGCTATGAAAATGATGGGACTTACAGTAATTCTGGCAGTTTACAGATGAACACCCATAAACACAGAATAACTGAGGAGCAATTCCTACCCTTCATAAAAGATATTACTGCAAAAGTTAACAGTCTTGTCTTCAGGTGAAATATTATCCAGTGTGGAAGGAAAGCTAATGTCATATGTCACTTGGGCTTTGATGGTATTGAGAAATTTAGTCTAGTACTGTCTTTGACAGGAAGCAATCTCCAGAGAGCAGAGTGTATCGGTGCTGTCTTCGCAGCATCCTGCCTTGTTCATCTGCTGAATTATGAACCAGCTGATCATTTTTCAGCTTAATTATCTCATTCCTGCAGATAATAATCAAACCTAGAGGTCACAAATGCATGGGATGGCAGGCAAATCTGGCCAGTGGCTGCTGGCAGAGCTGTAAGTACTGTATCACATACTGAGGAGGAGAAAAGCAAAATAAGTCCAAATAGGTCAGAAGCACAGGCAGGAAAGCCAGAGGAGGACCACAATCAAAAGGCTGGAGCATCCCTCTGTGAAGACAAGCTGAGAGACTTAGTTGCTCAGTGGAGAAGTGAAGACCTTATAGCACTTCCAGTACCTAAAGGGGCCTACAAGAAAGATGAGGAGGGACTTTTGACAAGGGCATGGAGTGATAGGACCAGAAGAAGTGTCTTCAAACTGAGAGTAGGTTTCAATCAGAAATTAGGAAGAAATTCTCTACTCTTAGGTTGATGAGACACTGGAACAGGTTGTACAGAGTAGTTGTGGATGCTTCTTCCTTGGAAGTGTTCAAGGCCAAGCTGGATGGGCCTTTCAGCAATCTGGTCTAGTGGAAGGTGTCTCTGCCCATGGCAGGGGGTTGTCAGGAACTATATGATTTTTAAGGTATCCTTCATCCCAAACCATTCTATGATTATATGATTCTCCCCTTCTTACCTTCCTTCACAGCATTCTGGAGCTCTGGAAGGATTAAGCATATCTTTGCCTATGAATTGTTCTCAATGTCTACATTCACAGACACATTTCTGCTTTATCCTAAAATTCTTGCTTCAAGTTTTTCAGTCTTTATCTTGAGGTGGGGAGACCAGTTGGAGAAGACTCACTGTTCATATCGTGGACTCATGACCATGTGTCCACAAAGTGGAGAACGCTCAGGATGTTGAATCTCAGAAATCGCTTGTGATACTTCTTTCCAGATGGCAAAATCACTCAGAAATTCAAAGAATATTTCCATAGCATGGGACTCATACCATCCACCAACCTGCCTTCAGGATGCTCACAGATTCAGCAGGCAACTTCTTTATGCACCTGAAACACTACAACTCTGAGCACGTTGCTCCTGGATCCAAACAAGATTCCTGCGCTCTTCTCCCCTCTTTAAACCCACTTACCATCTCTGTGGGTCTTCACTCTGCTTACAGTCTCTTCTCCTAACACACAACTTCTGTGTAACCCTCTGGCAAACTTCTTGCTGCTCCAGTCCTACAACCCCTTGATGACTGAGATCCCGGCCAACCCACTGCCCCAAGGTGTATCATTATCTGAAATTTCCTGTTGGGATTTAATGACCACATTACCAGGCAAGTCTCATGAAGCCAGTCTACGCTAACAGAGGTGTTCATGACACAGCAATTTTAATAGCAGTAACTCCACAACAACTTCATGATCTGAGTTTTCCTGAGTTCACTAAATCAACACACTGGTCATGTTCAAATTAATCTGTTAAAGGTTACCTTTATTTTACAGTCTGGATTTTTATTCACTATCATTTGATTATCGCAACATTTCTTCTTTTGAATTCTTTGCTTCTTAAACCTATTGATTGGTAATGTAAGATAATTGCATTAAAATGTATAAGAGCTCAGGACACAACAGTAATTAGTTTCATTTTAGAAATTAATGTATAGAGCATATAGTTACAAGTCAGGTGGCCACTTCAGTTTTCTGGAGCAACCATGTCTGCAAACTCTCTGAAAACCCTTTTCATAGAAGCATGGAACCAAATCTCTGTATCAAGGACACTTGCTTTCCATTTGATCTTAGCTTAATGCTAGGGGTGATTATCCAATATTAGAAGACATATGTTGTGCTATTTTTTTCAAATACAAATATTATTTCTAAAAATAAAGGCAACCCTCTTTTGCTACAGATTATGTATTTTCTCCATCAACTGAAATTTTGTGGTTTGTCTATGAACCGGGATTTTTGGTCAAATGCTGCATATGTTTTATAAATCAGGATGGGAAGTTGCCGCAGTGGGAACTGGTTTATCTGTTGTGGAGAGCAGTGCAGCTTTGTCAAGTTTCTACCCTGCACAAAGCCATGACTTAAACTTTGACCTATTTTCTTCCAGGTAATATGTACCTTATGGATTTCATATACATAACTATGATGATTCTGGAGGGAATGAAATAGATTATATCTTAGCCAGCAGATTTTGTACTGGAGATACTAATTTTAATGGCAGAGATGGAGAATACTGACATTGAGAGATGTACCATTATAAATTACACTTAGCTTCTTTAATATTTTTTTCTTCTTTATTTTTATTTTATTCTTAGTAACAATTGGCAGTAGGCAAACCCCTGGTCTGTCTGTTTAGTTGCAAGGGTCATGCAGTTTAGCTTTTACTCATCCTGGAAGATGTCTTATCAGCCTTGCTTACTAGACCATCTTAATTTAGGAGTTAAATCTACAGCATCCAAAAACAAACTCTGTATTCTAGATGTTGATGTTTCATCTTGGCGAACTGTCCATTCATTTAGCCTACAGGCAGGCACACAGGGTTGAGGTAATAAGACCAATGAACAAATTTTCCTCAGGACAGATGAGCTATCATTTACAGATGTGCTCTGGGCTTTTTTGATCCCAAACATTCAAAATCCTTTCTTGTAGAAAGCAAAAGGTAAGAACATTCAGTATGCTTCTGATGCTATTGCTTATTTCTTCCTTTCTTTTTTGGAAATATAACCCAAAGGGAAAAACCTAATGTCATGTTTTTGGATGCAGGACTAAAACAACTGTGAGGCACAAGGGACATGGTTTGAGCTTGTAATTTGTGGAATTTGTGGCTATTTAGAAATTAAATTTTTTGCCTGAAAAGGCTGACAACAACTACACTATATTTAGTTAAAACACCAGATGTACCTACTTCTTAATTAAATGCTTAGACTAACATTCCTTAAAATGGAAAACACATGCTCTTTGTAATTCAGATACATCCACATCAGGGCCCCTTTCAGTGTGTTTATAAAAGTTGTGTTCTGATGGAACACCAAATAAAAGAAAATTTCACCACCACGAAATAAGTCATATTAATGGGAGTTCGGTTGTAACAGTGTTTTACATGACTGCCTTTCATAAGGCACCTACAACTGCTCAGGATCCCGGGCAGTGTACAGCATACCCTATAGATCTGTCAGCCTCGTGGTCCCTCTGAGGGCATCATGTGGCTGTCCTCATGGGGAAGAGGAGAATGAATCCCAGTCACAGTTTCCCAGAGCATCACTCCATGGAGACACAGCTGACAACTCCTTCTCATCCATTTGCTGCTTGGGTCTCTGTAAACCAAACAGTAAAATTCTTTTCAAATTTCCAGATTTTCAGATTAAA
>JAWWEE010000105.1:82772811-82789355 GCA_035221455.1 Xenops minutus | reverse complement strand
TAAAAAAAAAAAAAAAAAAAAAAAAAAAGGTAGGCTTAGAATTACAATAAAATGCTTGAAATAGAAAATACTTTTATCTAGAGAAAAGATAGTATAAAAGACATTTAGTGCCCCATCTGATCTCACCTCAGCTTAAGGGCTTGATCTATCTAATAAACATGGCTTTTGCAGTCTGTCTTCCAAATTTAACCTGATTTCTCTCAAAGTCAGTTCTGAAACTGTCCTTGACATTGGTGGTCCAGGATGATAATTAATTTATTCTGATTTAAGAATGGGAGGACGCAGGACTTAAAGACAAAAAATACACTCTTGACACAAAAGTACTCATTCATGCACTCTTTTTTTCAAGACAAAAGTAAGATTTGAGCCATAAATTGGAAAAAGCTCCAAATGATGATTTTTGCCTTGAGCTTCTGCAACTTACCAAAGATGGACGTTGTTGGTTTTATTCTTAACAACGTGTGAAATTATACACTGCTCAAACGTGTTTGTCCCACAGCAGAAGACAGCCATAGTTTAATGCAAAGCAGAGCACTGCAACCAAATTCATTCACAGCAGAGGCTCAAGCTAAACTATTTTTTATCAACTGTGCTGCTCTGAAAAGCAGCTGATGTTCTTTTACCCTAAGCTCATCACGATATTTCTGAACCAACTGCAGCAATGTTTCTGTGAGCAAAGGTTTGGCTGAAGTGGATGCACTGGTGACCATCAACAGCCAAACACTGAACCTTCATTACATCCTGGGGCTTCTTGTGGTAAGCTAAGAGTCTCACTAATGTTGTGTATATTCCCAGGTGAGAGAAACTGAATCATTAGTTACACTCAGGAAAACACACTTAGAATTTCCTTGAGTATCTTGGTTCATGTGACTTTGGCTGTATTTTCTTAGGAATTTTTCCTGGAAGGCTCAGACATCCTAACTCTGCAAATTTAGTTTTTCTGATGGATTTGCTCCCAGAATAAGCTGTAGTTTTCAGATGGCTGGGTGGAAAATTTCCTGTGAACCTGCTCCCTCAATGCTGAAGCATCTGGCCCATGAAGACTTTTCAACAGATCATTTGTTTAGAACTTCTCTGTTCTCTCAGAGCTGAAAAGAACTGTTATTCCTGTTTTTCATTTTAGCTGCCTTGCCTCCGTGTTCAGGCCCTGTTTCAGACTCTTCCTTCAGACTTCACAGCACCCTGTACCAAATGCAAAACAATATAAATCTCAGAGAAAGAATTCAATGCCTCATGAGCCAATTTTATTAGACAGGAAACATTTGTCTATCAATATAATTACAATTTCAAATTTCAGCATGTTCTAGTACAGCTATCTTGTTTGGAAAAATTCATCTTGGAAACCATTCCAGTGATATCTCTTCTATTACAGGACTGTATTTCCTGTTCATCCTGTTGCAAAGAAACTGTTACACACAGTGCTAAGTCTGCTAATTTATCAGCACTATGAAAGCACCGTTTATGATTTCTATAGATCCACAGATTTAATTTCAATCATGTACCTTCAAATGCTAATAAAATTTATGTGCACCAAATGAGACAGTGAAATTTTCACAGCATTTTCTCCAACCCTGTACACAAAAAGTAAATTTCCCTTAACTGGAGTTAAGTGTTTTTGTTTTGTTTTGTTTTGTTTTTTTTTTTCCTTTTCACTACACATCATGTTTTTCAGAGTCATGATAGTTATTATTCCATTTTGAATAGTCAAGTATGAGTATTTGTGAATGCACTTGGAAATATGAGGCTCATATGCCCTTGAAAGCATAGATGTTAAAAATCACAGCACCTGCTGCCATTTGAGAAAGATATTCTTCAGGCAGAGAACAGTCCAGCTTCCTCTTGACCTGCAGAATCATTTTGCAGGTCAAATCATGACAATAAGTCATGCTAGCAAGTGTTTCTCTTCTAATATGCCCTTGTACTTGCTTATAAAAGTAAGGAAAATGTAAAAAATTCATGAAAGTTAGTCAGATAAATGAAAATTAGAGCCTTCAGAGTTCCACCGCAGCCAGTCTAAAAAACTGATGAGCAAAACTAATTTTAGTACGTGATGCACAAATGTCCTTTGAAGATAAAATGCAGACACCAAACAGTTACGCTTTCAAGTGACACCTGAACTGATCAATGTCCTGTCCTACACACCCTCAGAAGACAATCCACAGCACCATTTTTCTTTATAACACTGAGAAGCCATAACACACAGAATGTCTAATCTTGAACAACAATACAAGTTATAATCCCATAATCATAAAAGTTTTGCCTTCATCTTTTACAACTTTCTACAAATTATTTTGTGTTGGAAACCTGTTAGGTAGAGGGACCTTTTTGATGTTGTTCTGTGATAGGGGAGAAGACTTTAGTGCTGCATGATAGTATAGGAATAGCTATAACTTGAAATATTATCAGTCATCTTACTCAACCAGTTTCTACAGCTGATAATCTAAATCAATGATTGTCACCAAATACTTGCCTTTCTTTACTAAAATACTTCTAAATATACTTCAGTCATCTACTCATTGGATTGATTATTCCATGCCCTGTGAATCAGTTGACTGATCATACATCAGGAATAAATAATTGAGAATAAAGAGGACTCAATGAGCAACTAATAGGAAGAAAATTGTTAAACCTGCACAGTGACATGTTGTGATTAATGCATTTGTATGTATGATAAACTTCCAACTGTTTGTGAGTATAAACAACATAAAGAACAATAATTTGTAATATAAACTGTTTTCAAGTGGTATGCATGCTGAAGTGCTAAATGTATGCAGGAAAACATCTTGAAAAGATAGACCTTCTGCTTGAAGCATGGGTATGAAGTATTTCTATTAGTGTAGACATTTCTTTTTATTATTTTATTTTGTGATAGCTATACATTTTTTTTTCTGGAAGATGTTACTTCTTAACTTACCAAAACAGATAATGTGTTTCATGAACTGGCATGAGTTTAAGAAAATCTCTGTGACTTGGTGTGTATCAGAACAGCAGGCAGCTTGCTTTCCCCCAGCCTGCCTTTGGTCATCATCTAAACCTTTTTTTTCCATGCAAGTCTGCCCTCAAAATCATGGAATGCATGTCAGAAGGGCACTTGAGGGCAAAACCATCTCAGCCCTTACTTCTGAATTGTTGATTCTAAGCCTTTGCACATAAGGAAAAACATGTTACATCCCTCACATTTACTGCCAGTGGTTTGCAGGTTAAATAGATCTGCACAGCTAAAGCTAGTATGCACTAAGTCTGTGAACTTTTTCCCAGGCACATCAGGTTTCCCCATGCCTTCCTGATTGCCCAGTGTCCATTCTGTAGAATTAGCATGACATTATAGACACATTAGAAAAATTATAAAACCTCTAGTTATACAGAAAAATATTTACATTTTCTGATCAGATCCTATGGCCAGCACTACACTTTCACCATTTAGATGAAACCATGGATGCAAGAGTCAACAGAAAGGTCAGTTCAAGAGTCAGGAAAATAGGTGAGTCCCATCAGTTAGCAACGATGAAGCAGTCAGAGGCAAGCAATGACTCTGCATTTCATTTCTTTACCTTTTTTTTTTTTTTTTTTGCAATTTTTCTTCCTATTTTATTTTACTGTTTCTAATGGTGCTCTTCAGTTTCTTATTTCCCTCTTGCAATCAGACTTGGTTTATAGTGTGCAAGGACTCAGAAAGAAATTTCAAAGGACAACCAGTGTAAATGAAAGCATCCAGAAATTATTTAAAGTACTTGATGTCTTCTAATGAACACTTTCAACACTTGATTGTGAGAGGAAGAAGAGCTGTCAACAGAAAAGTAACATAAATCACACTGTGTTTTAATAGTCTGCATTTTTTACTATGATATAAGTTTAAATCAACTGGGGAGAATATTGAAATTATGGCCCAAGAGTCTTTAAATTTTTCTTTTACCATATTGCAGCATGTTGGGAAAAAGTAAGGTAATATAATGCTTTAAACTATCTCCCATATTTAAATATGAAGAGATGGGATGAGTAGGAAGGAAGGGAGGGAAAAAAGTATATGAGGATTTTTTGAAACTCTATCCAAATTCTGCAGCTGACTGCATGTGGAACTTCACATTCCTGATAGGGGTAAAACACTACTGTAAAATCTAGGTGTTTCTATATTTGGAAGAGTTGCTGGTTGATTCTTTGCACAAATACTTGTGTCTAAGAAGAGTGTGATCTTCTCAATTTGAACCCGTGACAGTTAGTTGGTCAGGATCAACTCCTTGTATACTTAAGTAATTAAAATTTTAACCAGTTAGCAGCAGAAACATTTGGTCAAACACACACACAAAATGCATAGGACTATCTACCAAGGAAATAAATGGGTACTTTGAATTGTTTGACAAGATATTTAATTGAATGTGATAAGGACTTTAACGAGCAGTGCACCGTTGTGGAGCTTTTTTTTCCTCAATGAGATGGCACAGAAGCACCACCTGTACATATACTGCAAGTTCCCCCAGACCATTTGCAAGCTTGCTTTAGAACATCAAGAACTTGAAGCTGCAGAAGGCCTTTAAACCCAGACAGCACAGCTCTTGGGAGTGTTTTTCAGCAGAAGATCTAAAAGCAATGTAGAATTACAACAGGCTCCAGGAATTTCTGAAAAACTGCTGGTTCTGCTTTTCTTCTGTAGCTCTTTAAAAGTGGTGGGCACAGCAAGTAGCCACAGCAGAAGCCACTAGCTGTGGGAAATTCTATACAAAGTCCTGGGCAAGCAGAATATGATGAAGGATGGTAAGATTCTTTCCCCCAATATTTAGTTTGGTGGCAATTTGAAGGTTAAGCATATTTTGCATGCATCAAAAAGTATACAGCTGTACAAAAGCCTTGCTGGGATCTGATCTCATTTTAGCCTCCCCTACTTTAAGCAGAGAGATATAAATGAAAAAAATGGGTTCTTGATCACTTTCTAGTTAGAAAAAGATGAATCTAAATTACAATAACTGTCTGAAAACATCACATTTTGGGAAATCACAATAATCCTGATTGCAACCCTGATGTGAGTCTGAGACTACTCTAAAGAAGAAACCAAGCAATCAATGCTGCCTTCAGTCTAAATTGTGCTTTGCAAAATAGCCCACCCTTCTGTACTTTAACAAACAATATTCTAATCTCATTAAGGCACATCAAGTGATTATTTTAAGTTAACTATAAAGTGTTAACTTCCTTTCACAGTACAGGCAACAAAAGGTAGATGACCCAATCTTTTGGCATTCAATGTTTTGTGTCTTTCTGGACCAAATCTTCCTCAGTCTTGCACCCACACCTTTTTTAATTTATTACAATATGTTTATATTAGCTTCTAAAGGAATTCAAAAATACACATGAATTTGGGGAAAAAAAAAAAACAACAAAAACAAAAACAAAAAAAAACACCACACAACCTTAAACTCCAGTAGATTTCCTGTACAGATTCTAAATAATCAACTACAAAATCAGTCTTTGTCATTCTTTTGTCACATGTTCAAAGGCATCAAGGACAACATTTTCAAAAATATTCATGTGACTGAGGATCTAAAGCTCATTGATTTAGGGTCCTTTGAAAGTGTCTCTCCTGTTTAGAATGAATGCAATTCTAAAAGTTGGAGAACTCTTTCAATCCTCAGTGATTTTAGGCATATTATGAATCCTGTGCCCACTTAGAATATTGAGGCAAATATATCAATCCTTCAAAACATATTTAGAAATCAGTTTTTAGCACTTCTCTTGAAATTTTTTTGCTTATATAGTCATATAATTATTCTAGAAATGAAAACTAAAACATGGTAACAGCAGTCCAATGAACAACTAATCTCACACACCAACTCACTGATATCATGCCAAAACTGCAGAAAAACCTCATAAAAAATTGCAGAATTTATAGGGATTTAGTAGGTCATAGAGACCATCCGTCTGTAAATCAAGGACTATTCATTACTAGCAGGTCAGCATTGCTGTAAACTATCTAGGTTTGACTGCCTTGGAAGATTTTATGGTCACCCCTCTTAAAGAGGCCATTGCTTTTCTAAGATTATGTGATATTTTAAAATTATAATGTGGCAGATAAGTATACTGTACTACCTTGGAGCTAAGAAGAAGGATGTTATTTTCCTATTAGAATGAATATACTACATGTAGATTCTACAATGCTTTAATTAAAAATTAGAATTTTGAAATTAAATTTTTTGACACTGAGAAGTACTTTCCTTAGACATAAATCTGTTTGTTTATCCCTCATCTGTAGCATGACATTCATGTATAAATGTGGCCCAACATTTGCAATTATTAGTGTTTCAAAAGACACTACAGTTTCTAGTTACATGTGCCCCACTTGGAATGGTCTGTAATAAAGCTAGAAAGCATTGAAGGGAAAGAGATATCTTTTATTTAACTTTTTGGCAGCAGCCGTTTTAAACACTGTGACTCAGAGCACCAAGGGATGAATAAAAACAAATTTATCTCTCCAGTTCCTTAAAATGAATTCTAATCCTACTTTGTGCATTTCCTGTGTGTAAGAGGGTGGGAAGCAACTCCTAGGCAGCAATATAAAAAGTACCAACAATTTTCCAAAACTTTTTCATAGTTATCAGTTGTGAAAAATCAAGATTTTATGGCATTTTCAACAGCTGTATGAAGACATTTTGTTTGAATGGATGCAGGTATAGTTGTAGAGACATGGAGTCAAAATTAATTACTCATAAATTATTTATATGCTTAAGAAATATAAGAATTTTTTTGTACAACAGAAAAATATATGAATCCAATGAGCACATTGTCAAGCAAAAACAGATTACTTGTTGGCTATTGTAATCTTCCTAAGTTTCTGAGTTACTATGTTCAAGTTTCACTTGAACCTGGTGTTTTGTTCAAAATAATTTATGTTGGAAAAACAGTGAGAATTGGGATTTCCAGGCACTCTGGTAGTACATAAAGAAGGGCAGTAAGAGAAACTCCTGTCCATAGAAATCTGCTGTGAAGCAGAAACTGTATATTTTAACTTTCCCTCCATAAAATTCTATCTTAAATAGTTTGTGAAGATATGATAACTCTACTATAATGAAAACAAAAATATTTTCTAAATGAAAGGGAAGATAGACCGTCCTTGAGCCAGAACTGCAGTGCAGAGGTGTTGGGATATGCTCCTAGGAACTGCTCATGACTGATAATAGAGCATAACTTTACTTGACCTGCGGTTTGAATCAATTTACACGTTTGAATCTTGTCAACCAGAACCCCATGGGATAGCAGAGTCAACATTTTTTTGATATAAAACTAATTTCCAAGTCTGTAGAAGCAATAGGAGATTTTGTGGATTATCTGATAAAGCCTTTACAAGTAAATCCAGAGCTCTGAATTACAGAAGTTCTCGAGTCTAAACAAAGCAGAGTTGGACAACTATATTGTAATGAACTATTGATTTGCTTCAATTTTTCTGCCCATGGAATAGCCTTAAGATTAGCCCATAAACTGATCTACTTTGTTCTAGTTTTTTTTTAATATTTTGCATATGCATGGTTGCATGGAAAATCTTAACTTCTAACTGGTAACAAGATGTTCATTGAGTGTTCAATATTTGGCAGTCTAGTTCTTAAGATTAACTGAGATACTAATAAGTCATGTAACATGTTTTCCTTTCCCTGGCTGGATAAGACTACAGCCTCTTCCAAATGCATTAGATTATTCAAATAAAATACTCATGCACACTAAAGCCAAAGATATAGTTGAAGGAGACTACCATAAAAATATAATTTTAATATTTTTTCTCCATTCATCCAACCTTAATTAAAATGTCAAAGAGGTAAAAAAAGTACTGCTGTTAAAACTTCATGAATGTAAAAAATATTTGTTATGCAATCACCCTACCCAGTTCTGTCAGATTGGATAACCACTACATAAAATCATCATGAAAACATGGACCACTGCAAAATGTCCAAAGAAAGACACAAGGCATGGCAAAAAAAGAGAGTGAGTTGTAAGTCATTCTAGGCAAGGAAATTAAGAGATGTCAGATCTACAGGAAGACAGAAACTGCTCTGAGATTCAGACAAGGTGGAAGAAGCTGAGGACAGATCAGTTCCAGAGCTCATGCTGCTGTAACTAGAAACAGAATCTGGCCCAGCACATTGTGGAAGGGTGCCAAGAAAATTCTTGGCATCTTGAGTTAAAGCTGTAGGTGGTTAACAGGAAAGTAAAAGGTCAAGTAAGAAGACCCTTAGTTGGCCTTGGTTCCATCAGATAAGACAGCCCACCAGGCAAACAGCAGTCAGACTTCAACATTTAAAGGGCTGCTCTCACTGCAGTTCAAGCCTCTGTCAAGCAGAATGTTATATTTCTAAAATAACATGGGTTTCTCCAAATACTGACATTTGATCATTCTTTATAAATGTGCCAAGCGATTGAATTAAAAGCAGTGTTCTCACCATAAATTGAATTCTCTTTCATTCCCACTGTGCCAGGCATATATAATGTACATCACACAGGTGAACCTTGAAAGAAGAGTGTTTATTTAAGTTATATCTTCCCCATAGTTTGAATTGGTTCATAATCTGAAGTTGAACAATGAGACTGAGGTGCTGAGAATATGCTGGTGGGATGGTCAAGAACCACCTCAAAGGAGATAAATCAGTTGCACAGAGCTCTTGTGACTCTTTTTTTCCAAGTCGTCTACAATTTATATTCTGGGTCCTCATTCTTTCACTGCAAGAAGGGGGATGAAAAAAAAGTGTCTAGTTCAAACAACTAACTGAAAATGTCTCCAACAAGAAAGAATATGTAAATTTCACATATATCTGCAAGTCAAATTAAAGCCTAGGGTTTCCCAGGGTTCTTTTAACCTGTGTAAAAAACCACAGATTTCATGCCTGAATTTGCTTCAAATTGACAGTATGACACTCTAAATTTTTATAGTTATTTCATGAGTTAATTTTGCCCAAGAATATATCTGGGGAAAAGATGACAAATTACTGTCCTGCATAGTGTATTATGGCTGCCAGTCATCAAGACTTTGGAGAAAGAAATATACTATTATTATTTTCCTTTCAGAGATGCCAGAGCCTGGATTACTGGCTTATATTCAGCTGCTTTTTTGCTACTTCCATTAAGCACCTTGCCCAAGAATGCTTTGGATTACTACCAGCCTTGCGATGATAAGAGCTTAGCCTCTACTGAGTGATTTCCTTTTTGTCTTGAAGTCACTGCAGACAGAGACCTTAAGAACATTAATCTCATGGCTGAGGATTTCTGTGGGCAAAATAATATGGACAGAGTGACCTCCACACCGTGCATACAAATGCAATATTCATTGCTTGCATAAGGATGCAGCTATTCCACCTGATGTTTGATCCTCTCTCCTTTACGACGATAACCTCATCCAGAAGCAGTCTGAGGTTAGTATACACCAAGTCCTATCCTGCAATAGAAATCTAACACATCCATCTGAATGCCATACCAGACTAAGAGGAAGCTACTGATGCAGCTCACTGGCCTCAGGAAAGTGGCCCTGAAATTACGCTGCTCTCTGAGATGCTATGAAGCAAACAATCATTTCCAGGTGCTCACCTGTTGCAATAAGTCGTCTGTCTACCCATCCCACCCACTTCAACAATGCCTTTCCCAAGTATTTAAGAATTCAAACAGTCAAACATGTCAAAAAGTCACACTCTCACTCTACTCATAGTTTTAGGCTACTAAACAGGAGCCTGCAGAGATGTGGAACCCCTTCAGTCTAATAATTATTCTGCTTGCTAACAAACTCTGCCTTCTAGATGAACCAGTGAGTAGAGGCACTGAGGTGGCTATGCAGTTCTGGATTAAAAGCCTGCTTGCATCTTCCCAGCTTGGAGTATGGGTACAGCTAGCACATGATAGTCAGCACTGACACCGGAGACAAGCCCATCCTCTGTGGATAAAACATCCTTTGTATCGCCACATATACTTTTCCTGCAACATAATGAAGAGATCATTTCAAGAAGTTATAATACTGTCACATGTTAATGCTTCCTCTCCAGAGAAGACAAAGCACAGAGCCCAACTGCTACACACTGCAATGAAACCCAGATAATAACATTTTTATTATGGAATCACTTTATTCTGGAAACTATTTTCCTATATAAGACTATGCAGGCGATAGATGCTGCTACAGTCTCTGACAAATGATTGCTTTGGGGAGAGGGTTTGATAGATCTGCTGATTCTACAGTTTTATCAATGCTCGCTTTGGTTGTCATGCCATAAGGACTCTTTATTTGATGTCATTGTAATTCAAAAGAATGTTTATCTACAGATGGAATATTTTTGTTAAAAAGTTAAACACCTTGAGAAAGGAATGAAACACTCACTAGGCAGGATTGCTGGCACAAAAAGATCACATAGAAAAGGAAAACGTGGGAAAAGAAAAAATCAATATTGACACATAATCTATTTTATATATTATTTATATATATTCTTTACAAAGAAATCTCTTATTTCAGGTTAAATTTGAATAATACATAATATTTGGATAGAAAGGGGTTTTTCTTTTCTCCTGAACCATAAGACTGCACAAAAGCAGACCTATTTGATCACTTCTGTAAATATTTGATCACTTCTGCAAGTATTCATGCTGTTTAGAATATTTCTAAATAAAGGATCAAAACATTAATTTATTCTAAGTAAGAAACATTTATAACATTTTTCTTCTATTACTCTGTCAAGAACTGTAATCAGTTAAAAATATCCTATTTTAAAACCTAATAGAAAGAAACCCTTAAAATTTAGGCTCAAAGAATTTTTGTTGTCAGTTTTTTCATGACAAAAGAGACAGTGAACAATGCACTAGTCTTTGCTTTCCAAAGAAAAGAAATCTCTTTTATGATATTTAAAAAATGTCTTTCTGTGATCATTCAGTTTTGTTTTAATCTAGCTAGGCAAGTCAAACTCCTCCAGGAAAGACTGGATCCTGAGCCTGAATGTACTCTTAAACATTCTCTTTTTAAAGATAAACTTACACTCCATAAACTTTTCATTGTTCTAAACATCTGTTTGGACTTATAAACAGTTTTCCAGCCAAGTCCTGCAATAGGGATGTTGACTTAGTACGTGCATCAGTTCTTCACTTTTCACAAGCAACAAAACATTATTTCTGTAGTCAGTATGACATACCATAAAGAATAACAGTAACTAACATTGCACAGAAAAACTGACAATCCATAAAATCAATAAAGACAATAGCTTATACTGTCCTGTTTTCCCACCCTCATATTGATACAGATATAGATATATAAAGGAAGTCCAATCCTGCAGGGTTTGAAAGCAGGTGGATCATCCCTTACATTTCTTCTGAATAAGTTCCTTAGCCAATGTATTATAGTCTTTGTTGGTTTTCAGCCTTGGTGGAAAAAAAAAATGGGGCAAAATAGAACTGCAACAAAAAGACCTCAGAAAAGTGTCACCCAATAATAACTTTTAGAGGGAAATGTAGGTACTTAAGTTGAGGACCACTCAGCTATATTTGAGGCCATGTGACAGAAGACTGGTTTTGCCACTGACCCAGAGGTGTTCATCTACTGGACTTTGGACTGCTGGTTATCTGTAGTCTACTTCTAAAGGCTCTGTAAATGGTGATCAAGAAACACAAGACTGCCATCACACACTCTTTGATTCCCTCTTCAGGAAGTGTGCAGCTTGAAAACAACCACATTGTGTTACAGAGCAAGGCAACTGCTCCCTTTTTTTTCTACATTTTCCAAGAAAGGTGCATAAGTGAGCCCTCTCTTCAAGAGTTTGACATGATATCTGGTTTGCTGATATATGTAATCCACAGCATATCTCAAGTTATTGGGTCTTCAATCATCTATTGCAAAGCAATCTTAGTCTGGGTGTTGCCCCAGAATTATGTTTGATACATCTTGTTTGAACTTCCCCTTGGCATTTCTGGGAAAAGAACTCAGTGTTTTCTGTGTATCCTAATTTTAGAGCTTCAATCTTTCTATAAAGTTCAAAAGCATTGTTCAGATCTATACCCAGAGACACCAAGTCCTCTGCTTGATATATTATCCACAAGTTAGACAATGAGTCCCATGATGCTGAAATATAAGGATTTCAGAAATCCAGTGAATAGAGTTGTTCTTCTAAAGAAGATGAGGCAAGACAAGACAGAACAGGTAATGCAGATGTGAATGTGACAAAGGAAATGAAAAATAAGGAAAACAAACTGCACATGTTTGACATCAAACAAGAGAATGAAAAGTGAAAACGTTTTGTTTGTTTAGTTAATAATGATTCATTGATTGATATGGTTTACAAGGACCTGATGAGATAACACGGCTTGACCATAGGTTTTATAACTGTGGGATGGAAAACAATGGGACAGTAAGAAACATGTTTGATCTAACCTTCATAATATTGACAAGCAGGTCCACTGCTTACATTATTCCTCCTCTGAACTTGGATGAGCTCAATGACTGATGGGTCTGCACATTACGTTTTTTCAAAGTTCATAATAACTGAGACTATGGAAATGCTGAGTCTGCCTGTAAGGCAAAGAATTGAGAACAATTTAGAATTGAATGTGAGGCTTGTCATATTGCAGTCATGATCTCCCAAGGAATGAAACAAAACTGTAAATTTAACCTAGTTAAAAATGTTATTATTTCCGTGTTGGATGTAGGATGGAGCAAAAGAAAAGGAAAAAAACTCTCTGCAAGAACATGTACAATTTATTCGATTTTGTGTCCCACCCTTGGATTAATGTTTTAGCTTTCTATTGTTAGCAATGTCTCAGCCAGAAATTTTAGTCCTAAGAAATATAAATTGAAAGTTTAATTGCTGGAACAAAATATATTTTCTAGCCCTGAGACCACAAAGCAGAATAAGGCCAAGATACAGGACAATGAGTGCCAAACGAGTGTGCAGCTGAGTGCAGCTCCTTCATGATTTTAAGTTCTGTTTTTTTCACTTGGGAATGGCTATTTCTGTCCCTCATACAAATAAATAAATGTCACCACTTAGGTGAAATTCTCACCGACTTAAGGGCTGATTTTCCTGATTTATCCATAAAGACTCTGGGACTGATGCAAATTGTAGGATTTAATGGACTTTCGTGTGTACCTGAATATTATTTCTAATTCTTTAGGCTGGTATATGGACTTTCCTCACTGTCTCAAAGGTTAAGAAGTCTAGATTTAATAATTTCAGGCCACCTGTAAGGACTCTTTCAAATTAAAAAAGATTTTTTTAAAAACAAATAAGTGCATGATGATTCTTTGTGGGGAGGGGGGCTTGTGGTGGGGTCGGGGTTCTGTTGTTTTGGGATTGTTTTTGTTTTTTTGTAACACACAACCATAGAGAGCAAATACTAAAAGATGATTAGCTTGAAGGGTTTACTACATAATCAGATACTAGCTACTTTGAGTAGAGGAGAAAGAAATGTGTTTTATTTAGGGAAGATAAGTTTTGTTTTCCTTGTGTATTGAAGCATTATACTTAAAACGAACAGAAATTCCCTTGCTAATTTCTTCTGTCACTGTACTACTTCCATCCAAATATAGGACTATCAAATATTCACCTCTTCAGAAAATTAATCCTCTTGAAATCCTTAAATTCCACACGGAAACAAGCCAGATGTCAGTGTGCAGACTATAGCATGCAGGCAAACTTTTCTACTTTACAACTATCTTTTTCAAGATCTTCAGGAAAATGATTTAAAGAGCTCAGCCTCATGTGCTCTGATACCACAACAGTAGAAAATGTTTCACCTTTTTATCTTACTGATTGTCTCAGAGAGTGGAGTTCACAACAGCATAACTGAAATATCTGTTTTGTGTTCAAAACTGACTTCAGTGGACCATTTGTCACAAAATAGCTATTTTCACTGAAAAAAGTTATTCCCTAAATTATTCTCCCTAAAAAATAACCACAACTTTCATGCCCATTCTCAAGAATTATTTTCAAACTAATTTTTCACTTGCTTTTGAAAATATTTGCTCTCTGAAATGTGACCTTTCTTCCATTAGAAAAGGAAGTCACATGGTACTGTGTGATTCACATACCTGAAGCTTGTGCCCTTTTCAGTGTGAGCTCTCAACCATCATAAATACAACTTTTGCCTGCTAAGCTTGCGATAGTTGCTTGACCTTTGCTAGATCTGTAAAAATACTTGCCAGTATATTTGTTTTTAGCAAATGCTCTAAACCAGAAAATGAGTGGCACAAACACTGCCAAAGTGAGTACATTTCAAATCATGAAGAGATATTCATGTAGTGTTTCCTGCAAGCATTTCTCTTTAATGTTCTGATACAGAACCTTTTTCTTCACCTTTGTGTGTTATGCTGTGAGCTCTTGCTTGGTACCGTGCCATTGCATACAGTGACTACTGCCTCACCACTGCTTCTTTGCTTCAGGAAGAACAGTTTTTGATCCTATACACATCCTCAGTTCAAGCAGTGTGTGCTCTCCTACAGAGAGGTTGCCTCTCTTCACGCCCATGTGTTACAGCTGCGGATGGCAGGAGTATTTTGGCAGTCAGTTCCCAGGGCAGACCTGGCAAGGACTGGGGTGAAACGTTTGCAGTGGGAAGAACTCAGCTGTGTCTGCCTTTCTCACTGCATAAAAGCTTCCATGTAGGAGTTGTCCTCTTCATTATCTGAGCTGTCTAGGCTCACCAAATACATCCTGGA
The DNA here is from genome assembly GCA_035221455.1 of Xenops minutus. Taxonomy (NCBI): domain Eukaryota; kingdom Metazoa; phylum Chordata; class Aves; order Passeriformes; family Furnariidae; genus Xenops; species Xenops minutus. The sequence goes on along the minus strand of JAWWEE010000105.1, from coordinate 82,774,708 downwards.
GTGTCTTCTGTGCACAAGCAGGGACTGTGCACAAGTTCAGCACCCACCTTTTAAGTTCCCCCTAGCCAGCTCCAGATGTTGCTTTTTAATGTTGGTTTATTATTTTCACCAGTAAGTAGAGAAAAAATTAAATTCCGCATACTATGAAAACGTGTTTATATTTCTATTTCAGAAGAACAGAGAAAATAACACAGAAACAGGGCTTTTTACTGTCTTTCATATGAAACCTGATGTTATTTTTCTGTATAATAGCACCTGAAAAATCTTAACTCATCAAACTTTCTGAACCTTAGTGAGGGATTTCAAAACTCATAGATATATCTCCTTTTTTTCGTTTATGCTGTGTATGATAGGCAAACTATGTAGCTGATGTTAATGTATAACTAATTTTATCATTTTGTCATGAAATTAATGTAACCATTAGAGAACTGAAAGACCACATGGTACACTGCAGTTAACTCAGGGAATACAGCTACAATAACATTATTACCAAATGGCCTTACATTTGTCAGTTATAAAGTTCACTCCAGATCTCACATTAACCATTTGCTTGAAATACGTCCAAGAGAAGATATGTTTCATCCCTCTGGGATCCAGAAAGCTACCAGCTGTTTCCTACAAAGTGTTCTGCTGTGTCCAAGACTGAAGGTCCATATATTCAGTATCGTTTCTCCAAGAGCTGCTGGCAGCAGATGCGTACAGAACAGAACAAGAACAGAGCACACATTAAAGGGTTCTTCCTGTGTTGTAATCCCCTGTTTCCAGCTATCAGTGGGAGGGTCTGACACGAAGCTTGCATCTAATGGCTTCATAGAATAGTCACAAATGGACTCAATCTGCATTAATCTATCCAGATCCTTTCCAGTTCTCTCTATACTCTTGGCCTCCAAAATGTCCTGTGAGGATTCCTAGAATTTAAGATGCATCATAAAGAGTTCCTTTCGTTTGCTTTAAACCTGCTGCAGGAAAGCTTCACTGAGGCCCGCTATTTTTTTTTTCTCTAAAAAAATGATGACTCCTTGCTCACATTTTTCACATCTTTCATGATTTAACAGGCCTGCAACATACTGTTCCCTAACTCTGCTCTTTATGCAAGTCTAATTTAATTTGCTTTTAAATGCTTGTTTTATACCCTTCTATACAAATTCTAGACAATTCTTACACTTTGTTTTTTATCAAGGGCTGTTGCAGAAAAGTTCTGTCCAAGTGAGGTGAAGCAAAAGATTTCAGTGACTCTTGCAAAATATCTGATATTATCCATTCCAAAACTATGTCAGAGTTTATTCCAACACCTCATGTCAATTCCCTAGGAACTGAAAACCACACCCTTTATAACAAGAATTTGGGAGAGAAATATTAGCTGTTGCATGGGATATCCTAGAAGGTCTGCATTATGCTTGCAGGGGGAGAGAAGAATTTCCATGCCAAGTCTCTCTTCCCTCACTCCTGAAAAGTCCTAACTGTCACGTAGTTAATTCTGATTCAGGAGTAGCATTATGAGCCTGAGTGGAACAGGAGTGGCATACGTGGGACCAATATACTCAGAAATAGATTGATGATAATAACAATAACTCCTACTTCTTGTGGTATAAAAGATAAGCACAAAGAAGGCAGATCAACCAGTAATACAGGCAGGGAATGTGCCACAGGTTTGCCTCTTAAAGTGTATTTTCCACTGTGTCTGAATGGATGAAGACTTGCACGCCTGACTTGGCAAATCATTTCAGCATTTTATATGGCAAAACAAAGCAACACAAGTTTTCTCCTAATGACTCAGCTAAATCACCCTCTCAATCCCTACCTGGTGCTCCTAGGTATGTTAAAGGCAAGGATATGCCAACCCTATTGGCCTTTTCAGCATTCCAACCCCTCACCAGACCATTTCCCGCCCGCCCCC
>JAWWEE010000105.1:82711757-82772755 GCA_035221455.1 Xenops minutus | reverse complement strand
CCCCACCCCCCCCAAAAGCGTCCTACTTCTCTTGCTGTTCTGTGATGTAGTTCCTCATCTCCAGGACAGAAAACATTGAAGTTAGCACATCAGGCACATCACTTCCCGCTTGAATAACACAGTTTTGCCAGACCAATATCATCTTGGGAGCTGAGCTACACTGCAAAGCCACACTTAGAGCATTAGTCTCTACTACTTCTTCATTTATTTGGGAAGTGTTGTTTTCTACATTTCTATGTTTCCCCTTCACTCTAAAACTTTAATTTTCCCCTAGGAGTGCTATAACTGTGTTAAAAATAGATAAATTAAATGTCTTACATTATTTACTAGAGATGCTTTTACTTGCAAGCTGAAATCAAAATGAGTGTATGATTTTCTCTTTGTTTATATAACATATTCAAATAGCACACTGATATATTTTATTTAAACAAGGCAGGAAAATCTTAATTACTTTAATAAGTTTAATAAGTGTCGCCCAGATATGAGCTGGGGAGTGGGCAGAATAACATCAATAAAGTCATGGAGAAGTTAAAATTGTCTCAGGGTCAAATACACCTAAAATCATGGTCTATATCGTACCAAATTTTCAAAAACCTTTTTCACCTGCTGTGTTCCTTTCTTTTTCATATCTCCCATCCTTTAATTCCTGAGGGAAGACAAAAAAAAAAAAAAAAAAAAAAAAAAAAAAAAAAAAAAAAAAAAGAAACACACAAAAACCCCCCTGACCCTCCACAGTTAAATCTTAGGCAATAAAAGTATACCCAACTGTACACTTTTTTGTCTATGAGAACAATAAAGATATTCCTCGCCACTATTAGATTTCCATCTGAGCAAGTTATAGCCAAGTACATGGCCTAGAGCACAGTTCATCTGGCCTTTCTTTCCCCCTATGTACCTCCCTGGTGAAAGCACTGGGATAGAAGTTACTGTTAGGTCTACTACAGAATAGCAAAAGTTCAAGAAAGATGCCTGTACTAAGAGGGCAGTGACCTACTGGATTATGAAGATGCTGGTTGCTTTATTAATGCATGAGAGAGAAGCATGAGAGACACAGTTTTCTGATCCAAGGGACCACAAGTGCTGTGCAAGAAGTGAAAAAACCACCCTAAGAAATGAGATTTGAGAAGGCGAGAGAAATCTGCACAGATCCATGAAGATGGAAAGAAGCAGTTGAAGCTTGGTAGAATAAGCAAAGGATATGTAGGGTTAACCAAACCAGGCTTGATGTTGTATTGCTGACTGCACTGGTGTCCCTGCTTTGGCCAAGTGAAAGAAGAGTGGTGTCAGAGTTAGAGGCTTCAGGAAGAATGTGAAATGTGACCACAGCATCAACAAGCATTTTAAAGAAGGAGAAGTTGATGTTTAGGCTTGGGTGTGTGGAGCTTTTTTTCTTTCTCAAACTGAAGGAAAAGGGGGAAAAAGTTTTATAAGAAATTGTAGGGTGAAAAAAATGAGAGTAGTTTGGGTTATGGTGACTCAGAGTCTATGTTTCCTGAATAACCTAGTATCTGCTCCTGGTGGAGAAAAAGTAGAACAGGTGATATAATTACCTTATTTAATATGGGCTGTTAATTCTGATGGGCAATCTGTTGAGGAAATGTGGCTCAGTAGAAGATGATGTGCAAAGCTATGGAAGAATCCACAAAAGAGAGGAGACTCCAAAGAAATCATGAGAGGAATAGGAAAAAATGTCCAAAAGAGCAATAAAAAGTGATATTTGAGAGAGCATCATGAAACACTATATCAAAAATGTAGAATCATTAATCTTGCAAAAACTTCCTAAGGTCAGGGAAAAGTCACATCAATCTTAAACTGAGACTGGACTAGAAGTTACTTAAGTTTCTAAGACAATATCTTCTGTCACAGATCCACTAAGAAGTCTTTGTGTGTAAGAGATTCTTTTTATTAGCTGGCTTATTTTTTTCACCCTGCTTACAAAACAGAATCCTAAAAGCCGCAAGGAGATACAAGATATTTTTCCTTCTTTTTCCTTAAATATTTACATAAATAATGAAATAGTGGATCATGACTATTCCATTTCAGTATCAGTAAACTAAGGAACTGACAAATGTTAGCATTCAAGTAGCAGGATGCACTACATTTATATGCAAACATGTGTGAAGAAGGACATTATCTCAGAGGAAAATGTTGACAAATATAGTTTGCTTACCACAGCTGAAAGAGTTTGGACTGAGATGAGAGTGAAAATAGTGAAAAACAATAGTCATAAGGAATTGTAATGCATCTCTAGGGCATGATTAGAAGGCAGAACAGGAAGCATTTATGCATGGAAAAAAAAGGGGAGTTGTAAAAAAGCACAGACATTGATCATGGGGATTTGAATTATGCTGACATTTACTGGAACACAAGTGACAAGTAAAAGCATGTTCTAAAAACACTCAAAGCTGCTGCCATATGGAGCTTTCCGCACAGTCAATCAAATGGCATCTTCTAATCAAAGATAATTTCTAGGCTCTGTCTGCAGAGCGGCACGAGAAGGTGTCCAAACCACCTCCAGATGAATGAATTCACTAACTGTAAGTACTATAGGTTTCAGCCATAGAGCAATCCAACTGAGTTTGCTACCCATGAGCTGTAGCAATACTTACATTTTCAGTAGTTTCCAGAGATTTCCTTGTGATTGGTGCCCACAATTCGCCTATTTCACAGCACTGTAAAATGTGTGGAACAAGTGAAATGAGAGAAAAAGCAAGAACACTTCAAGATATTTTCAGAGAAATAACTAGGCAGGAACTTCAAAATCCACCAGGTCAGCAAGTAGGGTGATTAGTCAAAAAAGTGTCAATGAAGTGATAGCATTCACTTATCCTTGCCAAATTCGTCAGAGTCACTAAATATCCTCTACTTATAGCAGACATAAAATTAGTTCTAATTATGCTCAGTGGTGTGTTCCCAGAGAACACATAAATGGTTTTTAGAGTCAATGGCCTTGCTCCTTTAAGTATTTTCTATCTAACTTGGTCCTGACAGATAATTCTACAACTTTTACCAGTGATCTTTTTGCTTTATTCAGGGAGTGATTCACACTTTAAGATCGAAACAGTTAGCTCCCCATATTTTATTGTAATTAAGTTACTCATCCGTCTAAGCCCTCTACTAAGCAGGATCAGGTCAAAACTTAGATCAGGAGCAAAAAAAAAAAAAAAAAAAAAAAAAAAAAAAAAAAGACAACCCATTCTTTTCACTTCTCAGGTTTATACCTACATAATTAGGGGGAGAGAAGAAACCTCTTATTTTACATCCTCTAAGTCTCAGTTTACAGCTAACTTTTAACTCTTTTCCATTTGTCCTTCTGTGTATTTTCTTTTACTATGGCAATTGTATTCATAAGACTAATTTGTATTAAGAACTATATTTATGTATTTTAAAATATTTATCAAGTGGAAAGTAAGCTCCACCTTCAAAAAAATTGATGGTAGCACCGATGGAGGGGAAGGGGGAGCAGAATGGGGGGGGAAAGTGGTTTGGTTTTAGTCAAGTCTCAAGGGCAGAACTGGTGTTAAGAGGGTGACAAGTGCTGCTGAATAGGAAGAAAAACCAAGGAGATTAATTTTTCTCATCCAGTCTGATTTCTAGAGAGAGAGGGGAAGGATAAGAGTGTAGGCAAGTGTGTCCTTCCTCCCAAAAAACTCTGGTTCCCTGGATGCTGAAAAAAGCAAGAGGTTAATTTTATCACATAAGGAAATTAATCAAAGTTTACCTATTTTTTTTTTTTTTTTAGCAATGCAAAGAGGGTCACTGAGAGTTTCAAGTAGGGAACACTGAGTATAGATGGCACTGAGATCCTGGCAATAATATAAATAATTTAACTTAGGCCATATATTTCACCTAATCAGAGTAACGCCCCTTGCTCTTTTCTAAACCTTGGATTCTATTGTTCGCCAAAAATCTCATCTTTAAATATCTCTGGCTATAGTTTATTTCAGAGAGATGGAATGGACAAATAAATACATATATATACATATATGTATGCATACACATATGTACATGCATACCAAAACTTAAAAATAATCATGACATAGCTCAAACCTGAAAGAATTCACATAAATACAAATCACTGTGCTAAGAAAAGGCTACTGATCAAAGTAGGCTACTGTTACACAACTATTGTTCAAAGTATGCCAGAGGATAAATTGCTCTTCAAGTTCAAGCTTCTATAGGAAAAAAAATTACTGTCATTACAAGGTAGATATGAAGATAAAAAGTAGTTAGATAGTTTTAAAGGGATGGTAGAGGAGGAGTGGAAACACTAAGTCTTTGAGAAAAAGAACACTACAAAGCTCAGGGTCACATTCCATCAGCCCCAGGTATAGTCATGGAACAGATGACATAAAATTGTATTAACAACAAACTAAATCAAAACTGACAGGTTTGAAAGATAATCAGTACCAATCACTATAATTTTATGGAAAAAATGTTCACACTAAAAACAAACTTGATTTCACTTTTTGAGAGAAAATTAGATGCTTGATTGATGAAAACAATTGTTCTTTTTTGTGTTTAAACTTTTGAAAATATAAGCCTTTTGTCTTACTAAACAGAAAAACCTCATCAGGTATATAGACTAACAAATAACTGATATAAGTATGTTTAAAAAGTCATCATTGATTAGACAATGAAGCATAGTTGTATTTCTCCAGGAGGTCTAGCATTCAACATTATCAACAACAATTTCATAGTACAAATTATATACTGTTCATAAAGTTTACTAACAGGAGAAGATGACTGACAAAATATTAAATGACACAAAATTCTAAACAACCATATATAATATTTGGTATTTTGATCAAGAGAAACACATCTATATATCACAGAATCTTTGAAATTGGAGGCATATCTGGAGGTTATCTACTCCAGCTTCCTATCCAAAGCACAACAATCTTCTAGATGAGCTTAAGTCAACTGTAATTTTGTATGGTTATTCCCTCCAAGGACAGAACTCGTTCCAGTGCTACATAATCCTCCAAATTAAAGATTTTTTCTAATATCATGACTAGCAAACACCCCAAAATGCAGGTTTTGGTCTCCTTATACCATCTTCCATCAATGTAAAGAGCTTGGGTCGATCATCTTTGTAACTGCCTGCAGGGCAGTATCTGCAAGTAGCTGTTAAACCTCACCCTTAACTTCCTCCTGGCAGATTCAGGATGCCCAACTCCTTCAACTTCTCCAGAGAGGTGTAGTGCCTGAGGTCCCACACCATTTGTCTGTCTTCTGCTGAAGTCAGCTAACCTCTTAATAACCCTTTTGAATAGGAAGCTCAAAACTGGAAACAGTCTTCCTGTACCACTAGTGTTGGGCAGAGGAAAAAAACGACTTGTCTCGATCAGTTGACTTTTACTTGTCAGGGCCATGAGAGCACTGTGAGCCATGACTGTTCCTGCCCAGACTTCATGTAATGTGTTATTATTTTCCCTCTGGTGTGGAAATGTATGCTTTCATGGAAATTCGTAACATTTCTGTTGACTGGTCCTTTAGATCATCTTGATGGAAGTTCTGGCATTCACCAGTCAACTCTTCAAATTTAACGTCATGTTTAAACTTCCATGTTGTCTTTACAGTTTCTAAGGATTTTTATACTCCAAAATATTGATAGCTATTCAATAATAGAGGCTTCTATATTGATGCTTAATGCATAATATTTATCAACTCATTGCTAAACATTAAGTCATCTAAACCTGGAAGACCAGACAGTTTCAAACTATCTAAAACAATCCATTCATTCCATCCAAAAGTTCCTCAGCTTCTAAATGAGAAGGTTGGAGGAGGCAGTATCAACAGCTTTACTAAAGTCAGGATGAATTCCATCTATTAGTCACTGATCATCTGCATGGAAAACCATTTAATCATAGTAGACAGCCATGCTGCTCAAGCAGGCTTTTCCTTTGGTAAATTAGGTAGTTAATTTCTGACTGCATTTTTATCCCTTGTATGCTTGGAAATTAATTCAGAGAGGATACACACAATTATATTTGCATGGACTGAAACAAGCTTGATCCACATATAGTTCCCAAATCCACTTTAACTTCCTGAAAGGTGAGTATAACTTCTTTTCCTCTATGAAACTTAAATTTTATAGTGGCACAAAAATTATTCTGAGACTGTTAAATATAATACAGCCTGTAAATCTGTATCAGATTATCAAGTGTAAATATTCTGATACTTCTTTCAGAATATCTGATCTACAGAATAGAAAGCCAAATGAAGCATAAAATAGAAGACCTCTTCTCCATAATAAAACAAAAGCTCATAATTTTTCACGTGACAAGGCATTAGTACTGTGATCAACATACTGAAGAACTTATTGTAATACACAACTTTAAAAAAAAGACTTATGCCTTTAGGTTAATGTGCAGCTGTAGACCAAAACAGAAAAAATGCTTTGTTGCATTAGGGGAGCAATAAAAGTAATTTAGAAAATCACTAAGTCATTTACGTAAGAAGGGTTAGGACTGGGTATCAATATGTCCCAGTGGTCAAGCAGATACCCACGCATATTAAAGCACAGAAAGCTCTTAAACCTTTAATTAATCCCTATTTGAGCAACAGATCCCACACAAAGTTTTCAAAGAAAAAGAAGTCATTTTGTTAGCAATGAAATAACTAAGCAGTTTTCTGCAGAGCCATAACACTCTATTGCCTTAACTCTTTGATAATACTTCAGACCTTTCCCAAGACACCAAGCATTAGTAATTGCTAAAACAATCTTAGTAAATATCAATCCAAATCAGAATGAAAAATTCTTAGAGAAGTTTAATTTTTCAGGTTTTTCATGCTCTTTTCAAGTGATCTCAGATTTTCAAGGTGCTAATGAGACCTCAAAGGAGAGTGATGCAAACTCCCCAGAAACCATCTGTTAAAGAAATACTGACAAAAGGGTAGATATCAAAAAACATTTTTCCCTTGCTCCAGACTGCTCAGCTGGTTAGCCAGGGTTTATGTTGTTTTTTTGATAGCATGCTGAACAGGGGACAAAAGTAAGGGACACAGAAAAGTGGAGAGTGTCGTTGGAATGTGATTCCTGGGAGAGAGTAATAGAAAACGGACAGGAGAAGCAGGAGCTGAAGACATTCAGGTTAAATCAAAACATATAAAGCTGTAAGAAACACACTTTCACTAACTTTGCTTTTCAAAGAACTCCTTTTTTTTTCTGAAGAGAGCAGTGCCCATTCTCACCCCAATGCCAGGTTAGTTTTTGAATCGTAGGTCTCAAATGGCCCTGTTCTTGCTTGGCATATCTGCCAGGCAGGGATAAAGGGGGAAGCCTTGCACAGAGGGACAGACATGTCTCTGTCCCCTCACACACACAAAGAAACAGGGCAAGACTAAAGCTAGATTAGAGAACAGTGGAAGGGGCCAGGTTCTGTCCCATTAGCCAGAAGGGCTGTGGGAATGATGCAGGGGCAGTAAGACACCCATACATTTAGAGCCTTTTAAAGCCCTCCAGCTTGTTTTAGACCACAGATCTGATTTACGTACACAGAACAGGCGCCATTCAAAAAGTGTGAGAGAAACTTGAGCCAAACTGTTTTGTTTTTCTCCTTGCCTTGTACCGGTGAAATTTCCCTTGCAGTAAATTACCATAGATAAACAAGTGTCTTTAAAATTAACATCTAATTGCCCTCAAATTAAACCCTTGCTTTTGCCTCAGAGAGCTCAGTCCGCAGACAAAAAAATACTCTCAGATTTTTTACTAGAATACTTTACTAGAAAGGTGACACAGTTTAGAATCAATTCCCTAATGGAACAAGAATTGATGGCTAATTGTACAATGGAATTCCGTGAAAACAGTCAGTACGTGCATCTCTCAGTATTCATTTTCCTGGTGTATTATTTACCTGGCTTTAGCTAATATTACAACCACAAAACCAGGTGGGGAAAACTGGCATTGCTCCACCAAAAATATTTTTCTTCTTGTGACTTAAACATGAAGTAAATTAGAAACAAACAAAAGCACTCAATACTGTGAATGGCAAGCCTTCTAGCAAATTTAACCCAATCATGACGGCACTAGAGCAAAGGCTGGATAAGTGAAATGTGCCACTGGACTCCAGTCAGCAAAGTGCAGATGTTCAGTGTCCAAAAGACCCCCACTGAGCTTTAGATACCAGAAGCAACCAGGTGTCCTGAGGGTTCTTCTCTCTTACCTGCTATCCCTCTGCAGATATCTCAGATCCTTTTGGCACCCAGTGCACAGTGAGATACCCAGTGCGCAGGGAAATGAAATATCGCCAGAGGTAATGAGTAGAGGACCAAAAGAGATCATTCTCTTTTTCAATGGTGTAGAAGTACCATAGAAAAAGAATACAAATATACTCATAAAACAAGTCAAGAATCTTATGAAAAGAGAAAACCTCCTCTTAAATAAAATTTAAAAAAAAAAAAAAAAACACCATGTAAAAGAAGAAAAAGTAGATGACCTGGATGAGGAAGAGAAAGACACATACTTAACACACACAAACATTCACAAAGTTCACAAAACCATTGTAGGACAATACTGCGTGTTCCTTGATATCCCCGAAATAGCATATTAGCAAAGGGCGTTCTGAATTGTATGTGAAAGTCATCCTATGACGCAAAACAGAGAAATCATGACCTTTCCTTAATTTAATAGGGACTCCTAAACTTCTAAGTATATTATAAGTGAAATACTTCACATAAATTTTCTTAATATATCTGAATGTATTAGCAAACATACTGCCAAACTGGATGGAAAAACCACAATCAAAAATAAATATTTTTTGAAAAAAAAAAGAGGTTAAAAATTATATTCTAATATCTCCAATGCAAAGAATAGTGAAAGTAATTAAAATAAAAATAAGAGAGGAAAAAAAAAAGAAAAAGAAAAAAATTCAAATATGTATAAATCTTTAGTAGCTTCAGGAACTGGTGTCTGTTAATATCTTGGAAGTAGAATCAGAGTAGTCATTCTTGACATGAGAAGTACACACAAGAACCCAACGAGAAAATGAACATTCTGCAGAAGACAGAAAGACCTTTTTTCTTCATTAACACAGACTGAATAAAACACTTTTTTTTTTTTTATTAAGGTAAAATAAAGATCTGAATTTCTTATCTGTGTCTTCTATGAAATGTCACTCTTCAGTATCCAAGAGTCTCTACATTCTACCTAAGCAAAACTTTTCTATATTTAAATCTGCCTGGTTTTAAAATTATCTTTTGCCATGCAGTATCTGGTTTCTCATTATCCTATAACTTATGTTTTTTTCTGTAGCCCTATAATGGGCTGGAATTCCTCTTCACTACAGGCAGCCATCACTATATTAACTCCTGTCACTGTTTCCCAGCTCACACTTCAGCTCACATTTAGGAGCAGCTTCACCTAGAAGAAACCTCTGACCTCTTACAATCTCTTCTCTCTCCCCTCCTGAAGTCCCTGCTATCAGACAAGCAGTAACCCCGAAGCTTGCTTAAATTGGCATATTTTAGCTCAAAACCCAGTCACTGCACTCAGGGACTGGGCAGTAACCAGATCCTATGAATGAAATCTCTTTTCATACCCTCTTCTCCCTTCCCCCAAGAGCACCCTAACCTGTCTCTGATCCTTCACTCATGAAATTTGCTTGTAACATCTGCTCTGGTTATACTTTTCAAGGACTTGCAAAATAATTTCAAATGTGTTTTTAAATAGACCTTTCCACAGTTAGACATTCATTATTTTAAATTTCAGGTAGTGTTACAGATAACACCATGGCCAAGGTGTTTTTATCTTTAGGGTTTGAGAACAGAGCTTAGTAAGGAATTTGTTCCCATATATTCTTCTGGGGCATTGTCATCACCTGTTTCTTGAAAAGTAGCCATAACACCTTCATTATTCATCAATCATTTCAAATGTACCTGTATGGCGCTAAATCCCACGTGTTTTGGTTTGTTTCTTTTTGCCTCTCAAGTATTTTTATCTCACTAATTTACTCCCTTCTGCACACAGAGCCTCAGTCATTTCCCTCACACAGGCTTGAGTGACTCAGATCTCTGATAACACTGCAGCATATCTCACCCTCACTATAATGAGCTGAAACTTCAATTACTTTCATAAAGTCTATTTATAGACAAATGTTTTATGAAGGTTGTAATAAGACAGAGTACTCTGTTATGAGCCTGGGTATTATTTAAACTTTTTAATGTCAGAGAGTTGCAGGCAACCTCAGGCAACCTAAGTATTACAGTAGGTTTGCATAGATTATTGACAATGCAGTCAGTGAAAATAGGCAGAAAAACAAAAGCTGAATCAGGCAAAACACATGCACCATTGTGAAATTCTACCTTGGTTTTGGATTGGGTGTAGAAAGAGACTTTTACCTTATACAACTGCATCTTCTGTGAAATGCTAAATGCTATTTACCAAATTGATCTTGCCTTTTCCTGCTTCAGCTATTTCCTTCTACTTCTACTTACCTGCAAATCCTTTTTTAACTTTATCTGTTCTGTCATCTCTGTCTGTTTGAATCATGGATTCCAATTAAACAAGGTAGCAAGGGGAAGTGGTTCTCTGTTTGGAGAGGTAAAAAGGAATGAAGGTGAAGGGTTATTTTCTAAACTCTATCAGCTACAGACTAATTCAGTTTCCAAAATTTTAAGGAAATCTCTTTTTTTTTCTGCATTAAACAGAGTTCCTTTGACTTAAGCATTAAAAAGAAGAAAACCTCCCTTGAGGTAGTATATGAAGCTTGAACAGATAGACTGGATTAGGACCCAACAATTCATCTTTTAGGCAAACTATTCCATATTTACGTATTTGTAAAATGAAGGTAAACAAAAATAAGAATAGTAATAAACTAGTATGTGTAGGATATTTTCTGTTAGCACAAGCCAGTCTTCATTTTCTTTTCACAAAAGGAAAACAAAAAGTATACATTTACTTCTTTTATAAGGATTTTTCTTTTTTGTTGGCCTAAGAATAAATCTGCATTTTGAGAAAGCCTTCTAAATATAAAAAATCACCATATGTTTATGTTTCCAGCTTGGTTTTACCAATATTGCTCAGGTTTGCCATCAGTATTCTTTACTCTCTCCAAATTCTCAAGCAGGAGAAAGCACTGGTGTCTTTTTCATTTCTAATTAAAGATCTTTAAACTCTGTTAAAACTGTGGGCTGGAGGTTTGTTTTGTAGTTTTAAATAACTAAGGACATGCCTGCTGGCAAAATGCAATATAAGCATTCCTGTTGTCAGTGAATGAACTTGTATAAAAAACCCAACAACTTTCCATGGATAGGCTTTGCTGCACATCTTTACATGAAGCATCAAAACCTCCCCATTTTTCCAGAAGAGTCTAACATCATTAACATACACAGTGTAGTTAAAAATATAAAATAGACAACGTTTCTGAAGAGTGGAATTAAAAAAAAAAAATAAATAAAGTTCTCCAAGGACAAATAATGTTAACAGTTGGCTGCCTAAATGGACAAAATGCGCTTTAAAAACATGCATTGGGGCTTAAGGAAAAAAAAACCCATCAATTAGTTTTGTTCAGTCTTCATACTTAAATCCATCTACTGCACATGCTTTAAAAATAGTCCAGTTAAACAGGATGCAGAGCTATTTAAACAGAAATCCCATTAGTACTGGGATCCAAGACAAGAAACAGGCTCCAAATCTGTCTGGATATGGCACGTGCTCTGACCTAAAAACTATTTCTATTTGTATGTTTCAATGCAAACCTCTAGTGCCCAGAAGAAAAGGATTCTGAGTGTGAACCATCGTGACCTCTGGATTTCAGTTTCATAGAAAAGTGTAAAGAGTATGTTCTCTTTTCGATTTAAAGGAATTTCATTGTTTTGGGGGGTATTTTTTAAACAGTTTCAGGCCTTTATTTTTAATTATTTTTATTTACTGTGTCTTTATTAGCCTGACATTCCTTATCTCTCTATTTCAACTGTTTCAGTTATTTCCTGTCTTTGACCTATTTGTAACTTTAAAACATCCATAGAGAAGAGTTTCTTAAAATCTTTCAAGAACTTGTTATTATAGTCTTATTTTCCACAATTAAAGGATTTTATCTCAATATTAACCAAACCATTATCCATCTATGGGCAACTGGCCCACAGGAAAAGCTTTAGTACAAATTGTGGCATGATTCCTAAGAAGGAATCAAGATACTTCATGCCTGATCCAATTTGGACAACCACCACAAAGGCAGCAGTGTCAGCCAAAGATGGGAATACACAATCTGTAAATGATAAAATGTATCATCACCTGAAGCTATAATTAGTCTCCAGGTACCACAATAAGACAGATTGTATTTCTCGAAGTTCCTTCTTTCAGCTCACACACAAGAACTTGATGTGCAGCTGAGGACTTGGCATTGACCAGAGAAGAAAAGAGAATTTCCAGCTGGATCTCTGAAATTCTTCCTTCCATCAAGGAGCACAGTGTGGTTAGTGTCAAAAGAAGCATTCAAATGGATTAATAGAGACTCAACTTCCCTTTGTAACAGAGACATGCAAAGTATCCAGTGTACAGCAACACCCGGCTACCCAGTAACATCACTAGATACCAAATCTGGGGCATAAAACATGAAGGTAAGGGGAATGAAAAAGTGTCACAACAACTAATAGTTGTGTAGGTGGGCGGGGGTGGGGGAGGGTGGGGGCTGAAGCCTACAAAAAATTACACTGTCAAGCCTTTACAGATGTTATTGCCAAACAAACAGTTAAACAATTTTTTCTTACAGGATGAAAAATTTTCCAGCAAAATGGAGTTAAAATGGCCAATCTTCAGCTGCAAAAGGTAAACAAGCATTTTGAAGAATAATCATCATTTACATGGGAAGCTTTGGAAAAAGACAAGGACTTTGTAACTCAAAATAACCAGTTGAGTGTCAAAGCCTCAGCCAAACACAATTATTTTTATAGTAAGAAAGCTTTGAAGGAGGGATGGCAAGCAAAACTCTGCAAGCAGAGCAGGGATCAATACCTGTTCCAGTGCATATGTTTCTGCTGGATAACCATTACAGATCGAGTGCAGTAAAGAGTGAGGAAATCAAAGAGGTGGGCAGGAAACATGCAAAACTGGTAACCCACCAGGCACTTGAAATCTCTCTTAGGACTGAGTTATCACACTGTATTGAGAAGACTATGTTTGCTGCTGACATGAGTAGAGAGACTGTCTGTAAAGATGTCTATAAAATCTTCTTTTCTCATAACCATACAAAAAGTCAAGATTGGGTGTGGGACAGGGAGATAAATGGTACAAATAGCTAAAAGAGTTGGCTCACATCCTCCTGAACTCTTGCCATAAACAATGTCTGGGAATGGCCAGAGGCTCCTCCAGGATGGGAGCTGTGTATGTTCCAATGGCAGAAAACTGGAATTTCCAGCACAAGCTCTATGTGAATTACAACAAGGTCAAGCTGTCCAAACCTGCACTTTTCCAAAGATCCAGGAGAACATAACTGAGATGCCTACATACAATTTCATCATTATTGTCTCAAATCCTCAGCGAACTTAAGAGAAAACTGACTTGCCAGATCTGACAGCTGCACTCAGAATCAGCTGGGAAAGGGCACTGGCTGGCAGATAAATAACACCATTTTTAAGCTTTACCAAGCCAAGACAACCCTTTTCTTTTTCTCCTTTGTTCAGCATAGCACACTGCATGTTCTGTCACCTCGCAGCATCAGTGGTAACACCTAAGTAACACATGAACCTACTTTTAAACATAGGGTTTAAAAATAGCAGAAATACAAGAATGGCTTAAAGACTGTGTTTTCAAAATGATTCCAGTAATTACCATTAAGATGATGAGAGAATGGCTTTTTCAAAATCATTCTACATTCTCTTTGTTAAAATAACATCAGAGTGATATAAATAATGTCTTGTTCTCATTTTATGAAAAAAAAAGAATGTGTTTAAAACACAGATACTGACCAGGAACACTGAGAATACTAATAGCATTTAGATTTTATAATGATGAATTAACAAGTAAACAGGAAACCATAAATTTAGTCTCATGAGGCAGATAAGGAATGAGAGAGTTCTGGCCCAACATATATCTCTTCACATATTTCTATGCATATCTAATAACTACACTTTACATAAACACATATATGTTTGAGTACACACATGTGTGAAAAGACTCAGAGAAACAATTTCCAGATTAGCTTAAGTAAAAAATACAAATAATTTTAGTTGAACACAGTACTAGGATAGCACAGTTAAGCTTTCCAAGTCTAAAAAAAAAGTGTCCACGTAAGTTTACATAGGAAACCTTACATTTTTGTTCTCTCTGCTCCCTGTCAAGACAAAGTTTCATTCAAGTATCATGCATGTATTTACCACCCAGAGAGTCTCTGTCCATTTGATGCACAGGATGCACTGTTCTCAATTAAAAAAAAAACACTTAATGAAAATAAATCAAAATATCTAAATATTTAAAAATGTAATCCTATGGCCTATTTGCATGGTGTTATCAAAAATTTGTTCTGAAGGCAAAGTAAGTTTCATACGGGCTTAATTCCATAGAGTTAATCAGCATAACATGTATTTTATAGCAAAAAGTTGATAATTGCATTTTTTTTTTTTTTAAAAAAAGGAAGCAATTGATAATTAGGAAACTAAAAGTATGGGTTACAACTCACAACCAAGTCACAAAAGCCATCTTCTCTTCTTCAGCAATCACCTGTCTCAACTTTATTTGCCACAAAGGAGGACAGGATTTAGCAGGGAGCAGCTGCCTTTATGACACAGCCCAAATTCACCCCTGAGCATTGGACAACCTTGGAAATAAATGGCAAAAATGATTGGTGTTTCTGCAGTTCAGAACTGCATAACTGTGCACCCATGTAACTCTTTCAGAAATTGTATAATAGCAACATTCAGCACTAGATTTTCAGCTGTCTTATTTCCTAATTCCCTGGTCTCCTCCTGCCTCCGTGCCTCCTTCCTCCTTCACAATGCCGACACCCATTTTGCCATCTGCACAAGGATCCTTCCCCCCCCCCAACAGTCTGCTCACCATCTCCTCTTTCCTACTTGCCACTTTAAATCAAGACCTACAGGTCTCAAGCCCGATTCCACAGCAGTTCCTGGCTATGGTGAGGAAGGACCAGTGGGTCCCATGCCACCTCATGAAGGGACATGTTCGGTCTGGCTCTCCTGGCAGGACATGGGTGCTTTCAAGGGATAGGAGCACACACATCATCATCATCACCATTACCACTATCATCAGAATTAAGTGCAGTCACAAGTCTGACCATCAGCTACACAGGTTTTCAAATGTGCAACTGTGGATACATTTACAAAAAAACAGCCACAGGAACTACCTTCCCTGCCTCAAACACTCTCTACTGTCCTTGCTCCCAAATAGGTAGGTAAAAAGTACACACATTTCCAGACAATGAAAATTGACAAAATCCTAACAGAAACTTCAGTCTTTTTTTTAAGTCTATCCATTTATTCTCACTACCCATTGTCATTCTTTTCTCTCTTCCTCCTTACTTTCCCTCCTTCCAAAAAGAATAAAGCATGTGTTTTGGGAAGCTGCAAAAAACAAAATTAAACTTTGGAGAAGTTGTAAGTCATTGAAAAGAACATTTTTTAATGGAAATATGAGACGGCCAGGCAGTCTTAGCTAGAACCATTTCTGCTTGAGCTGCCTGTAATAACTAACTGTGATGAGTTGGAGTAAGAAATAGAAGACATTCAGACCCTGGAGTGACAGGAGCAGTTAGCATGGGCTGTGCTACATCTGGAAAATGCATTAATCAAGAAATTCCAGCCATAAGGTCTGGGGAGAACTTGCCTGTCATCCATGAAGAACTGCTTGGTTACATGATGCTGAATCTCCTCTTTTCCAACTGTTAAATTGCATTAAAAGACAGATGAGGTTTCCTAATATTTGTCTCAATGTACACCGGCCACTGCAGAAAGACATATTAGTGTAACTGCTTGGAGGAAGGGAAAGTTGGTGTCTTCACAGATGAAAGAGATGTCTTCAAGAAAAGTCCTCTCAGAGGATACAATCTGTGCTGCAAAGTGGGGAAAGCCTTGCACTGGAACACTGCATTCACCAGTATTTGTAGGATACTTATAGACAAGCAAATTTTTCTACATCCTACTGCCTCTTTCGAACCTTGCAGCAAGTTGTTTACTGCCTCAGTGGGGAAACAGCAGTCATTCCCTGTGAATCCCTGGGACTTCTCTGGGAGTCCTCCACATCAACATGTTATTAACATTATTCTCATACTGAATCCCAAACAAAAGAAGAAAAAGAATTCTATCCCAGCTGAAAACAGGACAGCACTCATCACGAATGCTGCTTCAGTCTTTCTCAACTGAAATAGAAATAAAAACTCCTTTAAGGGTCTTGCTCAAATTCATCTGAAACACTTCTCCAAGAAAAATAATTGCACCAAAGGAAGTGAGTTCCTCCTTCACTCCGCATATTAGTTGCAATTTCAATTCAGGCCCTTTATTGTAAACATGGACAAGAGAAAGGGAAACAAAAAAGCAGAACTAGCTATGATCTCATCCACATCCATGCACTGAAGGGAACCATACCGGGTAGAGCTGAGACAGGGAGGCAGGCAAACAAAGAAGCAGTAACTCCTCAGGCCATCTCACACAGACAACTATGCACAAACACACCACAAAGTCAGGACTTCTCGAACCAGGATGAAACTCTTTGCTCTCATTTACTGCACCATTTGCTTTTGCAGGAGACCTTGCAGTTTCTATACAAATAATGCTCATCTATGTCACTGTTGGTCCAAGACACAGTGTGCCTCTCTGCATCCAAAGGATTCTTTTTGTTTGCAAACATGGAGGATGAGCAGCAGGACCTGTGATCTTCCTCTTTGAAATTATCTGCCATAAGTGGTCAGAAAAGGAAAACAGGAAGAGAAAACAGTCATCAATGCAAAACAGCTTAATAAGCCCAAGGAGATTTTGATACTTGACATTGCCCAAGTAAAAAAAAAATAAAAAAAATCCCTAAATATCTATATACATACATACAGAGAAATTTGATATAAAATACATATATTAACACTTAAATATTTTTAAAATGTACATATGTATGCATTCCTGCATTGACTTTTATGGATATACATACAGAGTAAAAATTTCAGTAACTACTGTAATTTTTGATACATTGCTGTTATCAGAAATTATGTATGGCATCATCCTTTATCTAAAAATTCAGTTTAATATCAAAGTCTTGTACCTGAAGTCATTTCAGTATTGCAGTATTTATCAAACACTTTTTTTAGAAATACTTACTAAAGAGAACAGAGGGTGAGTAAATATTTTCATCACTAAAGAAAAAAAAAGAAATTCCTGTTGAGAAGGTTAAAATATTTTTATACTAGGAAGTCTCCTGGTTAAAATTTGTGAGCAAACAATTGCTAATTTTCTATTCAATAATTTCAGAATAATGTTTTCAATAGCCTGACAGTGGATAAGAAATTCATTGAACACATGCTGAATCCCAGAAAAAAACTCTAAGAGGATCACAGAGTCAAACACCAGAAACATGACAACACACAAAAAAAAGAGAAAATAAAGTAGAGTATGGTCAGATGGCTAATCAGAAATCAAAATGGGCATCAGTGTTTCAGGCAGGGACAGGATACCCATTGAATTCAGTGTAAGGGTTCCTCAGTTGCAAGAAGTTTCTCGTTTTCAGCTAAGAACCATCTTAAGTGGCAAATTGGAATGAAAAAAACAAAGACATGTTATTTTGTTTCAATAAAGTCAACATCTGCTTGCCAGCTACAAGCCAGAAATCCTACATTTACATGAGTTGCAAGGAGCAGGCATTTCTTCTCTACATGGCAGCAAGGAAGCAAAGTCTGGAAGCCAGAAGTCTATGTTAAAAACTGTCGTTTTAGCTCTATTTCCAAGTCTGTCTTCAAACTGAAGATAATGTGAAAGCCAAATTGCATTCTTTATTGGATTATAATAGGTAAATATCTTTACATATCACTTTTTTATTATTGCTGTTATCATTTTAACCAGTTTTTTTGGTTTTTTTGTAAAAAAGAGTGACTGAAAAATTTCCTCTGAAATATCTTTTGATGTCTCAAGGTCTCATCTTCTCTAGTTTCATATATTTACCTAAAGCACTAAACACTGTACTTTTAGTCAGTGAAGACTCTCTGTCTTTTGAGTGATTCTGAAAGGTCTTCTCTCAACTGCAGATGAAACCTTTTGTGACTAGGTTTATAATTCCGTTAACCCATTTTGGGTGGGATGAAACCAAAGGCAAGATTACATATCAAGATTTCCAGCTTCTTGTATTCCTAAAAATTCCAAATTCTAACTTAAGGATAAAGAGAACAATCTCAACTGTTGGATTTTCATGTTTGTGTATTTGCTTGGGTTTTTAAAAACTTGCTTGAATATACCTCATCATATATTTCAATGTCTCTAAAGGGTTAGGTCTCACATCTTTTTCCCTCTAAGCAGACCCAACGATGGCTGCTTTACAATGTAGCCTGATGATATCTAACTAAATGTTTTATTTCATTAGGACCATCTTAAATGCAAGTAACTAATCCCAACATTTCAATAGTCAGTCTTGACCCAGCAGCTTAGAGCAAACTGCGCTGTCATGAGTCATATAGTATTTCAGGTCAGGTTACATGTTATTCTCTGATGGATCCCCAAGAAATGACAGGGCATGATTGAGAAATCATTTTTTTTTTTAAATCTGAAGCCCTAATACATGTCCATCAAAATACATAAGCTGTTTGGACCCCAGTGGACTGTCATCCAAACCAAAGAGTTCACATGCTCTCCAGTGGTGTGAATGACTGCTCCAAAGGACAATAGACAAAATCCTCATTTACTGCAGCTGAATGAAAAAGGCTGACTCTGAAAATAACACCAGAATGACAAAAGAAACTGGAAAGAAATTAAGTAGTTCACTGGATCTGGCAGAAACATTTCAGAAAGAAATTTAGATTCATGTCAATTTTTGCTCAAAGATGTTTTGAGTTTGACAGTAGCCACTTTCTCAATCACACAATGAACAACTTCACATTCGCTCATCACATAAGATATCATTCCTATTCTCAAAGACAAAACCAGAAGATACTCCTTCTATTTTCCTCTCCATGCAGCTATTCCTTGTGAGCCTGATCTGGCAGTGTCCAAGGCTGTAGCACATTGGTAGTCCCTTTGCCCTCTCCCCAGGCCTGAACCATGAAATCATAAAGATTGGAAAAGACCTCTAAGATCATCAAGTCCAGCTGTCAACCTATCACCACCATCTTGTTCACCACTAAACCAGGTCCTCAAGTGCCATATCTACATATGTTTTGAACACTTCCTGGGAAGGTGTCTCTGCCACTTCCCCAGGCAGCCTGTTCCAAAGCTTTATAACCCTTTTGGTGAAGGCATTTTTCCTGAAATCTAATCTAAACCACCCCTGGTACCATTTGAGGCCATTTCCTCTCATCACTTATTATGTGGAAGTAGAGGCTCATCCACACTTCATTTCAGGTAATTGTAGAGAGCGAGAAAGTCTCCCCTGGGTCTCTCTTTCTCCAGGCTAAATAATCCCAGCTCCCTCAGCTGCTTCTCATAAGACTTGTCCTCCCAGACCAGATGGTGATGGGTACACATGGCACTGTGTTGTTCATCTCACAGGCCCACCATTCTCACAGAAAGACAGAAACACAATTACAAGAAGCAATTCTGTGGAAGGAGGTAGAGAAGGGCTGCCACAAAGAGGTGTGGATGCAGAAGCAGTGTGAGAGTGGGGGTGGGCAGTCCAGACAGGGCTCCCCAGCACACCAGTGCACGCTAGACAGATGAAAGCTCAACAGCGCATACTGGGAGATGGTTTACTCAGTGGCTTTAGCTAAGAGTTATATATGTCTCCCCAGCTACTGGGAATAGGATTGCCTAGGGAATACATGCCTAGGGATTGCCTCTGTGCAGAGCCTACATCACATCTTGGACAGGTGTCTGCCTATCAAGAGCTAGGCTTAACAAAGTACTGGTCTTGGTATGGAAAACTGGCCTGTAATAAATCTTCACAACATTCTTTGCCTATTCCTTCAACTAACAGAATTTTTCATACTTCTCTGTATAGGGATATTCAAATTTCATACAAAGTCATCCACTGTCCACTTGAGCTGTCAAAGGACCAAGCTGTAGGTGTAGCAAGGCAATATGGATGCCTGATATCCTTAGATTTATAGCTATAACACAGCTACAAGGTGGAAGAAGAAATTATTCCAGCCTTAGTTCCAGTACAGATGTCCTATAGGAAGCTTAATTAATTATAGCTAATTAAAAACACTAATCTATTATCATATCCTACTTCCCTTCAACTAACATAACTTTGGCTAAAATAAGACATGTGGTGGAGGAGGAAGATTCCATTAAAAAGGAATCTTTTACATTTAAATTAAAAAAAAAAAATGTATTAAAAGAAGCTACTGATACAAATAGCAATGTTTTAAACTATCCATTTCCAGAACTCTTCCAGTGGTTCTGTGGAAAGAAGTAGAAAACATGGACCTTACATCATGAGTGTAAAGCAGTTCCAGTTGTTTATTATTGTTGATTTCCTGACAAGGAAGCTTGAACCATCTCAACTGATGACTGAGATTGGACTGAAACTTTAAAACATGGTCTGACTTTTTAAAACAGAATTCTAAGGCTGGATTTGCCATTTCCTGAGTAAGACAAACAGACAGAGACTCTGAGAAGTGGAAACTGGAGAAAGAAATCAAAACACAAAACCATATTACTTTCTATGTGAGAAGACATAAGCGAGCTTCCTTATTTTGGTCACTTCCTCTTCCCTCTTTCTCACCAACAGACAAAAACATATGCACATTATACACACACCCCCAGACAGCTTCTGAGCCTGTAATCCTCTGTAGAAAATCTTTCTTGCTGCTTTAATGAGCTGAATTCTCTTTGGAATGAGAGAGATTAAATAACAATTCCAGCACAACAGAGCAGTGAAGCCTGAGGCAGGAATGAATGGCCAGAACAGGATCATGATAAATAAATAAATAAATAAATAAACAGGAATGCAGACAGTGTCGAGTCAAAATTTTCATTAAAATACAGTTCTTGCATGTCTCTGCTTCCAGCTGGCCATTAAATCAGTGAGGTTCTGCTTGGGCTCAGATATTTTGTAAACACTGTCCTGTGAGGCCAGGGTTTAAAGGCTGACAAACAAGGAAATGTCAAAAGTAAAAGACTAATCATAGAAATATTCATTTTATTCATTTACAAAAGAGAAGGACAAAAAATAACCAGAGACCAAAGCATTTCGGAAAAAAAAATTCTAAAAGGAGAGTACTAAAATTTACACTAAAGCTTATTTAAATTTCAAGTATTTGGAAATCACTATATTCCCTAGCACCGTATAACACAAAGGAATTTAGGAACTGTTGATTCTGCTTAATCAGGATTACATGAACTTTTCTGTTCATATAATGTTCTGTTTTGTAATTCTTTGGTTCATGACTGGGACTATTTGTTGCTCTTGCAGTGCTATTAGGAAAGGTGCTGGAGCACTACAAATAACAATATTGAGATAATGACTCCCGATAACCTGATCTGGGCTATCAAGTCTAGTTCTTCAGCACAGAATGTAACCATACAGCAGAATTTTAGACCGTCCACAGCATCACTTCACCAAAAACACACACCATCCACCCTATAATAAGCCTAAAGCCTTTCACGTACAAAATAAGAAACCTCAAGAAAAGCAATTACTTCACCAGAAAAGGGAAAGATTCCTGCAATAGCAGGTAATTACTCTGCTGAAAATGTCTAAAGATCAAGAGGGAGCCTAGAGCTGCATCATCATAACTGCAGCACTGAGGCTGAAGTTTTGAGACCCTGCTTCTACCAGAAAATGATGGGCTGGCTGGGAGCTTCCCACCAGCTGGACCTGAGGCTGGAGTAACTCTGAGCACTGGAAAGTGCTCAAAACCAAACCAAACCAAAAATCAACAAAACAAAGAAAAGCATGTGACTAAAAATTCTTGTCAACTTGAGAGAAAATATTTTTATTTTCTATACATAGTTTAATTCTGGATACATGAGACAGACATATCACTGAATCATCTGAGGCTGAAAATGAAGCAAAAAAAGAAAATATCCCCAAGTCAATGTAAGGAATTAGCAAAACAGTTCGGGAAGGATTGCCCTTATATATGGCTACTGTGTAACAAGTATCAGTGTTTGCTGGCAAATAAAATGAGCTAATACTAAGTCTGTTTCCATGCCTTCCCCGAGAACATGAATAAATCCAGATACCTAAAGTCTTAAATGTGTCGCAGGATTGACTACGGAAAATTACATTATCTGTTCTGACAATCTCCATCATGTGATGAGCAATCACCTAGTGCTGCTGGTGCTATATGATTATTATTCTTATTTTAAAGGCCATATAAATGGACATATGACTGGTGGGGCAGAAATTCAATCAGTCTTACCTTGCTCTAGATTCTAGACACTGTCTCTGAATCTACATTACTCCTGAGTGGTGATAAATACTGCTTTAATCGGTAACTTAGGCCACAACAAAAACATTAAAAAAATTCCTCTTATAATTTGCAGAAGCTGCATTTTAATTAAAACAAACAAACAAAACCCACAAACTTGAGGAGTATACCAACATATGTCCAGGCCTCACAATGTCCTTCATCTCACCAAAAAATAAAAAACAGGACAAAATCCTTTTATCTACAACAAATTCACAAGAGTTGAATTGTAGAACATGGTTTCAAACTTTTAATTATCTGCATGTAATCTTCATCCAGATTCTTCAGATGCATCTGAAAGCAGTTTAAAATTTCTAGTATGTACAACCAAGAGTGCTGCCCATGGAAATATCATTCTGCTTTATCAGTACTGATAATGATCCAGCCTAGCAAGCAATGCAGTTTAGGAAGTCACAGTTCAAAAAAACCCAAGCTGTATAGGTTAACTGTAGCGCTTCTGGAGGGAAAAAGAAATTCAGAAGGGTAAAAACCCTCTAACTCCAAAAGGCAGGCTGCTAAACCTATGGGAGAAGACCAACAAGCACAAACAAAGTTGAAAAGACAGCACAGGACTTCAAGTAAATTAAAAACCCTACAACAAAGGTGCTTGTGGTGGACAGAATAAAAGTTGCATAAACGGCACACAGTCGTAGCATGGACTTATACATGTTGCAGCTACATCTAGGGAGAAGTTGTATAATTAAAAGCATAGTGAAGTAGTGGAATAGATTGCACACTTTAGGTCTTAAAAGGTTACATCTCTAAGTGTAAACGTCTGTTAACTTGTTTAAAATCCAGCTTAATTATAACTAATCTCTGTGTGGCATTTCACTGAGTGAAACTAAAGTTAATAGACTCCATGGACTGGAAGAGGTCTCGAGAAGTCGTGTAGTCTATTCCCTGTCCACAGGCAGGATCAACTCATCTCACATCATCCCTGGCAGATGTTTATCTATCCCATTTTTAAAAGACCACCAAGAATTGAGACTTCATTAGACAATCACTTTCCTGTGAAATGTTTGCTAATCTACACAGCACAGTATTACATAGCCATGGCAAACTAGGAGCATTCACAGTCAGACACCAAAGTGATAAAAGGCAATATATTAAACAATGATGATTGATTTTAATCATATGTATATATTTATTATTATCTCTTAAAAAATTACCATGCATGTTGACAGACGATAGTGAGCCAAGAACACACACAACATATCATAAATGTGAAGGAAAATAAATTTGCTTAAACCGAAGTTAAGCTTTTTGCCTCCATTTGCCAGGGACTAAAACCACGCACATGATTAATTAGTTTTCTTCAATTGGCAGCTGGTTAAGTCAAGGTAACTATACGTCCTCCATGTTCATATGTTATTTACATAGGTTGATTTACATATTGTTTTTTGAGAAGAACATTATTCTACTTAGAGTGCTAGTACACTTTTGTTTTTCTGCCTACTTTTATGACTACATTTGGAGGATCTAGCCAGGCTTTGGTAGAGATACAAAGAGATACATCCTACCAACTATAGCAGATAACACTCCTTGACTTTTTTTTTTTTTTTCAAAAAATACTTCCCACACTTGACACAGTCACCAGTACCACCAAATTAACACCTGTTCCTGCCTCTTCATTTAAGAGAAAAAGCTGTGCTGGAGAGTCATAGAAGCATAGAACAGCACACATTGGAAGGAACCTTGAAAGATCACCTAGTCAACCTTCTGTGGAAAAGTGTGCCTAGATGAAATAATCTAGTACCTGCTTGATACTATTTGGAAAACCTCCAACAAAGGGGACTCTATCACATCCCTGGGGAGGTTGTTCCAGTGACTGTTCTCACTGTGAAAAATTCCTTTCATACATCAACATGAAAGCACTCTTCTTCTCAAACATTCCTTCTTTTGAGTTTAAATCTAGCTCACTTTGCAGCTGCATTAGTTCAGCATAACACATATGCTGCCACAATGCATTGTTTTGGCTTCAGGATAATGTAAAAAGCATTTTTAATATTTGTTCTGTTGAGCAGAGGCTCTTGCCCACCGTCAGTCCCCAGCTGACAGCTGTGCACACTCTTAATGCTTACACTTCCCTCTGCTGTCATGGTACTTCCCTTTCAGATGAGAACACAAGCATAAAAGTCATTTTTCATGACATTGTAGTATACTTACAAAGACAACTTCAGACACGATCCTGGAATCCTGCATCGTCCTAGAAAGTCGTTATTCCTTTGAATGTTGTTAAGGTATCTCATGAAGCCATTTTTTTTCCCTCCCTTAGAACTAGGTTTATGGTATTTTTTGCTTCTTTACACTATTTAAAAAAAAAAAAAAAAAGAAAGGTTTTTTATTTCTTAAAAAATAATGATCAGTAATGGCAGGTCCCTTTTCCCTTTGTTAGACAAAAAGATACCTGGCACATTTATATTAGTTTGTGGTGAACTTTTACAATACCAAGGAATGAGTAAAGAACTAGGCTTATTTTTCTCCAAAAGACTGTTATAAATGTAACATTTTACAAATACTTTCTTTTTTTTTTCGGGTCCACTTTTAACATTCCACTTTCACCAGTATTTCAATTCTAAAAACTGCAAAATAATAAATCCATCACACAAAAGAACAGGGTGAAAAAGAATATTTCACAATATTTTAAATACCTAATAAACAATGTTAAAAAAACTAACTGATTATTAAAATGAAGATGTCAAATTAAAAAATCTCATCTAATTTCAAAATGTAAAAAGATATATTAAAAGAGACAACCATTGTTTTATGGTGTAGGTGTCTTATGGTTTCATTTAAATCACACAATTTGAGAGGTGGGATGAGGAGAGTCTGGTTTCTTACTACCTTAGATAATTGCACTGTGAGTTCATCAGCACTAACATTTAAATCCACCAAGTTAAAAAAATAAATTAATTAATTAATTGGTTTTTAAAAAAATAAATATTCATGCTGGACAGAGGAAAGACATGCAAATTACTGCCTGGACTAAGGATGAGGCAATTTTGTGAATTAAGAGAGATGGCACAATGTGTCTGTGGGTCACCACCAACAGGCATTTAACCCATGGGAGCAATGGAGTGCCCCATCCTTCGCAAACCAAACAGGAGGCTGTGTCAACTTGTCAGTCTGGAAAGTAGGACACAAACCCACTACAAATTAGACCTTGGTACTTCAATTGTACTGTGGCCAGTTAAGGGTTGAATTTTTGTCTCATTTGCAGAACTTTCCTTACTATAATGTCTAACAAAGCATTTTCTTTTGTGAAACTTACTTTTTAATATGTTGGTACTGCACCACGATTTAAATGTATTCAAATTTTCCAAAAAACAAGATTCCGCTGACTTTCATAAAGAGACCACACATAATACCAAAAATAGTTCTCAAAAACAAACACATCACATGTTGATTGGGGTCCCTTATATTTCCAAATGGCAGCAATACGTTAGAAGTTTATGAAAACACTAACAAAGATATTTGATCATGTAAGGATAATAAAAAAAATTCTCCTTCATTGTTATGTTTATAAGGGTTTTTTTTGTGAAGAAATGTTTTAAATTAATAGTCTACATCTGAAAGACCTTCCAAACAGAAATCCCAATGCTTTTGTAATCAATCTATAATCAGAGGTGGAGAAAATAAAGGGGAAAAAAAATAAGAGGATAAATTAAATTATATCATTACATTGTACCATGAAAAGTTATCCAAAGTAAACTAACCACTGTCTATTTAAAATTGTGCTGGTAATTCAAGTCATGCCCTTTTTTTTTGTAGTTTTTTTACATTGATGTTATGATACTGGATGATTGCCCAGACTGAACTAGCAGTTTATTTCTTAAATAATTTTTAATATTCATTGGACTGATTAAATAAGCAAACTTTATAAAGCAGATTCAGGAAAAGTTAATTAGATCAGGCTAAAATACAATTGGCAGAAGGCAAGTAACCTCATAGCCTATTTGTTCTCAAATTGTAGATACACATCTAAGGAATAAGTGAGGTTAGCACTGGTGTACCTTAGCCACAAGAAAAGTTATTTTGACAACATAGAGTCAGTAGGATGTACTTCTGCACACTGAAGTTGATGCTGCCAGTCCTGACCAGGATAAGCTTCTAAAGTGTTGGATAACCATCACTGCAGATTACCTGACACTGGCTAAACAACAGGTGTTTCATCGATTCCAGTTTCTATCTGACAAAAGCCCCACAACACTCAAGGATGTCGTTAGACATAATACACTTCAAAGAAAGCAATATAAACCAAAATGCTTTCTTACTAAAGAGGGATTTAAATCATTGGTGGTACCAAAGATGATCCTTACACAGAATCAGAAGTCTTTCATAAAGATTTTGCCATTTTTATAATTCTTTGAAAAATAGGGACTTTGCCAGAATTTGGGGACTTTATTTTCTTCCTCTGTTAATTACTTTGTATCAGGCAGCAACTGACTACTGAACACTTGACAGAACAAAAAAAATCCCAAATTTCAACCAGGTTCATGAATTGAATGCAAAACACAAAGTTTGGCTTGGTGGTTCAAAACTGAAGTGGATTTGAAATTATTGAGCTCTAGAGCAAAACATATCAGCATTAATGAGCTGTGCATTTGTACTGTGCGTGAGGTAACACATGGGTAAGGCTAATGTGATGAAATTTTAAGCCGTAGATAAGTGCTCCCAAGTCACTCATCATCTGAACATCTGGATACACATCTCATAATCAACTGAAAATCTGTTTTAACAAATCTGCCACTGAGATGCACGTTCAAGATTTTCTCTGATGGCTGGAAATCATCAGAGTGTATCTAATCAATAACCCCTGGAAATGCAGAAGCCAGATGTTTCAGCAGGCCATCAGCAGGGAGAACTACCAGACAGAAGACCAAAGGAATTCAGAAAGGAGTCTTAAAAATAGGACCAGTTTAAACTGGCATGAATGGAAGACATACTTTTGAGCTTGTGATCTGATGAGCAGGCAACAAACACCTTATATTTTTCACCATCTAGTTTTAACACAGAAACACATCTCTCTATTACTCTTCCAGACAAACTCTAAGCCATATATCCCCAGTATTCATAGAAGGTATATTACAAATATATTCCATGCATGTTAGCTTAGCGTACTTTATGTCAAAGAATGTGTTTTCTGAAAATTACATTTTTCCACTTGTGTCACATGGAAATGTGATAGTTTATTAGTAATTCATTTGAAGTGACTTAAGTGATTTAAACATCTTGCTTTATGGTTGTACAAGATAAGTCAAAGAACTGCAATACATCCCAATAGGAGGTTTAATTAAACTGAGAAAGTTTTGTGGGCCAATTCTCCCCACAGACCTGGTCAATTTATGTGAGCTTCTAGAGGAAAAAATCACTGCTCCCCATCAGGAGAAAGTGGACAGTCCTCACACAACAAATGATTTATTGGCTAGGCTACACTTCAGTGGGAGTTAACACCAACTCACTCCAATTCTGAACTTGATTGTCTGTGTATTTACTGTGGGATCACATGGAGTGGTTATTACACTGACCTCCCTGCTTGCTGAAGTCGAGCAGAGATCCTGGCCCTTTGCCTTTTGTCTTCTCTCTCACAGTAAGGACATTCCAGAAAATTTACTCAGACTGTGGATCTTGCGAGGAGCCACTAATGTGGCAGATCCTGATATGAACATATGCTGGTTTTGCCATCTCTTTAGCAGTTTTCATTTCTATGCCACCTATATGAACAAGCAGCCATAAACCGTATTCTCTACAGAATTACCAATCTTCCACTAAATATAACACTAAGGATTTCACTTTTAGACATCTGATGACAAAAAAAAAAAAAAAAAAAAAAAAAGGTGCCCAAAAATTCTGGAAATTTTTTTTTTTTGTCCTCATTTTATTTAACTATTTGTAAAAGCCATAAAGGCTTTCCAGTTTTCCTTGGCAGAATAAAAAGAAAAACCACATGCCCTTTGAAAAGCTACTCATTCCTATGAGTTATTTTTAGGCTAAGCTATTAATTTACTGCTCATTTATGTGTGGACAATCAACATTATATACCCAAAATTGCATGTATTCCCATTTTTTCCAGTTCACATAGAGGTCCAAGTCACCACTTCATTCACAGTCATCTGTTATTCCCCTTCCATATGACAGCACACAAGAGGGGGGAAGTAATATCAGCCTAAACCAAACAAAACATGATGAGTATTATGTGGGACGTTTGTGCTTTCAAACAAGCCAGCTACTTTTTTTTTCTGTCAATTGGTCACAGTTCTAATGCAGATTATCTATGTGAGCTCTCTGCAGAAGAATGAAGAGGTTGTTCTTTATACAGAGGTTTCACAAAGCATTTCCTTCTGTTCCACAATCTCCTTGAGTTCCCTTTGCTGTCAACAGCTTTTCAGATTAGCAAAGGAGAAAAAGATATTTATGAGCCAGAATATCGAGTTCATGATATTAACTTAACACTTTTCTCTCACCATTTCCCAAAATCCTTAGAAACAAAATAAAATTAAATTTCTTGGACCAGAAGGCAAGAATGAACAAAGTACTTTAAAAGAATCCTCTGGGAAACATCTGTAAAATATATAGGGAAAAAATTGCCTTATTCAATTTTTTTTTTCTTCTAAAGAAAAACATCATTTTATGAAAATATAAAGAGCACTTAAGAAAAGCCCTGTACTCCCACCCCAGGTGCTTCACTCTTCCTGAGACATCTGGATCTGCTGAAGTACATTCTAGTTGACAGACAAGAGAAATACACGTTTTTGGTTGTAAGAGTACAGCAAATTTGCAAAGATCTTGTTGTCCTGCTATATCACAAAATAGAATAAAAGCTAAAAAACCAGAAATCTTTAAGCAAAGAAATAACTATTGCTGTGCGCTTTTACTTACAAATATACCAGGTGAAGGCCAAGGGCCCTGTGATTAACTAGGGCAAACTGCAGACATCTGAGGAAGACAGTGATGGGGAAAAAGTACCTCACACTCCACCAGAACTGTCTTTCAGTCTCAAGTACTTTCAGGCACAAAAGCTTCCTGAAATAGCACTACTTTTTTTGAATTTAACTGCCAAGATGGATTTTCTTCCATGAATTCCCTTGATCAAACTTGTGGCATAAAATGATATCTACAGTGTCCCATGGCAAGGAGTTTGGCAGAGTTATTTCTCACTTGGTGAAGTGAGCTCACCCATCAAGCTCACTCAAGGCTCTCTAACTCGAGTGAATAAGACCCTGAAGAGTTGTTCCGAGATCATCCTCCTCATAGTGCTTACACCTTTATGGCCTTCTGTCATCTCTCTCCAGGATGGAGATGTCTAGTCCTGTGCCACCCTTGTTTTCCTCTTTCTTTTCCAGCCATAACAGATACTTTTGAATTAGACAACATGAAATGTATTTTTTTTAAAAAAGTATTTCATAAGTAGGAAAAAAAACCACTGATTTATAGAACATTTTGTACATTGAGTCTGCAGTCTACTAGCATTGTTTTTTTTTTCCCCAGACCTCCCTGAGAAACAGGGAAGTAATGCTTTTGTAGCCCATTTCGGGCCCAAGATCCTATTCCCAGGCACCAAAAGAGATTGGCCCAGAGGCCAGCACAGAGTACTCAGGAGTCAGATAGTTTCTCCATCCACTTTGTTTTAAATTTAACTGGATGAAACTTCAGGGTTTTTTTATATTCTTTAGTATCAGCAGGTGTTTCTGTGGCTCTCTTCATGGAGGCTTTAAGATTCTAAATCATTGGTGTCATCAGCAAATGTTGATATTCCACTACTATGCACACCAGTTACTAAGATGTTGATTACTGCAGATCCAAGCACATATTCTTGAAATATTCCAACAGAACTCAAAATTATTCATAGCTTTCCAGCTTTAAAATATTTTTATCCTAGTATTGCAGAAATTTAGACTCTGATTTTCAGGCATGCAGCTTGTCAACTCCATTAGGAAAAACAGATATGATACATTAGCCAAGTCTCCTCTATCCATAACTTCTGCTGTAAATTCTTTGAAGGAGCCCAAACATTTGAATGTTCGGTTAAAAAATACTACATTTTCATTTTATTAGTAGGCTGCTCACAGAAAGAGGTAACTTTCAGCAATATAAGTTGGACCCAGACATTTATTTGCCCAAAATTCAACCATCTTTGAATTTAGAAGTTTGAACGGAGTTGTAAGAAAATAGCAGTTTCATTTTTGGGACTATAGTCAAAGTGACAAAATGTTGGCAGCTGGTCCATATAAGCTCTTTGACTGAAACAGCAGCTCTCACACTGCAGTCATCTCCATTTGGTCCTAATTTTGTATTTCCAGTCCCATATCAGTACAAAGATACAAAAATACAAAAATTCATTCACAGTTTTGACTGCAGTTGATGGTTTACTGTAAATAAAGTCTCAATACAATGTAAAATGAGTATGTGATTGACATAATGAAAAACAAGACAAGGCACCACTTACGGAATTTTTTAAGAAAGAAGAATAAATGGAAACCAGTTTTATTTGTCTTCCTTGATGACAAAGGCCTATAAATATAATCATCAGGATGTTAAAAAAAAAAAAAGGTTTGGAAAATAATCAAAATAAAAGGAAAATACCAACAAAGTGGGAGTCAGAGACTGAAAAATTATCATGTAGGATGTAAGAGTCCTCCACTAACTGGAAGCCTGAATAGCCCTGAATAAGTTATTCATTCCGTATGCAATCCATATTATTTTGTTACTCTGATTTTTTTTAAAAAGGTCTCAAATGGAATTTCTCTTGTAAAAAAGTGTCAAGAAAACATTATTTACATATAATGCACTTTCAAACAAGTGGTCACAGTTCTACTTAAGTCCTCAAAAAGAGGACTGAAGTGGCCTTATGTCTCAGAATTATGTGTTTGTGTCTTTACCAAGAGAGCATCACTCTTGTTTTCTGCACCAGTCAAAGCACCAAAAGTAAACTTGGCTGACCTACATTCAAGAATTTACTCATAGTGGAGTGTGTTCCTTAGTAGCCTTCTTTGTACCTAGTAAAAGTCAGTCAAATATATTAAATACAAATTACCAACACAATAATTAGTCTGTTTCCTCAGCAGACTTCTGCTCCCTGAATTCTGCAGCAGAGAAGTGGCACAGAATGTGCCATCTTTACCTCTAAAGACCCCCCAAATAATAGTCTATTGTATTAACCTCAGCAGTTACCCTAAAAAAGGTCCATTTTAATGATGTAACTGCAATGATACATCGTTACACTCAGAAAAATAAGTGTACTTTTACATTTATTTGGTCATCAACTGCTACTTATTCTGGTCTTTATGATGTTCCTTGCTTTTTTCTAGCAGTTCAATGACTGGGTTAAACCTTCAGTCATTTCAGAAGTGACACTGAAAACAAGAACTTAATTCAGGTCCGAGAGAGAAATTGCTGCATAGGTTTGCAAATGAGCCATTTTCTGTCCTTCCTTTGGAAGCTCAATGAGTCCCAGAAAGAGATAGAGAGACAGCTTCAAGAACTAGATGTAGGTATAGAGATCACCCTGGAAGCAATACACCCTTCTCTCAAAAATGCTAGTTCAGAAAAATATCTGCGAAATCAAGACTCTTTCATTTCCCTATAGATACTGGAACCTTTTCCCTGTATGCAATATTATGCTAATTACTATAGCCTGTATCTTGTTCATAGTATCCACCTTATAAAATTAGTTACATAGCTTCCTAGGTTTCTCATGTTTTGAGGAAATGTTTTAAAATATTACAAACTGTGACTCCTTTAAGTTCAGTAAAGTCTAACCCTTCAGGTACTGTCAAAATGCAACAGAGAGACCTGGATGAGGTTCCAGAGGACCTCAAACATTATCTGTCATGGCCAGCCACACTAAAGTGCCCGTGAGAAAAGAGTCTGTGACTTCCAGTTTACATGAGTTATCACCTCTCTTCTTTGCTCTTACCAACCAACCCAATGTGGTGCTTGTACCTCTACAGTTCAGAGCCTTTTTCCTTAGACACATCACTCATTATCACACAGTTCCTCTTTTTGACACTGACCTTCCTCATCCCAAATCACTAGTTGTTTTTATTTTATTCAGGTCTACAAGCAGTACAACCTACCTCTTTGATTGTATCTCACAGAGACAATAAATCTTGAACAGATTCCTGAATTAGCTCTTTCAATTTGCTTCAGCACTATTTTTTAACAGAAAGAAGACCCAAAGACTCAAAATTCAAATTTGGAAATTTAAAGAAGTTTATGATTCCCAGCAACTAACATTTACCCCAAATGGAAAATATTCCTCAGTGCTGATCTAGACTCATGACACTCAGCTTTTTGTGATGACAGTACCAAGGGATGTTACTCAGTTCTCTCAGCCATACTAAATCCCACAGTCACCCATTCTAACTGCAGCCCCTCTGTTGTCAATGGTCAGTGAGGAGGTCTGCTGTCAGCTAAAGGGAAGGATGGCTCTCAGAGACCAAATTAGGTCTGACTGCTATACTTTACTGTTAGCTCTGGTGAGGGTGTGGTGTTAATAAGGAGACTGTTGTCTATACTACCACAGTCACACCTTCTTGAAATTTCTTCCTACATCCCAACCCTATTCATCACCCCCTCACAGATCTCCTTTTCTACTCTGCCACCTTTGACTTTTACTTGCTCAGCTAAGGAGTTTTGAGCTGGCTTTAATCTCAGTGATGACTAAGACTGGATTTTGGAAGTTCAAGCTGACACAGGTTCTCCCTACCCCAATCCCATTTATTTCTGCTCCCCTGCACATACAGTACAGGTTATGAAAGACCTAACAAGGTCAAAATTCAATATAATATCATTGAAAGGAGTGATAATAGTTTTTCTGATCTACCTGCTTCCTTTATTTTCAGTCTACCTTAGGTGCAGTTAGTTAGACATGAACCACTTGCTACATGAAGCAGAAATGAAACATCTGGCAGCAGATTTAATACAGTATTTTTAAACTGAGAAATTCTACATAACTGGTCTCCCCACTGAATTCAAAGGACAGAAGAGCATGTATTCAGCAAGAAGTGTACATATTTATCAGATGTTTCTGCAGATGTCTGAAAAAGATATGTTCTTCAAACTACATGTTACTGTTATAGTGGGAATGCCAGTCTCTGTACTGTGTTCAGGCACCGAAAACAGCTGTGAATAGTGGTCTTCTATGGATATGAAAGAAATTAAATTATATCTTCAAGACTCTGTGTAGAATTGGGTTTTTATCAGTATTAAATTTCAGTAAAACTTAATAATGTAGAAAATATAAAGTGTCCCTTGAAGACACTGAAGTCAGAAGATGTCATATATCTACCAGTAGCCAAATTCATGACTTTATTATATTGAAAATCAGCTAAAATAAGCCATTATAGACAAAAAATTACTTTGAAATTAAAGAAAAAATATTAAATGCACAATTAGCTCTTTTTTTGCACTTTAGATTCCAGTAAACACCTTTCTAACAGTTATAACTCATTAAGTGCTGATTATATTTTTATCAGGACTTTTAATATATATTATTCGCAAAAGCAATATTAAAAAAATATTACTCTAGCATGCTCCAACACTTTAAATTCATATATGAATTTAATCTGCTGTGGATAAACAAGTACCAAAGAAAAGTTAGCCGGACTCAGAATTAAATACTTCAGATTATATCAAAGTTGCAGGAAATAAAGAATATAGTCATGTGGAACTGAATTTAAAGGATGGTGTTGTGGATAAATTATATCACTGCATTGTCTCTGGTGTACATGGCTATAAAATCATGCATTTGAAAAATAAAGTCTAGTAGATAACTTCAGATTTTGAAGCAAGCACCATAAATACCAGGCTATATTTCATATTAATTCCTTTTCCCACTTGAGTCAGATTATCCCACATGGTTCATAATACAATAGTTGCACATATTAATTGCCTTCTAAAGCAGTTTAAATTATCTGGTTAAGAGTAGATAATGTAGTCTGAGGTTCTTCAAAATAAAACTTCAGAGGGATGACATTGTCTTTGGATTTTGAATTATTTTCATGGAAAAAGAAGAGGTGTTAAGGGAAAGAGAAGTCTGAAGAGAAAACCAGTCTTATTTTCCATCAAACAGATGCATCACATTTTGACTGCAAAATCAGAAGAGATCTGGTAGAACAGCAGCACCTAGTATTCTAGACATTATTTTCATGTCCATTGGAATATAGTATTTTATTACCATTCCTTGAAAGTTCACATCCAGTGGAAAGCTAGAGCTAGGCATGTAAAGAGAAACTGGAAGAAGATACATCTCTGGGGAAAGGTAGAATAAAATTGTTGTGTTGACTCATATCAGCATTGCTCAACCAAGAATATCATAGGTACCACAAAATAAAATGCAAGAAGCTCCACAGAGATACTATCCAGTTTTCTGAACAGTTATCACATCTATGTCATAGACCTTTAAGTTCTTCACCTAAAATTATTCAATCTCAGAGCAAGGAATTAGCTGTCCAGCTGAAAAAGTGCATCAGAGACAAGATTATCCATATAGAACTGCTGTG
This sequence comes from Xenops minutus, assembly GCA_035221455.1. NCBI lineage: Eukaryota > Metazoa > Chordata > Aves > Passeriformes > Furnariidae > Xenops > Xenops minutus. The sequence goes on along the minus strand of JAWWEE010000105.1, from coordinate 82,737,753 downwards.
TAGTGTTCTGTGCATATTTTTAAAATCTCATATCAGTTTAATCACTTTGTGCAACATATCCTAAGTTGCTGGATGAACATATCACAGTTTTGTCAAATATCCCAAAAACTGCAATTTTGTCACAGCACATAAACTGGATCAAAAAGCACACAGCCTTTATAACATGACAATAGAAAATATTTAAAGCCTGTTGAATGAGCATTTCTTTGTTTGTTGCAACATCAGCAAGGAATTTAGGAAACATCATACTAATGCCAGCACATTCAGTACTATCTCTACACTCTATATCACCATGTAGTCAAAAAAGGGGGATAAGTAAGTCAAAATTGCCATATCTATCGTATGCTATTTTTCTCCATTTCCCAACAAAGAACTAGCCAGCAAAAACCTTGCCAGTGTAAGACCTCTCTACCTACACAAAAATCCCAGTTTTAAATATGGATGATAAAAGTTTTGACTAACAATATTGACTTATGCAGTATGTAATTTCAGGCAAGGGGAAGCAGAGCTTGTTTTACATTATTACTCCAGTTTCCTATCAAAAAAGGTCCTGAAATGGAACAGATCAGACTTGGGGCTGTGACCTTCAAACAGGAGGTGACACATACTATGGCAGCAAACTGCTTTAACAGCAGGCCTTGAATACATCATTTGATCTGGTACCCAGATGCAGTGTAGCAGCAAGCTGACTGAGGTCAAATAAGGAGTTTCTGCCCAGTGTGGTAATTCTATAATGTATTGAAGATACATTCTACAGTAATTCCAGGAAATGGTAATTTCTACTTTTCTAGGAATTGCTTATGAGGTACAAGTCCTATGTACATTTTAAAGTTCTCACAATGGGTAAGAAAGTTCAATTTCCAATGGATGTTGCTGGGATGTGAATGTTAGTGTGTGATAGCAATTACTGCATAATTATTTTCAAAAGTGATGATGACCTTGATTTACTACATGTTGGTTTTTTTTTTATTTTATAACTGATGCTTTACCCACCTCAGACAAAGCACTTGTTAGAATGTCATAAGGGCAAAACATAGTTCATTCTCTAGATATGCTAGGAAACATTTTCTATTGCACTTGCTTATTGAGTTACTGTAGTTTTGTGCTCCCAAACCATAAATTCTTTTATCCATATATAAATACTTAAAACAGACCTACATGCATAGTAAAACTTTAAATATAACCAGAACATCAATATTTGAAACCATGACTAAAATACGCTCAATCAGTTAAGCTTCCTAACTTACAGCAAAGGATTGTCTCAGCAACAGAAACTGTCGAAGGCAGAAGACCAAATTTTATCCGGTACTAGACATTAAATAAAGAAAAAATAGGAAATCCCATTCATGGAAAGATGTGACTATGACTGGGGAACTCTGACAAGCCTCAGACATTATGGTTGTTTACACAGAAGATGTATTTAGCATCAGGCAATACAGAATAAAAGGTTCCTTGCTATTGCTATGTTGCATTACTGTGTGCCTTGCCTTTGTTCTCCTATGCACTTTATTCCTCCATACTGACTTTCAGACTATTTAATAATAGCGATTTCCATAGTTTCTAATTGTTAGATGTAGGACAGAAGGCACTATTCACAGAGAAAGAACAACATCCACCCTCAGCTTATCATCAGGAGCTCATTGCATTATACAGTATTGCTGTCATCAAGCAAAGGAAAAATAAACAGTATAAGAGTAGCAAAAAAGCTTATTGCTATTACTATAGAGTCTATGTGAATGGAAAATATACAATGTAAGAGAAAAATGTTTTCTCTTGGTAGTTCAGATAAGCTTGCACCATATTTCATGACCTGTTAGTGGCAGCCAAAAGTTAGATCACTGTATATCCCCTCAGCCTGTGTCAGTTAACTAAACTGTTAGCAGGGAACTACGCAAAAATAAAAATATAGAGGAAAAGAAAACCTCTTATTTTTTTTAAATTCATTAACTGGACTAAACGCATTCCTTGTTCTGCTAGATTTTGCCAATCTATCTTTGATCTATCTTCAAGGCCTCTGCTTGAGAACAGTGGCAGACAGGCAATGTCTTGCTCTGCAGATTTAGCACAGCCAGAAAAAAACAAGGGGTTAAACAGCCTGAGAGGTAAGAAATCTAAGGACTGCAGGGTACACAATTTCAGTACATCTCTGCAAGAGCATCTGCCAGCAAGAATCCTTCCTTGAACACACCTGGCCAGGAGCAAACTCCTTCAGATGTACTGGCAGCACTCCCTCACCACTGAGCCCACATTGGCACAGCTCTCTGCAGAGCAATTTCACTGTCTTGTGACAGAGTATGTCAAGGCCTTTTATTTTACTAATGAGTTCTGTATGTCTGTTTTAGTAATTCTGGCTGCTGTGCTGAAATGGAAATTTTGTTTCTCAATTATTGTTAATTTTTACTTGGAACATCTCTGCAAGTACTTTTGATCCAGGTGGAAAGAGGCAATCACTCTAAAGGGTGACCTCAATCTATCAGGAAACCAACTTATTTTTAGACTGTGATTGTTAGTTGTGTAAATGATATGGCAAGTTGAGCTTGCTGTTTCCCAAAGAATCCATCAGAGAATCATGCACTAGCAAAGCAGCATGTTAAGACAACCCCTTGGCAACAAGACAACTACCAAATTAAAAGAAAAAGAAACACATGTAAAAAAAAAAATCATCTTGTGTGTGCTGTCATTCAGCTTTAAAATAGAGTAATAATTCAAAAGCCTGGGCATTGAGGAGAGTAGTCACCCATAGCAACCAACAGCACTGTGAGGTAAAATGGTTAGGTAATATCAGCAGTGCATCAGCAGGCAGCAAGAAGTCACTCTAATGAAGTCACTATGTCAGACGTTCATGGACAAAATGCCACCCCTAAACGTTACTATAAAGAGCATGACTACTATGTTTGGGACACCAGCACTATGGCTACTAAGCTTACTCAGAGGTCACACATGACCACAGTCCCCACTTCCTCCTGTGGCTGCCATCAGCTCTCAGTTCCCTGATCATCTCTGCAAGGCAAACCATAATAAAAGGTGCTGCTTGTCATGTGCCAGTAGAAGAAAGTCTGGAACATAAGGTTTGTCTTCATTAACTTTTCATGATTAACATGATTCCTTTCCTCACAACCTAATTTTGACCCAGAAAACACATTATCACCATGTATGATGCCAGCACTTGAGGGAACTCTCTGTCAGCACTCAAGTCTCTGAGTTGTGGATGACCTCTGAGGGTTTCTTGTCCATGAGCATGGTACATAAGCTAGCAAAGCATTATGTCTTCTCTCATCAGCCAGGTGCAGCTTGTTCTTTGGGTCACTGTCTCAGAAAGCAGTAAGGCACTATAAAGGCACACTTCGCCACTGGTGTGTAATAAAGCTACATTGTCACTACAATTGTCCTCCCAGGACTCTCAGATTTTTGTTCTGTAGAGGGCAGAAATTCCCTCTAGATGATAAATAAATGGCAAAAAACACGTTCCATCAAGTCTTCTAGATCTTTGTATTCACACCTATTTCCTTTCCCTTTGATAGGCACAAATCCTCTCAGGAGACCTGTCTCCTACTGTAGGAGTCAAGCACAACATCTCTCAGTCCAACCAAACACTGCTCTTTCAAGGAAAGTAGCTGCAGTACTGTTCCCAAATCACAACGTACTGTCAGAGCAGCATAGCAATAATTTGTATCATTGTTGCTTGTTTTCCCAATTTTCTGCACTTGTGAAGTGGATAGGGTAATCGGCTTACCACAATAGCAGTAAGCTATTTAGTAAAATAATTTAAATCCATGCTGGTGCAGCACACAATGCAGGAGCTATGCAAGAAGTATCAGTGTTTATAGCACCTGAGTCACAGGCTAAAATAAGCTTCAAGGAAGGAAGCTACAAAAGTTTTATGATAAATACCCTACACAGACACACATAAAAGAAGAAAAAAAAGTATCCTGTTCAGCTAAGTTGAACAGTAAGTTGGCACCAACAAGACCCTGAAGTAGTGATATTTGTTCCAAAACAGGATGGTGTCTCAAGGACAGATCTTTTCTGATGTCAGTGGAAAGGGGGATGGCTGCTGAGAAGTTCTCCACCTCTGCTTTCTCCTGTTCATTCTTAAGCATTCAAAAGCTGTTGGAAAAAAACCCCTCCAATCTTTATATCTGCACTTTCTAAATTTAATTATTTTACCCACACCTGCTTTATGGAATGATTTCAGAAACATATGAGGCCATAGTGCAGCCTAGGCTCACCCAGCTGGATAAACTCTGTTACTAAGCAAAATGGATGCTAAATTCTCAGAGAGCAGAAAGAAATCATAACAGTAAGCTACAACACAACTCACAGTCTGTGAAAAGTGCCCTTATCGATAGCATGAGTTCAGCTGCATAGGTCCTTACAGCCTGCAGCTTCTGGTCCATAGCTCTTCTTCCGTCGGAGTTTTTCCTGCTGCTCTGAGCTCCATATTACCTGTTCTGAAGTCTATAATGAATAAAGGATATGTATCACACCTGTTACTTTCGTTAGTACCCTCATAAATTACTGCATGGGACTACATATACTGCTTAAGCCTGTAACACTATTTGCAGAAGACAATAAAGAAAAAAAATGATGCAAAGGGACAGTGAAACTAATGGTGAATGACAGAGCTTCCTTCTGCCATACCTGACTCCTAGACCAAATTAAAGAGGAGGAGCATCTTTTGTTTCTGACTGTGCCATCTTAGAGTTATTAATCCTATCTGGAGGTTCTGGCTTGGTTACAGTCTATATGCTGAGACCATTTTACCATCAGTGCAGGTGTTCAGTTCACATTCTAGCAGAGCCTGAATGCAAACTTCTGTAGCACAAACTATCAAGAGGGCATGCCCTCAGCTTGAAGGCAGGTAAGCTAATCTGACTGCCAGTATGTTTGAAAATTCTTTCTTGAAAGGAGGACACCCCATGACTCAGTTATCTCTGTAGATTAATCCACTATTCCCATCTTCCAATTTCATGCTATGAAGCAACAGTACTCTATTCATTTTCAGACAGAAAAAACAATGAGAAAAATTGTATCAAATAAGAAAGCAGGGATTCACATAATATCTTAAAAAGAAAGAAGAAAAGAAAACAAACAAAAAATAAACAAGAAACAACAATTATAAAACTGGATCATAAAGAATTCTACTCTTGGTCACACTGCTTCTCTGCAAGCTAATCCTTTGCTAGCACAACATGTATGACTTATGAGCAATTTTTAAGTTTTCTGAGCTGGCATATCATTCTGACACTGACAGATGTCAGGTCACATTGTTAGGCTTTCATAGAAATGGCTAAAATCTAGTCATATTTGTCAAGGTGTATAGAGAACAATTCCATTGCATGAAGCAATTCAGGCATGAATTCAAAAAGGCACAGAACTAACCTGTGCTTTTAAGTCTTTTCTCAAGGAAGTTCACAAAGATGTCGCAGCTCTGCTGTATTTCCAACAGGTTCCAGAGCTATGTTCCTGTCACAACAGTTATTTCTGTTTGCCAAGGAGGTTATTTATAGAAAAGGAGCATTTTTCAGTTACACTTTTTATCCCAAGTCCTGTTTCCAAAATTCTATTTCTTTTCCTCAATAAAATGTTCACAAGCATGACAATGTTGCATTTCCTTTTCAGAAGTGAAGAATACATTGGCTGGACCTCATGGAAACATTGAGAAGAGAACGCAGTAAGTCAGAGCAACTGAAGCAGTAATAAGAGGTTTGAAGAACGTGTATTTTTCTGATCACAACAAGACCCTTTTAAAAAAACAAAATAAACAAAAAAATGGATTTGCCATAAATTTCCAGATACTATTTTTAACCTGTCTGTATGTTTTGCCTAACTGTGTTAGCATTTATGTAGGTAGCACAAACACGATAAAGGGCATGTTGCGTCCTGGTTTGCAAAACACTCATGCAGTACATTGAGCAATTAATTTAATTTTTCTTACCCGTAGATTCACTGCTTGAATCACATCCCTGGGCTTCTGCTTTCATACTCCATACCTAAATGCTGTTACAGCTTAGTCAGAAACTAAGTGACCCGTGCACATTGCTGACAAACCACTGTGAATTCCAGGGAATACACAAGTCAGCTTGTATGTCCTGGTTCATGGATTATGCCTGCATGGCCTAGGGCACTTACGCAAAATTTTTATTGTCTCAGCAAACCAAAACAAAGAGAAAACTGCAGTCTTCCTAAAGAATAAACAACAGCTTTGTTACCAGCACCTTCCAGCACAGAGTGACAGAAGAGGTTGCAAAGTCCTAGAAAAAAAAACATTAGCCTCCAAGAGCACAAAAACATTTTGTTTGGTAAAAAAATGTCTTGAAATAAGCCAAAACACAACATATCCAAAGCTTCTGGTGTTAAATATAATTTTTTTTTTTCCCCAAACCTTAGTTAAGCAAACTGACAAACAGACAGAATCAGATGCACTTTAGACAGTACCTGCATTTTCCTGGGACCAATTACTACCAGAGACATCACATCAAAGTTGTCATTTTATACAGAAGTGCTCTTCTCTGGTCATTTTTGTGAAAGCTAAACACGTCCCAAGGGGCCATATTCAGACCTGCTAAAAAAGTCCTTATTGCAGTACTTAAAACACGTGCTCTAGTCTGTACAAAAGCACACAGGATCCTTGTGCTGTCTGAAGGATATTCACAATGCTTTGACATGCAGAGCACTACATAGGTACATCCAAGAGGAAAATGGCAGATAGTTCAGTAGCATCTGAACTCCCCGGAGTCAAAATCATGTCCATATGAATTTTCATCCACCTGAGACTTGGGATATCCCCATGTATCCCAGCTGATACAGAACCATGACCAGAGGAGGTAGGGATGGCAAAATTTGCCTTTTTTGCATCATAGTGGTTAGAACCTTCATCCAGGCATGAAATGAAAACACTGGCTTCAACTTATCTTAGCCTGAGGAGATTCAGACCCATAACATCTGTTTCTCAGATCTTCTTAGGGCCTGTGGTATTCTTGGTTGATGCATTTTCTGATCCTTTATTTAAACTATTGATCAGAGCTCAGCCATGAACCCAGGGTTCACTCCAACAGACGCTAAAATTCAATACACACTGATAACATTTATTAGACCCTGTAAGACTTGAAATTAACCTCAGTAGAATTTGCCTAAGATTTTCATAAGGTTTGAAGTCCTGTAATAGGAAAAGCTGACAATCTCATTGTGGATTTTACTTCAAAGAAGAAACAGTTTTACTGATTTACTATTAGTAGGCTCTTGATTACATTTTGATGAAAAGCCCGCTACAAGAGCGTAAGACACGATACATATTACTTGTCTGCCTCAATTCAAAGACCCTTTTTATACCAAGAGATGCAAGCAAAACTCAAATAAGAGTACATTTCAAGATATTAACCTAAACATTTGTGCAAACATGGAGAAATTAAAATAATCTCTAGGCAAGAATATTTAAAAAAAAGAAAATGAAAAGGAAAAAGGTGACTGAGTAACTTCACAGATTTCTAAGTTTAATTCCTTCTTAGCAGCAGTCCTCACATATTCAAACTTGAAAAAACGTCCTTTTACTATGATATGCTTCAGAGTAAGCATTTCCATGAGAAAACTCCAGCATCAGATCACATATGCAGCAGACAGAGACATTTGCTCACACCTGACACTGCCAGATGTAGCTTCCTTACTTCTGGTACTGAAGCTTGACTCTTGCAGACCATTTCAGGGGACATTGGGAAGAATAGGACTTGGAGGAAAGCTCCTGGTCTCAGCCTACAGCAAATCAAAGTGGGCAGGGCCCAGTTTATCCCCAAATCATCGCTATTTTTTCCCTACCTGTCTCTGCAACAGTGTGAATATCAGACCTTTCACATCTTAATAGCACGTTTTACATCTGCTGATCTGAAAAAAAAAAAACAAACCCACAGGAGACTCATCAACCCTCTATTCTTCTCCCATCATCCCAAGTGTAATCAGTCCTGTAATTGATCCTGACAAGCTTCCATATCCTTTCAGATAATTGTAGAGAGTCATAAGGGGCCCCACTGGGCCTCCTTTTCTCCAGATTAAACATCCATAGCTCCCTCAGATGCTCCTCCTAAGACCTGTTTTCCAGACCCTTCACCAGCTCCATTGTCCTTCTCTAAACACACTCCAGCGCCTCAATGTCCTTCTTGTGAGGAGCCCAGAACTGGGGTCAAGGTGTGGCCTCACCAGTGCTGAGTACAGGGGGACAATCTGTCCTGCTGGCCTCCCTAGTCCTGCTGGCCACGCTGTTTTTGTTATAGACCAGGATGCCTTTGGCCTTCTTGGCCACCTGGGCACACTGCTGTATGAGAAGGTGCAACCTGTACCCATTACCTGTCACCTGGATGTGATCACAGCCAACAAAACAAGAAAACACTACAAAACACAGAGATATTCTTTCAAGCTTTCCCTGCAGCTTGCCGGGGAGAGGGGAGCAGAGAAGTTACTATGTAAATAACAAAAGACAAGTGAAGCAAGGGAGGGAAAGCACTCCACTCCAGTGAGCAGCAGGCACAGCCCCCGGCAAGAGGTGCTGCTACAGAACAACCCATTGACCCAAAACGAAGGCTGTGAACAGTGAGAGGTTGACAGGGCCAGCCTGCTCATTGAAAATGCTTTCTTCCAAGTCAGAGTTCCATGCATTTTAACAAGGGATAAAATAAGATCATAATACTTATTATTTAAAGTAATATTAAAAAAAAAAAAATAGGCTAGTTCATATATTTGCAGAAACAGATATAATGCTTAATGCTACTCAGCCCATGTATGAGATTTACAAATTCAAATTTTCCTCCTCTCTTTTTTCTGTGGTGCAACTTTCATCTTATATTTTAGAGACATTTTGGGTTATTTTTGCAAAGGCACTTAATATATCCATGGAACATGGAGGAAGGTAGCAGACAGTAAATGCAGGACCTAAAATAACGTGAACCTTGCCCCTTGTGCAAGACATGGACAGACAACAAACTGACCTCTGCGACAGCATAAAAGTCATAGAATATCCTGAGTTGGAAGGGACCCACAGGGATCCAGCTCCTGGCACTGCAGAGGACAGCCCCAAGAATCACACCATGTGCCTAGATGTTGGACAGGGGAATGGTGCAGGAAATACTCAAGAGAAATAAATTATATATTTTTGTCCTCTATTCCAGTACCAGGTCCTCTTTCTGTGGCTTGAACATAGATTTTCCCCTCATTTTTCACTCAATTCTCTCAGTGGCACTATTCAGATGAAGCTTCTCATGTGATATACATAAGAAAAAGTTCCCATCAGGGCAGGGCATAAAAAGGCAGCCTGGGAATCAATGGATTATTATTCAGGGTGATTAAGACAACATGTTTGTGCTAAATATTTTAAGATGATATGATTAAATTTGATTTTGTTTCTTGTTGAACTTGTAACCTTTCACTCCACCCTCTCCCTCTTGGTAGTGATCTTACTGAAGTCACTTGGATCTCTGCCATAACATGTATGGACTGCAAGCAATGGCGTAGAAAAATAAAGCACAGAAATCTTCTTTGATGCAAGAATTTGGTATCCTTTTCAAGGAGAAATAGAATAATTGCCACCTTGGAATTTGAGTTTCTAGAAGCTGCTGCCCACCTTCTTCTCCAACCTTTGATCAAATACCAAAAAAAAAAAAAAAAAAAATCTTGATTTAATATAGCCTCCATACTTGGTCTGCTGCCTCTTAGCCAGTGCTGTGTTAGTAATCACTCATTTTCAAACACTGCCAATATTTTTACTTAAATATTACAGAAATCAAGGGCAGGAAGGAGCACTAGAAGACCTCAGAATTTATTATGTGTGTTCAGCTTCTATATCTAACAATAAATGTTTTTAAGGCACACCTCCCCTTCCTTACCTTCCAAGTAATAGCTTTCTTTAGGATTCAGTATGGAAGCCAGAGAGAGGAAAGTCATATCCTTATTCACATCCCTAGATGTTTGTCTTTTCTTCCCTGCCTTTGATTTCCAATAGCATCTGCTTAAGAAATATCAAGAAATAAAATGAAGAGAGATATGAGAAAGACGCTTCCTAGAGCAAGAAATGTACATAAAACAGTGTCACTATACACAAAGAAAATGAGAATTTACCAGTCTTCTCACCAGTTCATATATACCAATCTGGTAAGAGGGGAGCATACTCCACATACATCATAGTTTTAACATGTGGTCGAAAAGCAAAGAAAGAATAAATTGTACTCCTTTGTTGCTTCAGTGAGATTATTTTGATGTAACATGGAAGTAAAATTTCTTTCAATACCTACTGTCTCTGAACACAGAGACAGAGGTCTGGTTTGAAAGAACTAACTTTACAAAACCATTTTAAATGTTACTTTTAAAAGGGTAAGACTGACTCAACCTTCCCTGTCTCACTAAGCCTTCGCCACACCTCACTTGCTTGGCAAAAATAAATAAATAATGTTAATTTTGAAAGACTGAAGAAAGTTAGAGAAAGGAACTGTGAAGCTTGATAACTTTAAATAACAGCACATTAAGTTATACACAGAGGGAAGAGAAGTGAAGATCTGTGACTTTAGTGCAAACAAAATAATTTAGAGAAATCCAGTTAGCCAGAAGATACCCACATGAGTGAAAATTACAGATTGAAAGCATAACTGGGGGAGAAAGGGTGTCAAAGAAAATATTATAGAACAGTGTTCACTAGTGACTATTAGTAATCTCACATGATTTAGAATAATCCCAGCTCCACATGATGCCAACAACATGAAAGGCTTAAAGTGACAGCTAGTTGGATCACGGCACAGGTTCCAGGTGCCTTATATTTATCTCTGCTGCAAAATATGCATGAAGCTGCAATTTAACAACTGATCATTATTTTAGACTCAGATGTTCCAGCGAGCTCATTTCCTTTCAGGTCTTCAGCCATCCCATTTAGCTACATCTTCACATATCCCTCAGCCAAGAGAGAGTATTCTAATCATCTGTTCTGACCCCCTGGATAAGACATGTCCATGTACCAGATCACCAGGAACTGCACTGCATGCCCTCAATTCTTCACTGTGACAAATCTTCCGAAAGCCTAGTATTCCCTCATTAATGAAAGCATCTCTGGATTGTACTCTGCTGTTCTGCAACCTGCACTTCATAGAATTCATCTGATACTGTTACTAAATTCTCTTGGGAAACTATACAGAAAGTTTTAAAAACGCTGATCTTTATCTCTCTAGAACTCCTGAATTAACAAAATGTCTTGAAGCAGATGGAAATCCCGTGTCCCAAAGCAGCAGTCTGATTCAACAGAATGAGGACCATGCAAAAGAAGGACACAAAAAAACCAAACAAAAAAACCCCAAACAAACAAACAACCAAAAACAAACTAAAAGAGACAACAGCCACAGTCATTGATCTAATACATGGAGACTTGAGCTGGACTTGCTGAATGCTCTTCACCCCAATAGCCTGTGAATTTAAAACAACAAAAGTTTCATTTAGAAATCTTTCTGTTGGCACCTACAATAAAGCTAGTTTTGACTCTAATTGCCATGCTATGAAATGCAGATCCATATGAGTAGAGAATTCATTTTTCAGTGCAGTATCTAAGAATCCAAATGGCAGAAGTTAGTACAGAGAATTTGGAAAAAATTTAGCTCTGTGACTGGAAACTAGGTAAAATAATACATTCTTACCACAGATGTTATTATTACTTAGCAATTAATGGATAGAACACAAAGATTTTGGGCACAGTTTACTTAATGCAATCTTCTGAATACCTTAGTCCAATTCTTTCATCTACTTAGGTACAAAACATCCTTGCAGATCACATGAACAACAAGAAAACTATTTTCCAGATCCAAAATTAATGACACGGGTGGGGATTTGGTGTAACAGGTAGAGCCAAGACAGAGAAAGTGCTAGTGCCTCACAGAGCAGCTTCTGTTCTAAATTAATCCCCAGGAGTTCCTAAATTGCTTGATATATCAAGAGAGCTATAAAGGTAATTCATCCTTTCCGAGTGCTGCTGACTTCAAGGCTGTAGCAGCTCTCAGCAGGATGGCATTTATTTTTCATCAAACAGGAATTGCATTTTCAGTTATAGTTTCACCTACCACCGGAACACTTAAAGCCTGATCCTGTGAAGCTGTGATTGATTTCTGCAAGATGAGAGACTAATCCCAAGGGAAACAGGAAGTATCTCTATGGGGCACATTAGGACTTGAAGTTTTGGTTGTGATTCTGCATGTCTTTTACCAGGGAGATAGTCCACTTTGATGGCTGAACTGCCTAAGCCTTCTTTGCATCACTGAATAGGATTCTCATTCAGCCCCAGCTCCTGCTGCCAAAGTCTCATCAGGTATTTATTCTAGCAACGAAAAGCTATCAATATGATTTCACAGACAATCTGGATCAGCAAACATATATATTGCTCATTACGAAATTTAAGAACACTGACTGGAAAATAAGACAGATTTTTTTCCTCATTCCTTAGCTTCTTGCCCACCAGAGGTGTTCTTTTCACCACATTGGTAGTTTTCCAATCACTGATCTGTTCAATACATTTGGAAAAGGTTTTTCTTTCTTCTTCTTGAAGAAGTCACTTTGACAGAATTTCACTATTAGAATTTCAATTGTTTACAAAAATTATTTTCTTCATATAGTTATTTCTTACCTTTCACTGCCTTCCTCAAATTGTTCAACTGCAATAACAGATTATATTTTTCCATGGCCTGCAAGAGCACACACCACAAAATTTTACAGACTGTTTGCCTTCTGCATTCACCTTGTCCCCTGCCCACCTGAAGGAAAACTCTACTTTTTTCTCTATGTCTACACAAACCTTTAATAATTGTTCCACTTCAACTAACTCACATCTTCCCATTTCATAGACTATTTATACTTCTTTGCCTACGGGTGAACAACGTGGTCTGTTTACAGAACTCAATACACCTTACATCATGACAGGCTGAGGAAAGACTTTTAACACCCATACCTTTTCACCTGTAGTTGTACAGATTATATATTTATTAAGCTTCCTAAATGGACGTTACATTACTGACCAAAGCACAGATAAGATGCTATTGCAGAAAGACTTAGAGAACAGGCTCCATACCAAGAGATCTAGGAAGCAGATGGGGAGAACACAAGAGCAAGAAGGGCAGCCAGCTGTAAGAAGTGAAGGGAGTAAACTGCAATTAGCTGTTTCGAGTGTGCCTACAGGTGTTTCCACTAAATTTAAAGGGCTAGAACTATGTTGAAAGAATGTTTCTGAAAGGGAGTAATTTTGCATTAATCAAATGTATGAACTAAAAGTAAAAGGAAGAAAAAGCTGTCAGAGGAGAGAAGAGTGCAGAACTATGTCTGAATGTCATTAAATATCCTAACAAAGTGGCGGTACTGATTCTCAGGGTTTACAAAAATGAACAGAAGACACAGCAGCATATTCTGTAGATTTCTTTGGTTATGCTTACCTTCACTATTATCTTATTTTTTCTATCATTTTTATTATAGTTTTGTTTAGACAATTTAATATGACTTACACTTCTGGGAAGGGCCTGTGGCACTTCTCAATAGAACTACTTCTGCCTCCCATTTTTTATATGAAGACTTTTTCTGTAGGTGTGTTCTGAGAATCCCTATTAGGAGAGGGAATGGGTCATGTGTAGCTGGGCAGGGACTTTCAAGTCTATTAGCAGAACTCTTTATGTTCCATATCCCAAACAAATTCTTAAGTGTAGTGAACATGCTGAAAACACAGACCTTTGAAATGTTTGCGTCCCTGTGTTAAGGTCACAACTGTGTGCTACTTTTTGAACACCTTCAATTTAGACACATGATGACATTCCTGTTGAGAGTCTGGCTCAAAAACTACTGTGGGTCCTGAGAAATTCAAATACAGAGGAGTGGTTGGTATACATGGAGTTTGCAGTTAAAACCAGTTTAATCAAATCTACCTCTAAAAAATCACGTGTATCAAGTGTAGGTCTTCTCCAGGTCATTCATAAAGGTGTTAAACAAGACAGTTCCAGGTGCAGGAAAAGCATATTCCTTCCAGTTGTTGCCACTAATGAAAAGAGGAAGGAAGACATGGTTTGGCACACCTGACACAATTGCTGGCCATCAGAAAAGTCTGGAGATAACATAAGGTGTGCATTTACAAAGAGCTTTACAGGCCACTTGACTGACTTCAACCTGGAGCAGTGCCTAGAACAACATCTTGCACTCCCTCTGGTCACTAACCTCTGTTCTGCTCCCACCTGTGCACCACAGATGAACTCTCCCTTGCAGACAGCTTTATTGTTAGAGCCAACATAGCAGTCCAAGAGTGAGTGGACATGAAACATGTAGAAGTGGTACTACCTCCTGCTCCTACTGCAATAACGTCCCAGCCTATCCATGCTGATCTACACTATCACAAGGGCTTTACTGGAAGACAGAATATTTTTTCAAAGCAGACATGACCCTCTCATTCTTAAATTTATCTTGCTTTGTTTATGAAGGAAAGACAGTGATTTGCAATCCAGAGCACAGAAGAAAAAGCCACTTCTGGCCCAGACCCATTCCCAGTCAAGCAAACATTGTTACTGACAACCCTCTGGGTATCTGGCTGAAGCATTCTAATTCAATATGAAAGGCTATTTACTTTAGGTTTTAATTTAGCTTTCTCATATATCTTCTATGCAGCCATAAAAGCACCTTTTTCAATTTTAAATCAGGTAGAAAATATCAGCATCTCGATTCTGGTGTAGAAGGTGAAATATCAAAAATATTAGTATCCATCTAAGTAATTTTTAATGAATTGAGCCTTTTATACAACAACAGATGAACTTGTCCCTTTGACAGAGTAATACAATCTAATCTGTTCTTATTTTTGGATTAATTTCAAAAACTGTCTCTCTGCATTTGACAACATTCACTTATCTGTCTTTGTGCTATTTTTCTTTCTCAAAATAAACCTTAAGCCCTACTTTTACCTTCATTTCTAATTTCCGTATTGGGGGAAGATGTCTTACTCTGAAAGGCCTAGAGTTAAATTGAGAAATCCTTGCCAATGTATAGTTTTATTTGCATTTACCTGGTGAAAATATAAAGAGTATATTTCTTGTCCTGGCTTGAAGTACACAGGCCCTGAGATATTCAATCCATGGGTTCTACTCTGACACACATGTTTTTTATTAGCTGGACCATGCCATCCTTTTACCCTGTAGACCTTCAGGGAAGTAGAAGACAGACATTGGTGGTGTTACATTCTTCAAAAAAAATCTAGTATCCATGCTTGATTTATGCAGGTTTTCAATCGAGAAAGCTTAGGCTCCTTCTTTTCATTATATATAATGGCTCAAATAATAAAGACAAATAAACACATATTTTATGTGTTAAATTATATGTCATAAAAGTCTAAAAAAAAAAAAGACAAAATACATTTTGAGTCCATCTGCTCTCATGAACCTTCTTAGTTTTCCTGTCACATCACAGTTCATGACAAATTCCTTTGTCTCCTTTTCCTGATATGCAGCTATTTCTGTTTCTGTGCACCCACTGCCAGAGTCTGACCTCAGTAACATTGGTGCTGTTCCAGTGTAAATCCAGAGTGGCCCCCAGTGTCTGGATGAAAGTCTGATACTCTTGGTTTGATCCAGATAAAACAGTAGTAATGCTTGCTGGCAGAAGGCAACATTTTTGGGGATTTGACAAGAACTGTGACCAGACTTCAGACGGAGGGCAAACATGTATATCCATCTGTTGTCAAGACAATCTACAGTCCCAGGGTCTGTTGGGTTTGGCTGCAGAGGGTCTGCTGTTGGTCCCATGGGCTGGATTCACGGGCTATGTTCTCAGGATCCTGTACTCCAGCTTTCTTTCCCACTGCTGTCTGCTGTCATGGGACCAGCCAGAGCCCCAGTGCACTGTGCAAGAGCTCTCTGGACCAGCTTCTTCCTCTTTGGCACAGGCCCTGTCCTACCCTTAGGCAATTGTCTCTTCCAGATAGTGCTCTGCAGTGGACTGAAGTGGTAGACTGTGCTCTGCTGAAGAAGAGGACTCTTTCAGGATTTTGCAGATACCATAGCACAGATGTACAAACTCCAAGCTATTTAATGATCTTAGTCACGCTCTTCTAGATTACATAAAGTGTAAGAAACTTTTCCTAAAAAGTGGAACCAATTGTAGTGTTATATACATTAAACAACACAGACATTAACTCCAAACTATATCTTTGAGCTTCCTGACTCACTGATGGCACCATCCCATTAGTGTTTATGGAGGCCAAGGGAAACAAAAAGAGTTGTGCTCTAAGCAGCTCACTCTTCAAGGAAGGAGCTACTGCTGGAGAAGTACATCTTGTTGGGGTTTTTTTATGAAAAACTGGAACCTTTAACAAAAGCCAGTTGATCATACCTGAATCTGAGTCAACATCAACAGGCTGGGACAATGAAAATTTGTTCTTTTTTTGTCCTGCCTTTTCAATTTCATACAACCTATAGAAAAATTTTATTCACTATACCTAATAGAGGAATGATGTTCTTCCTGCTTGACACCTCCAAAGACATACAGATTTGTCTCATTTATCATGGTCTTTGCTCTTCTGGTATTGCCTTACTACACTGTTTGTATTCCATGTGTCTTTTAAAACATCTCCTTTACTCATCTCACTTTATTGATTTACTTGCTGAGCTTCACTTCTACTCTGTTTCCATTTCAGTCTGACTGTATACACAAGTCCTGCTTCCAGGACTCTCACACAGTTTGCATTTCCACCTAGATTCTGGGTTTTAACTGAAGTCTGTATCAAACTGTAATTTTCCCATTATGTTTGTTGATCAGACACTGAATGGACTTCTAAGTAGGGAAGAAATTTGAGCTGCTTATGTTACTAGTATGTCTATGCCAAATAAAATCAGTATTAGAATAATTATATTACCATAACCCAAGAACTTCCTGGATCTGTGGGCTGGTGGAGGAAATCCAAGGCCACTACATGCAAGTATGACATGACTGTCATTTCTACTTTTTGTGCCTGCCACCCTAGTAAACAGCAATAGCTGACAGGCACTGGCTGTTCTGGCACCCTCAGAGGGTGACATTTCTTACTCTGCTCAGTGGTCCCATTACTCCATTACTCATCTGGGAATTGCACCCCTTCCATGTTTCAGCCACAACACTGTTCTGTGAGTCAAAGGCCTGACACAAACCTATTCTGAGAAGTCTGAAAGTGAAGGGCAGCTTCAGAGAAATGCCCCAAACTCCTGGCCAGGGTTTGAATTCAATATATAAGCTAGGGATTGGCCTGTAATCCTCACACTGGGAACCATCTGCTCATATGCTAAACAAAACTTGTAGGACGACAGCAGCAAATTCAAAATGTTATTAAACTTGAAGGGAGTCAGACTATATATGTCCTCCTGTTTGCATTGAATATTGCTTGAATATCTATTAAATTACAGTAAGCAATCAAAAGATATCCAGTGCAACAACTGCTATACCCACTGACCTTCAAAAAGTGTCATGGACTCTTAAAACCAGAATTGTACTCATGGTTTGTTACTGAATTCCTTACTGTTCCTCTGAAAACAGATATCAGTCTGGGAAAATGGTTCTCATTTCTGCTGGCTTTGGAGCTCTTAAACTCTCTGTGGATCTAGGTCTGACTGCTGCATCTGACTACATTAGAATTCTGCAATGTGCTTCGTAACTTAAATCACTCCACCAGCCTGACTGTAGTCAGAAGAGGACAGCCCAGTTCAACTTCCAGTGGAACACTGGTCATACTAGTGTTTAGCATCTGTTTTGATTGTGCAGACACAAGACAAACTGCAGTTTTGTTCTCTAAATACTGTATAGCTTGGACTCATCACATCTCCTGCTGGAGTGCCACCACTGTACTGATTAATATGGCCACAGGAGCTGAAGTCCCCACAGTTTAAAGAGAAATGACTTATCATCATGATCTTATGAGGCCCCTTGTCTTTGCAATTTCTTCTACCTGTTGGAAATACAGTATCTCGTATCTGTTTACTTTCAAGAAAAAATTCATTTACAGGAATAGCTCATGCAAGACACAGGCTGCTATTTATTCCTCACCAATGATGCACTGTTTAGTTGATATTATTTCTATAGGATGCCTATGTGAAATCTTCTGTTTTAATTGTCCTGTGCCACAATTTCACAGTAGAGTACTTGGAGGGGAAATAAGAAATACAGAGACATTTAAAACACATATAGTAGTTGCCAATCAACATAATACAGAGTGATGTCTGTGCAGAGGCACTGCAGATGGCTGTGCAGAGCACAGTTCCTGGAGCTGTTCATCTGCACCCTGCAGCATGACTAGATGCCAACTCTCACCCTGCCCATCTCCCCTGTGCCCATCTCTCCCAGAGCCCAGGCAGGCAGATCCAGCTTCTCTCCCCCAGCACAGATACACCTTCCATCTGCCAGAGTCTGACAAGGGATTATTCAAGCACTGTAAGGGGAAGAAGGATATACCCACGGAGTTGCTGCAGTCTAGTAACTTGACTCCTGATCTGCACCATTCTTTCAATCATCATCAGGCAGGATCAACTGCTCATTGCATTCACTACACTTCTTTTTCTCTGTCCCAGATCAGGAATGCATCCCTGTTTAGCAGAAAATCAGTATGCAAGCTGAAATGTCATTAAAGCTGTCAAAGTAAGGCTGAAGGAAGATATGTAGCTGCAGGGAGGTGTTGTCATGACACACAAGAGCTGGGTGCTTAACTTCAATATGATGTAAGGGTCCAAAGTATCCTAAGAATTGAAAATGGTCTTTGGAGACAGCAAACAAAAAAGTCCCGCTTTACTCTAAAAAAACCCAGAATACCTTATGGCAGGTTCGCCAAAGAAGAACCAGCTGTGAAGCAGAAATTAAGATACTGATTAGCACAAATCAGTTGCCCATGTAGGCAAATACAAGTTATTTACTGTCCAGGGAGTCCCAAGATAAATCTATGAAAACATCACAGGACTAAACTCATTTCACTTCATTTTAGCTATGCAGAAGTTAAATTTCTGGTATCAGCTGCACAAAGAGGCTATCCGTAGCCAAAGAGGAGACCCACAGAAACCTCCAGCTCTATGTCCTCCCCCTGCTCTTACCTGCCCTACTAGAAAGTATTGAGTTGCCTGTGAACTCTCTTCTTCACCGTTTTCAGGGGGAAAGGGGACTGTGTCTGGCTCTCTAAACCTCTTAGGTAGGTCTCATCAAAGAAGTTATGCCACTGGCACATCACATCCTACGCATCATTACTCTGTGGCTCTACTAAGTGTACTTTAATTCTCAGAGCAGTTATGTTGCAGCTAACTGGAAGATAGTTTGCAAACTTCAAGGAGATAAATGAAAATACCAGTAGGCAGAACACTGCAGTGGCTGTTAATGTCTGAGGTGCTTGGTTTTTTTCTTCGAAGATTCATTTCATTGCAGTGGCAGTAAGCAGTACTACTGCAAAGCTTTGACGGTGTGTCATTCAGTGCTCTCATCATGATTTTTGCTCTCAGATACATGCTGCAGTCACAGCCCGACTGGTCCATGTGCTTCCCACTGAAGCTGAACAGGGAATCCCCATTTCAGGCTCAGAGCTGACAAGAGGAGTCCTTCAGCAAAACAAGTAACGTCATCTGCATCCTTGCTAACACTCGTATTCCCTGGGGGACTACAAATGAAGTGTGAAGCTACACAGGCACTCAGTGGGAAGGGAACATAATTGGAAGGGACTCTGAATTTCTACATTCTCATTCTTGCTTCCAAACAAGCAGTAAGCTCACTTTGGGATCCCTTGAAAACACTGTATTATGAAACAGGAAACCAGGAAAGTCTTTAAAAGCACCTTGGCTCTGCTAATGTCCATGACCTAAAAAGTAAGGCTGGGAAAGAGGCTACCAGAAAGTTGTTTACCCATCAACAAAGATGTTGTCAAAGAGATTTGTCCAGTAGACTAATGTCTCCCAAGGCAGGTGGTGACAAGTGTTCAGCTTCAGAGCCTGTCTGTGCAAAAATTGAAATCAACAGGCTTATGTTTTGGCTGCTGTGCAGAACTTTACCTAACTGTCTTCATTAGGAAACTGCTTATTTTTATTCTCCCGCCCATGTATTTTGCAGCCACTAGGAATCTGTTCTATACTGAAAGAGAGGATGGTGACCCTTAGTCCTGGGTGTCCAAGACCTTCAGTCTGCATAGCTCACTGCCGTTAACACAAGGTCCTGCATATCTCAAATCTATGGCACATACACTGGTGGTGTACAACGGAGCAGGAAGTCAAACCCACCTCATTGCAGTCCTCTACTACTCCCACAGCCCACTAGGATATGTCAGACATGCATCACCTGTAAATGTAAGACCTACCTAGGAAACTCCCCTCCTCCCCACAAATCCTTACATCTGAGTTTCAATCCGTCTTGTACAAAGCTGCTGTTTCCAGCTATTTTTAATACTCTAGTTATTAAGGTCAAGAAAAATTTTCCCTGTCTTTCTAATAGGCTTCCTTTAGGTACTAGAAAGCTGCTCTAAGTTTTCTCCAGAGCCTTCTCTTCTCCAGGCTGAACAACCCCAACTCTCTCAGCCTGTCATTATAGAAGAGGTGTTCCAGCTCTCTGATCACCTTCATGGCCCTCCTCTTGACCACCTCCCAGAAATCCATGTCTTTATTGCGCTGAAGACACCAGAGGTGGGCACAGTATTCCAGCTGGGAGAGCAGAGAAACAGAATCACCTCCTCCAACCTGCTGGCCACACTCCTTTTGATGAAGTCCAGGAAGTGGTTGACACTCTACCATGTCTGATATAGTAGCACTCAACAGTGGTGTGACTTTGTTGAGGCTTCAATAGTCCACTGTTAGGATCCTCCTCCGTTAGATTTTTGCACTGGCCATCTGGGACTATTAAAGGGAAAATGAGTTTTACTGGTCACTTCTTCACTCTCCAGTGGTCAAATGAGATTCTCCAGTGGCCAAATAAGCTTACAGATTGATACCTCTCAACTGAACCTCTCCATTGATAAGATACTGTCACCAGTGAACTGTCACGATAGCAATCAGTACCTGCTATTGATTAACCCCTGGCAATCCCACCATAGAGGGATCCTCTGAGATACCAGGCAAGTTAGATAGATGTTTCATCTTCCCCATACTCAGGGGAGCTCCACCAAAAGCAATTTTGGGTCTTTGAAGTACCCTATCCTAAGGTAGTCTATGTCGAAGCCTTTGGTCCAGTCAAAATGGGGTGTTTTTACTGCTCATTTACAGATAAGCTTACCTCAGTTTCCAACACAGACAGGTCTTGGGAGCATCCTGTCACTCCAGAAATACAACAGGATTCTGCCTTTTTGCAGTCTGATGTCACTAGGGTACACTATGCACTAGTGTCCACTAGAGCTTTATGGTTCTGTGGGACTAATGTGCCAGGCCATTGGATCCACATAGTTCAGTAAATTAGGTTGTCCCTTTCCTCCACTTGGCTGAAGTCAGGACCCCACTTAGTCCCTGTCAGAGTCTTCATTACTTGCCTGTTGTAACTGCAAAACAGAAGTAAAGATCAAAAGTACTATCAGCTCTGTGCAACAGACACTGAAGCAGTAATTTTCCTGGATGGATGCTTTTTGGCTGGTGTTTATCCTTGCAGTTCCTGTACTCAAGCTTCTAGTCTCCATATAGGTTCCCCACCCTGCCTCATCACACCCTCTACCTTGTCACTCAGGAAGAACTACAGGATTGCACATGGTGTGTGCCACTGGTACCCTTTCTGTTGAGCAGAAAAAGGCTGACTCTTAATAGCTGAGACCTTGAGTTGGAGTGCTTGAGCAAGAGCTGTGCTTCTCAGCTGGCTCAGTCATTTTTGGGGTCAGTTCCTTCACAGCCAAGATGCAGGTCCACATGGAGGAAGCAAGACTGTCTTCATATTTTTTCTGCCAGCTATCAATCTCTCTCCTTTAGTCGCAGGACTTGGCTGAAGTCCAGTTGTGAATGAGTGTGGTTACACTAAGATAGATAGTATAACTACAAAAATCAGAGTGCATAGCAGAGAAGTGCTCTTAGTGCTGCAGAGAGAAAGATGGGACCCATGGGGGGAGGTTTTTCGAGATTTAGGATTGGATATCACCTGGTCACTACATTTTTCTAAAATATAATCCAGTATGCATGACCTGGAGGAAAAACCATTAACCAGTGTTTTGAAGAGACCAGGTGGAAAAAGATGTCAGAAGTGGAAAGTCAGCAGCATTTTAATCTTGAGGAGGAGAGAGCTGCAGGCCCAAAGCAGGAAAATCACAAAAGTTAATGAGGATTGAACATACATATATTTGCATTCAACCACTGCTTTCATCAGGCAGTGCTGATGTGGCTGAGGTGTGGTACATCCACAGTATCCAACTTGCCAGTCCTCTCAGCATCAAGGATTTTCCATCAGCTGCAAGAAGGAGCCACAGCTGTGCATTAAGGAACATCTTCTTCTCTGTCTATTTCTCCACATCATCTTGGTGATTTTGTGACCCCAGAAGGGTCAAGCTGTTCTTTGCAGCCTGAGTGTGACACACAAGTTGTGAGTAACAGCCTGAGTCTTGAGTCTGACAGGATCAGCTACCTCCAGCTCATACAATTGCACCTCAAAAGGTTGGAAAAGTTGAGACAGTATGGTTATTTTTCCCAAGACACTGTGCAGTTTACTAAGTGAGTGATTGGCTTTTTTGCTACACTGCAGCCACCTGACAGATCTTTCAGCAAGGTAAATCAGAAACTAGCAAGAAGGCATTACAAGGAGAGTCACTAACAACGATGGTGCCAGAAATTTCAGGTCCATGTGTTGAATCATGGGTCCTGCTGGTACAAAGACTTCTGAAAAGAAACCCAAAATGTGTGTATTTCCAGAGTTGAGAACACAATGAAACACTGCTTAAATGAAACCATCTTCCCACCCTAAGCGTTACACCCAACACATCTCCTAAAAGCTCACCTAAAGCAGCAGTTTCAGAAATGTCGCTAAAAGAGCATGTGTTACCTTTCTACTTTTTAGTTAGACCATTCAGCATGTCCACTATTCCCTGAGGTGTCTAGCAGGGGGATGTGCTTCCCTGATCTTCTAGGGACAAGTTAGTTAGACTGGCGTTATTGTTCTTTCAGGCTAACAGTTACAGCCATTAGTGAGGGTTTTGTTGCACAGTGTTGGACTGCTGACTTGGATCCATGACAAGCTGCATAATTAAACAGCAAATCACCTGAACTGCACCTACAGAAGTTTTGCATAAACAGAAATAGTTTTCTTTGTTAGTTTCTTCCAATACATTGATGACTTTTCTGTGAGTGTGTAACTGAATCTTTATGAAATGATTGTAATAGCAGCCTGGAGTAGTGGGGGGAAAACCAGATTTTATTCGCTTGCATAAAATGTCAAAACGTGGATCAGACTGGCTGAACATCCAGAAATTCTTTCCATTGGATCACCAGATTTGCCAACCATTCTAGGATGTCTTTTTCAAAAAATGAAGATGACTTATGAAATCGTGTAGCTTGAGTAAAGACAGATACTGTTTCCAATAGGAGGGGTGAATTTATTTCGGAGTTTTATATTATCTTTTTTTTAAGTCTTATATTTAGGGATTGTTTTTCTTCCCAAAATAGTCAAAGATGCTTTATGTCATAGTAAATGGTCCCTAAAATGGTCATCTTTGTTTGTTAAATGACACATTATCTTATTCTTAGCATTTAATATAATCCTTTTGGAGTCCATTAGATCTTGTCCAAGTTGCTGATCATGTAAAATTCCAAAATATTTAAACAGAGACCAGAAACAGCACAAAGATTAATAAACAAAGTATGACTGGACAGCTTTATGGGCAAAGAGAAGTGCCCATTTGGGTATTTCTTTTTCGTATGTGGGCACAAGGAGGTGGGGGATGAAAGTTGATTATCCTTGCAGAGTGTTACTACTGAAATTGTAACTTTGTGGTAAATGGTTCTTTAGTAATGAAACTGAGAGGGAGAAAAATAAGTGATATACAGTCTTTAAAGGCAAGCCTAAACCTTTCTGTTCAGAACTTGTGTGTACATGTGGCAATCAGAATGAAAACTGATAGGTATGAATTACTAAATTTGATGTTGCATTTAGTGGCTACAGATGTTGGTGACAAAATTCTGTCAGATTCCTCTGCTCTGTATGCACACTCAGCAAAACATCATGAAAAAGCAAAAGAACCTTTGGAGAGTCTGTGCATGCCTACAAAATCTGAGGCTTGAAGAATTGTGGCGAATGAGAATAAAAGCCACTGCATATATGCATATATATGCATATCCTTATATGCCTATGTGAATATGTAGGATATACATATTCTTGCTGCACATACATGCTGCACTGAATAAGCAAGTTCAAACTGAATTTGCCATCTGGAGAAGTCATAGATGGAAACTGTGTGCTGGAACAGCCATAAACCACTCAATCTGACATTATTTTTCCTACCTCTGTCACTAGAGTTTCTCAATGCGTCCTTTTTCAGCAATGTAGCTTAGTGTCAAGACATCCAACCTCAACTTATTCAAGTTATTGACTCTCAGATGAAGGCAGAGCACATCTGACAGCACCTGTTCTGCTGAATGCGACCAAATAACTCAGTCTGAACCCAAAAGCAAACTACACTCCTACTGAGCAGTCACAAAACCTTCAGACTGGTTCTTCCGGTTAAAAAAGACTGTCCTTCCACTTCACTGAGACCATTGCCTTTTATTGCTTACTAGGATCATATCAATGCTTAAGACCAAGCAGTATGTCTTATACAACAGCACTTCTGCACTGCATTCTTCACTGCTTAGCTCAGCAGGTAATATATGGTTCAAGTCATCCTGGCTGCCACTGATTTGGTAGAAGTACAGTTCCCGTGGTGGTAGTAGTGCACACACTCCTCTTTCACCCTTGTGAGAGGCTGCATCTCTTTATCAAGCAGCTTAGGAACCGAACTGCTTTTGGCCTGAGACTCCTATTTCTGGGGTCAATACACTATGTCTTGGTGGGCTGCACCAACTCTGAAACCTGCCAGACTTCAAAGCTGTGTAGTATATATTGTATCATATAGGCCATGATTTTTCTGTGTTCTCTGCCTCCCCAGACACAGTTTTTGCATGGAAGATGAAAAGTCAACCCTGTGAACATCACAGTAGCTGCTTTTATCCAGTCCTTCCCAAGAAAACCAGGCAGATCCTTGAACAAGCCTGGTTTTGTCAGAAGATAGATTTACAAAGGAAAGGTTTACCTCAAATGACCTTAGACTAAAGTTGTAACCCACTCCCCTCTGTACTTCAGCTTTGTAGCAGTGGATTTCTATATGGGTAAACAAGCCAAGATCCAGGTGTTGACACCTATGGAGAATGATTCCAGAATGTTACAGGACACTGCTTTACGTGTAGAGACCATCTAACCTGAGTACTTGAACGTATGTTTCTAAGATTTAGTACTAGCAACTTTTCCATAGGAAAGGTGATATTTCAATTTCCAATTTCCAATTGCAAATAAAATACTACAGCTGGAAAAATATACATACTGGAATTCACAAAATTCCCATGAAAATGAGAGAGGAAGTCTTCTCCTAGTTTGAAGTTATATATGGAAAAGACATTAGATACTGTCATAATCTGAATTGAAGCCCGATATCTTTTATCCTGTCATTAATGTGGAAAAATCAGTGACTTAATAGGTAAAAATAATGTCTATATGAGCAGTCTTCAGCTTTTCATTTCAGCTTTTCAGAATGTGGAACTTCAGGTACTGCAGTGGAGCATATCACTGGAAAATTCAACCTAGAAATGCAACTGTTTAAAGACGCTATCCTAGGGAAACATATAAAATCTTCTTGCCTTTTTTTTTTTCCTTGCTTTCTTCATAGCAGGATTTTAAGTTCATTGAGATCACAAGGAAAGAGAAATAACACAGAGTCTTTTGTTTAAGGCTCAGATATTTAGATCCTTCTCCATGGACACCCCCTTGTCGTGGGGGAGAAGCTTGCGTGCCCTTATGAGGTTGTGAGCTGTGCTGGCGGTGG
>JAWWEE010000105.1:82651906-82711657 GCA_035221455.1 Xenops minutus | reverse complement strand
GCCACCAGCGTGCTTGTAGCAAGCGTGGGTAGAGCCCTTGTAAATCTTCGTTCGCGAAGCCTAGCCATGATGATGAGATAAAAATCAAGATTTTGAGATGCTAAGTTAAATGCAAACCTTCTCTCAAATCCATCTGTGAGGTAGGTGATGGTCAGTATCTCACACAATAAATCATCAGATTTATATATTGCTTTGATTTTATTTCTCTGCAATCTCAGAAGAAATGCCAGATATTCTGATCTTACAGAAGGGAGTGTGTACTCTATATTGCAGGAGCCCTGTGAGTAAGAGCAGGAGTGCAACCTACTTGGAGTAACCAACAGTCAAAACCCATTGAGTTCAGTAGGTCTTTGGGTCAAGTATTTGAGCCCTGTGGATTCTTCCAACTCCTGGTTAGTGAGAGTGGAGGCATTAAATACCTACTGCTTGGGGGGGCTAAAGAAGCAACTATTGTGGCATTTAAACAGAAACAACTGTGCACTAAACACAATAAAATTTGTAACTCAGAGCTGCTTGTGGACTTCTTATTTTTTTTGTCTCAAAAAAACCTCTGGGCATCTTGGAGGGGCTGAAATTACCAGGAGTCCTCAAGTAACCATGACCTGGAATGCTGGACACCCATCATTGGAGGTGAGGAAGCAGAGGAAGCCAAAGGCACTGTGTTGTTAGTACAACTGGTTTTAATTGCTCTAAATATAGAACAAGAAACAGTTTCAGATTTCATTGAAGCCAGTGGCAAATCACTGAGTCTGGGCCTACAGATCTGCTTTTCTCACTATTAAGTTCTCCTTGCTTTTCAGAAAATTCAGATTGTTTTTAGTGATATTTCAATTTCTCATCAACATGCTGCTGTTACTTGTTATTTCCAGGCAATTCTATAACCATGTATGACTCAACTTACAAATAGTGGCCTTAGTGCAACTTTCCGTTTTGTGCTTATTGTCTTTCAGATTTCTCACTGCTTATACTTACAGATGCTAGTGATGCTCAGTTTTTCACATTTTCCTACATAATGCCACCTGCTATCCTTATCAGTGCACCTCAGGATTATATCATACTCTCCAGTACACTCAGCTGTCTAAAGGAAATTTTCAGCTCAGTTTTCACTGTGAAGAAAAGAATTTGCTGGACAGTATATGAAGTTCCAGATGTGACAAAGTCTGGTGCTCAGGCTCCCTAATGCAAAGTACAGCAAAGTGTTAATAGATTTTACTGAATAATCAGCTTGAAAAGGAATAGGGGATTTAAGCCATCCTTTATTGGTAGAAACTCCAGACAAGTGGGCAACTCTCAAAGGTTTTTTGTAAGCGTTTTTGGTGTCTCATGACCTATTGAATTTTGCATTTGTATTACCCTGAGCAAACTTCTGTGGTTCTCATTACAATTTATGTATAACCTGCACTGTTTGCAGCCAAGGCCTAAAGATGAGAACAAATCTCTGAGGACTTAAAAGTGGCAAAAGAGTAATCTGACCCCAGAGGGGAACAGGAGGAGAGTGACTGCGAACAGGGCTGGTTCAGGTAAAATCTGAACTGCCACCCATTCACTATGACAAAGAAATGGGGACACAGGAAACAGTTTCCATCAAGCCTGTTAGAAAAGGTACAATACTACAGATGCCATATCATTGGAACAGACTCTCAAAATTAGACTTTTATCAATGAAAACCTAGTTATTTTTTCATTCTGTTATCTACTGCTTGCGCTAAAGCCATCATCATCTCTGGAGAGTGCCCATTTCTAGAAGTGATTTTATGAGAGAGAGATGCCCTTCCACCAGTTTTCATCCTTTAGTTCTGTTCTGTGAGGTCATGGGCCTCCAGAGACTTACTGGTTTTTAATTGGTAGTTGGTTTGTAGGTTCTTGGGGTCAAAGGCTGCAAGTGGAACAACAGATCAAACGCGCACTGTGCATATCAAAAACGAACAGTCTGCTCCAAGAAATGGTTTCAAACTCTGCTCATGCATCTAAAGAGAAGGCAAACAAAATCTATTGCATGACCAGGGCTCCCAGCGGAGCTGGAAGTTGAAGTGCAATGTGACATGTATGCAATGGATAAGCCTCTGCAGCACCTCAAAAACCACACCCACTTCCCAGTGTAGTAGCCCAAGTTTGTTGTTCACAGGTTGCTAATATTTTTTTTTTCTTCACAGTCTTTTTCAGCAACAGAGACCTTAACCACAAAATAACACTGCAGAAGTGGGGTTAAAACAAACAAACAAAACAAAAACAAACAAACAAAAAACCCTGAAATTCTGTCTGGGGCAACTGTAGCCCCTAAAACAAATGAGAGAGAAACACTTAGCTGCCAGGCACACCAAAACCATGAGGACACTATACAGGACATGGCAAAAGAGCTGGATGAGAAAGGTTTGCTATTGAGCTGTGCTGGGAAGCATGGGAAAAATGAGAAGAGGATAAAAAGTATTTCAAGGCAGAAGAACAGTAAAAAGTGCAAACAGTGGGAAAGGGAGGGATGGGAATTTACTGCATCATTTTGGGTGGAACTAGTGGTCAGGACTCGGCTTGGGATGTATTTAAGGAGCTACTCTTTTAAGAAGGATCCACAGTACAATATATGGGACATCGTAAAACAATTTCAAAAGTGGGATATGATGCAGGAAGTAAATCCAGTAAGTGTAAGTATAATCATGAAGGAATTCTACAGGATTGAGGTTTAATATGTCAATTCTCACATCGACATAGTTCAAAAGAATAAAAACCCAGACAAGGAATGAGTCACCTTGATGTTATCAGTCAAAGTCTCATCCCGGCACTCTTCCCCAGAAGACTGTCCCTTGCTCAATCCTCTTCTTCTAGATTTTACATCATCTCTGTGTCTTCTCCCAGGCAAGAATGAGCTCAAGGTGGTAGATGCTGTAACATTACACAGGTGCACAGCCTCCCTTCTGGCTGCCAAGCACTAACTGCTGCAGCCACGCCAAGGAGATAGCTACACACTGAGAGCCACAAGACAGAGACATCAGGAAATGAAAACTCAGCAATAACGTTTGATATCAATTCTTCCATTGCTTTTTCTCAGTGCCTTTAGCAAAAGGCCTGTGCCTTAAACCAGCGTCATTCAGCTTCAGTGTTGAGACAGCTCAAAGGCTCAGAAGTGCTGAAATTCCATGGGGCAAACAGACCTGCTGGCTAAAAGTCCTTGCTCTGCTGATCCTTTCTCTCTGTATCTGCTGCAGTTTTTAAACATAAATCTTTCTACTTCTCACCTCCTGGCCAGGTCCTGGTGAGACATATTGATCCTATGCCTGTACCCATACTCAGCACACATTGTTTCCTGTTAGTTTGAGCTATGAAATGCTAATTATATGTCAGCTTTGGAATATGATGGATGTCTTCTGGTTTAACCTTTGTCAGCAACTCAGCCCCATGTAGCCACTTGCTCAATTCCCTTAGTCAGATGGTGGAGAAAATTAGAAGGGTAAAAGTGAGAAAACTCATGAGTTGAGATAAAGACAGTTTAATAGGGAAAGCTAAAGCCATGCACACAAGAAGAGCAAACCCAGGAATTCATTCTCCATTTCCCATTGGAAGGTAGGTGTTCAGCCATCCTAAGGAAAGCAGGGCTCCATCATGCATAACAGTGTCTTGGGAAGATTAAAGCTGTTGCTCCAAAAATTTATCCACTTCCTTCTTACCCCAGTTTTATATGGTGAGCATGATGCCATATGGTATAGGATGTTCCTCTGGTCAGTTGAGATCAGCTGTCCTGGCTGTGTCATCTCCCACACTTCTCGTGCACAACCAGCTTCCTCACTGGTGGTGTGGGTTGTGAAGCAGAAAAGGCCTTGATGCTGTGCAAGCCCTGTCCAGCAATAATGAAAGCATCCCTGAATTATCACTACTGTTTTCAGCACAAATCCAAAACATAGTTCATACTGGCTATTCTGAAGAAAATTAACTCTATCCCAGCCAAAACCAGGACAATCTCCTTCTGCCTGGTCCTGTCAAGGGAATGTGGGACATTTGCTTGTAGCTGCCTGACCAGCCAGAGAGGGCAGAGGACTCTAAGGGCAGAGGAGCAAACCTGAAACAATTTTCTCCTACCCAACTTGAAGGGTTTGCTACAAGAAAGTATTTTAAATATTTGTTTGCTCTGGCTGTGAGTGCACAATAAGGAAGAATTTAAGGGCAGCTGATCCTGCCTCTGGGCAAGCGGACATTGCAGAACACTCTTGCTGGCTCTTTCCACCCCTTGGGAATCTCATGCAGTTTAACAATGCGAAGTGCAAGGTCTTGCACCTTGGCCAGGGCGATCCCTGGTATCAATACAGGCTGGGGGGTGAACAGATCAAGAGACATCCAGAAGGAGCTGGGGTGCTGGTGGATAAGATATGAGCCAGCAATGTGTGTTTGCAGCCCAGAAAGCCAATTGTATCCTGGACTTCATCAAAAGAAGTGTGGCCAGCAGGTCGAGGAAGGTGATTCTGCCTCTACTCTGCTCTCATGAAACTTCACCTGGAGCACTGCATCCAGCTGTGGGGTCCCCAGTGAAGGAAGGATACCTGTTGGAGCAGGTCCAGAGAAGGGCCACCAAGATGATTCAAGAGCTTCTTGTGAGGAAAGGCTGAGAGAATTGGGATTGTTCAGCCTGCAGAAGAGAAGGCTTCAGAGTGACAGAAGCTGTGGATGCCCCACCCCCAGAAGTGTTCAAAGGTAGGTTGGATGGAGCTTTGAGCAACCTGTTCTACTGGAATGTATCCCTGCTCATGGCAGGGGGGTTGGAAGTAGATAATCTTTCTGATCCCTTCCAACCCAGTCCATTCTATGATTCTATGGTTCTGTGGTTCTGTGATTCTCTGATTTTCTCTGATAAAGGGATTACACAGACTGACAGCTTTAGGGTTGTACACCAGTAGCACTGAGCACCCGCCAGGTGTAGAAACAGCCTATATACAGGTCCACTGCTGCTTCACATCCCCCTCCCCCCTCATCCCACTACATTCCAGCAGTTTCAGATATTCTCAACAACTGGCTGGGACCCCTGTGAGGAGCTGAGAAATCCAACAGTTGTGCCAGGTACTCATGGGGCTGTCTCCAAACTACCCGGCTCACAAGTGGGAAAAAAGCTGATCCACAGCAGGTCTGCAGCATCATGTCTTGCTAGGAAGCTCAAAATCTCTAGATGGTCTTTGTGACAGCAGATATCCTTTTGTAGATTATTGCCAAAACTCAGAGGCCTGTAAAACAAGCTGGGAAGTGTCCACTAGGGAAAAAATGCCCCCTGCCCTACTTGAGAAATTAATAAATGTCAGAGAAGAAATCTGAAGACATAATAATGGTTGTGAGGATTCTCTCTTACAGCCGCAGTGCCAGATTATTTACTGGAGACAAATTTTTCCTATTTGAGATTTGTCTGAAGGAGTTTTTTTCCTTAAAAATAGGTAAACAAAGGTTTATGAATGAAAGGCACTTTGGGGAAAAAAATCAACCGAACACACAAAATTAAATTTCAGTGTCAAAATGTTTGGATTTAGCACAGAAGGAAGAATGGTATTTCATGCAGGCATCCTTCTAGGAAAAGGAAGGCCACTGAAGATTAATGAGGAAATAAATAGAATTAATATATGAGGGCTAAATAAGTAGGAGGTTTGGGCCGTAAGAGATTAATGAGGAACATACATTTGCTCTTGCTTTGCCCCCAGATGTATGAACTGAATTGTATTTTATGAATTTCAAGGTGAATTGAAAATGATTGAACAGCAAAGAAACTTTCTGAAGAGTTTTCACTCATAGTCCTCCTGAGACTCTTTCTCTCAGAGGTGGGAAAGGCTATATATGCTAACTCAGCAGACAATCTGCTAACTTTGGAGTTTTTAGTGATGAACAGAGGAAGTTCCTACAGAAAGTTTTGTTGGCACATGCTTTCTTCCTTTGAGCATGAGACAATTAGTGAAAAGGACTTGGTTTTGCACAGAAGTCACTGAACTGTAGCTGAATAGGTCTTGTCTTTTAAATCATATAATTAAAAGCAACAATTTAAAAGGCATTATCCGATCTTTATATTCTCAGTGCCACATGTGTGCACACATACACACATTCACTGGTCAGAAAAATTTGCTATTTCAAAACAAATTTACCACACAACTTCAGATACATATTTAGACTATGAAATTACAAAAGACAATATAATTACTAGTCTAGAAATTGATTTTTTTTATTTCTACATCGACTTCATTTTTTAAAAGAGATGAAGCATATTTTAAAATAATTTGTTCTGTTTCAGATGGAATAAAATGACTCAAATGAAGTTAAGACAAAATGAATTGTGTAATTATCATTAAATCCCTGGTTCAGTATCAATTTTCCCCCATCCTCTACTCTTTTTCTTAATTTTCAAGTGTGCTAACCTACGCATTTCCTGTCCCCGTCTGCCTTCTGAGGTTTTGTTGCAGAATCAAAACATGCTTTCCTGACCAAGCTCTCAACTTATTCACCAACCCCACTCCTGACATGGGTCAGCCATAACCAGGGGTGCGCGCGAGGAGTATCCGAAATCCACAGCTCCACAGCATTGCAGCCCACCACCATTTCCTTTGGTCTCTTTCCCTGCATACTAAGGGATGTACTGGTTTATTCCAAGTCCCTAGATGGGTGCAAAGATGGGAGATGTGTTTGAATTGGTCTTGCCACTATATCCAAAATCAGGGTAGCCTGAGTAAAACGTGGTCTGCCATGGGGACAGCTGCTGGAGTGCAGGGTGGGCCAGACATGACAGTGGAGTTTCTTGTATGTTCAGTATAAGAAAAGAGCCTAAGCAGGCCTACCTTAAAAACACTGGCCACCTTGATTCCCATTATAAGTAGTGTATGAAATCTCATGTCCCAGATTCCCGTCAAGTAACACCTGGTTTCTTCCTACAGCTCCACCAAAATTCAGCTCTTCTTTGTAAGAGCAAAGTTTGCATAATTCAGCTCTATTGAAAACAGATTTCATAAGTCACTTTTCCCCTTGTGCACATCCAGCAAATTACGCATACACCACCACTACTACAGAGGTCAAGGACAACTGCATGGTGACTCTGCCTGACCACACTTGCTCCAGGCTCCTCTTGCCAGCATCCTGCAATGGCTGTAGACACCGAGAATGGATTCTGCCAACAAAGCTTTGGGGTGACCAGGAGTAAATAACAAAATAGTGATCTGTACTTTCTATTGCAAGCCTTCTTCGAATTCTAGGGGACAGGGCAGGAGGCCTTCTGCAGCCCATGTGCTTTTTGCTCTCATCTGCCCAAAGACAGAAGAAATTACATCAACCTCATACTATGTAGGGAGTCTGAGCCACGAACTGTCACTGGTCTTTGGGAAAGTCAGCTTGGACCAGAAGGACATTCTCAGTAGTAGACTTGCCATACCTCTGATTAGTGAAGCAGTTGCTTCCCAAGAAATCACTGGGGGTTTTGTAGATTTTCCAATTTTTGCATTTACTATATCTATGAAAAACTGGATCTAAAATTATTGGTGTAAAATAAATAGGCCTTAGCCCAACCTTTCCAAACAAGAATGTCTCTGTCTATTGCACAACCACAATGATCAATATTTGAAATACTTTAAAAAAAAACAACGTTATCCTTCTGGTCTTTTTTGGCATGCTATTTAAACTATCCCTAACAAATGGATTCATTTAGAAATCCATATGCCTTTCAGAAAGTAAATACAGTTCATATTTGAATAAGTTCCTATATTTGATGCCAAGCTCTCAGTGAAAATGTCCTCTAATGTTTATCACAACATCAGAGATATGAGCCAAACTTTTGTCAATGCACTACATTATACTTTGGAGTGGAGGGGGTGGAACTATGTATTTATAAATAGCCTGTATTAGCCAGAAATTTACTGTGAAGAGCTGCATGAAGGAGATCACTCACAGGCTATCATCCCTCCAAATGGGCAGCACAACATGATGCAATAGCCTGTCTGGGGGCACAACAGGGAGTTTCAGCCCTAATTCTGAATATCTTGCCTTTTGTAGGTTTAAGCCATATATGAACTCACTGAATATTTGATGGGTCTTTTACAGCTGAAATATAAACCCTGAAAACAGGCACTGATGAGGAAAACACAGACTACACTATGACCACAGTCCACAGCTCCAATGGGAACTGCCACAGTCACAGGCTTATACTTGAGTTTCAAATCTACTAAATCACAGAAAAGCC
This sequence comes from Xenops minutus, assembly GCA_035221455.1. Lineage (NCBI taxonomy): Eukaryota > Metazoa > Chordata > Aves > Passeriformes > Furnariidae > Xenops > Xenops minutus. The sequence continues at coordinate 82,703,479 of JAWWEE010000105.1, read as the reverse complement.
TGTTATTAGGCTCCACTCCCCTCAAGTTCATTATATTCAGTGATTTGCCATCATTAAACCATCTTTCTAACAAATTTTGTTCATAAACTGCTTAGCATATTAAGATTTTTCTAAACAATTCAATATATTCAGCAGTTAATACGTATTCAGTGACACAGTGTGTCCCAGGAATATTATGGGGATAATATCAGTGGATTCACTAGTCAGCTGGTGGAGGCAGTCCTGCAGAGTGGTCAATATTTGCTTGTTAAGAAAATTACTGAACCTCATGCATTTGTCTGATAGCCATCCTAAACCGACTTAAAAAAAAAAAAAAAAAAAAAAAGGAACTGATATCACCTTGATAGCAGTAAGTCCTCTCAGGAAACCCACTCATTTGGGGGAAGCTCAGTATCAAGAGATGAAAAATATGGGCTGTTTCTTCAGCAGGTTTGCTACTTGTGGCTCTGCAGTCATTTAAAGTTGCTGCATGTTACTCCACAATTGCTTCATTTCATCTCCAGAAGTGACTGCAATTCGAGATGATGGGAAGAGAAAAGCACCTGTGTCTGCAATGACTGTAGAACTGATTTCTGATCTCTGACAAAAATGTATCACATCAAGTACACAGCTTTTTAAGACAGCAGCTGAGTTCAGTTATTCATGAAGGCAAACTGAGATTATGACATGACAGGCTTAACAGGTGAGCAAATTTACAGAATTCTATAATATTTCATGACAATTGCCTCTTTGGGAACGCTTTTTGCAGTGTATATTCCATTTCTTAGAAAAGCAAGAGCTCGCCTTAAGCAAATGAGTTGACTTACTGTGAGACAGCTAAAGACAAAGAATAAACTCATTGAAATCTCTACACCAAGAAGCTCTAAGGAAGGGACTCACACAGAGGTGTTTGCACAGTGCCTGGTACAATGGGTCCTAACCTGGTCATGCCCTTTGATTGCTATTGCAGAGCAAACATTCAACAACAAAGAACAAGCAAGTAATGCTAGGGTCAAGCTCAGCTACCAACTCTGCATTGTATGTTCCCTGCATGCCTTCTCAAGCACTGAGGGAGCAGCTACTGCTGTATCCAAACTCTGGCTAAAGCTAAAGGAAAAATCCATTCACCAGCTTCTGCTGAGGGGTCTGGTGCATTGGCCAGAATTTCATCAGGTGCTTCCTGTCCCTCATGGGTGTCCCACATAGTGTGAGAAGACATATCTGTGGTGAAGAAAAATCATTATTCCATAGGAAAGACATTCATGCAAATGTGTTCAGACGCCAAAGATGGAGCTTTTGTCAGTGGACAGTATATAGTGGGTCTCTTTCTCCTATGGAGAACACCGTCTGAGCAGTTAAAGAGTACAGTTTAAAGAGCACTTCCACATGCATTGGTCAATAATGTGCACCCATGACAACTAAAATGCAAGTAATGCACCAGGTGATCTGTGACAAATATGTCTGCACACAAAACAAATGTATCGTGTTCAGTGTTGAGCCAATACTGTGTGTGCATTTCACAGAAAGACTGACAGTAGCTCTTCACCAGTACCTGAGCACTTTTTTGTCTCTTCTTAGTAGATTACCTTTGGGGTGGTCACCAGTCCAGCCCTGCAGAGGCTCTCTGCTTAATGCATTATCTTCATAAGAGTGGCAGCAATAGCCTGATCCAAGGCAGATGCTGTAATAATCATTTGCATATAAAATACAGATATTCTTCCTGGGGGCAGAGAATTATGGGTGGCAAGCTGTGTCTGTAAGACCCTGATGACAAACTTGGGGCTGTTTAGGTGGAAACTGGTTAGTTTCAAGTTCTTGGAACTTCTGTGACTTTTTAGCAACTTTATGAAATGTGTCATATGTAAAGAGCTATGGTGTCTGCAACAAAGCAGATGCTTCTTCCAAAGCATCTAGCACAGCACAAATGCCTCTGCAATACCACACAGGGGCCCATGACTTCAGCAAAAACAGGCAAGAATGGGTTTGGCAGACTAGAAAATCCTGCCTTAAATATTTGACATTAATAGTGACAAAGGGTTGGGAAGAAATGGAAAGCATGTTGGAAAGCTCAATCTACAGAAAATGTTCAATTCAATTTTACAGTTCCATAAAAAATGCAAAAGAGCCATTCACAGCTGGTGAGAAGGAAGCCCAGCCTCTTGGTTTCACTTCCACCACTGGCTGACATTTATGGGGGTTTTACTTATAAACAGCACTTACATAAATCAGTCAAGTCACAGTTCACACCACTATCACAAAGCAGACAATGAACATATATTTGTTTCTTCCTAAATGGCAAAGCCTGATGTGAGAAAGAAGAGATGTATATGCTTATTTAGCCTAAACCCCCGTGGCTGGTTTGCAAAGAGTATGAATACCCTTCTGAAACCCAAATAAAAGCCTTCAAGCTGAGGAATAGATTCTCTTACTAGTTGGTATGCTGACATTTTTAATAAGAACCTTGCAGTGCATTTTCTTCTTGATTGAATAATAATTGTAATTTGGCTAAATTTTGAATTAACTCTTACTCTGCACTTAAGTTGTCAAAATAATTGTTTGTATAAGCTTTATGAGTAATTCCCCCATTATGAAGAACTGCTAGTGGACAACTTGGATTGACGTATTTCTGAAGAGCATTTCACAGGATACCCAGGACCCCTGGTTACACAGAGACTTTTCACTTCTCTTGCTGAACCTCAGTTAACAACCCATCTACCATCAACCTTACATCAGTGACTCTCAAACACCAGAAGCTACCAGGACTACTAACAGCCTGAAGAGCATGTGGTGCTGGTCCTTCCACTTCTGCTGCAACATTCAGGATGAGAAGGCAGCAGAGAAGCAAGCACAGAACAGCAATGCAGAAGTGAAAGTGAGAGAAATTACTCAAGAACAAAAGAATAAAACCCAAGAAGACTGTAGCTTTTTCCTCAAAGCATGAGTTAGGATTGGTTGCAATTACAAAGTTTCCCTTGCAATTACTTTTCCACATCAGAATATATTGGAGGAGTTCCACAGGTGTTTTGTATAAGGGAATAAGCCATGGAAGGGAGTCACAGTTAAAATGAAGGCCATACAGTCACTGCAGACATATGAGGTCTCTTCAAGTACATTCCGTGAGAGAAAATGATCTCTAACCCATGTGGATTTCCCTCAGGAATGCCTGCCTTCCTGCTTCAGGCACCTCTCATCACCTTTGTTCAAACTGCAGAGAGGTAACTAGATACACACTGATGAGGGACGAGGATGAGGTGGACATCTCCAAAGCATGTTCATTGTCTACTGTCTTTAGCTGTGATTTTAGAAGTGACTCTGTCCTACACCTTCCAAGGGAGGACTTTTAGAGATGAAACCCTGTGCAGGCTGGATACAGGGAGTTTCACTTTTTAGAAGTGCTGGCTGCTCTGGATTTCTCCATTTTCAGGAAGAAAAACGTAATCCAGGAAAGCGTTCCACCCAGAAAAGTTGTTCACCCTCAAATCAAACAGATGGCAGAGTATGTTTAAGAATACGATCCTATTGAAAAGCAACAATCTATGCCCTCAAAGCCATTAAGGGCATCTAAGGGATGTTTTTGCCAAGGAGAATACCCATGTTTTGAACACTATTTAGACGTGTATTTAGGACATAGTTTTTTGCCCAAAGAATGCAAAAGGAAAAATTTCTGGCATGTACTGACATGGTATATCTTAGTGCAATAGCCACATGAAATGGTGGAATTGTGCATCCACAAAATAAACACTCTGAACAGCCTAAGGCTATGTAAGCGTGTAGGAGATGAGACTGTTCATCATGTATTATCAGGCCTTTGAAGGATGAGTATTTCTAAATATTTCAAACTGCAGATTTTGATTTTGTGTTCTTGATCCTTACATGCAGACTAGAGCCCTACTGCAGAGCTGCTTCTGCCACACATCTATAGATATTTATGGAATTGTTGCAAAACTGCACAGCTTCAACCCAACAGCTTATAGCTATAGACTGTGCTTTACCTAAGTACATAGAACCACATGCATTGAATTTTACTAAAAATATATAAATAAAAGGTTGGATGCTGCTTGGTGGAAGTTTCAGGAAGGCATGACTGGATCCACACAAATACTTGGGAAAAAGGTGTGTACAACTGCTACAAAACTCTCTGCAGAGGTTTCATGGACAAAAGCAGATGGTCTCAAGTTTCATCAGTGGAGGTTTAGGTTGGATACTGGGAAAAAACGTCTTCACCAAATGGGTTGTCAGGCATTGGAACATGCTGACTGGGGAAGTGGTAGAGTCACCATCCCTGGAGCTATTTAAAAGACATGTAGATGTGGCACTTAGGGACATGGTTTAACGATGAACATGGCAGTGCTGGGTAAAAGGTTTAACTTCATGATCTTAAAGGTCTTTCCAACCTAAAAGACTCTATGATTCTATAAAAACTAGAAACTCAGCTTCATTCCTGGGTAAAGGGGTTCTTGGAGAACTTTCTTAAGACAATAAAATAAAAATGCGCTTCTACAGCCAAGAAAAACTGCAGACTGTTGCTTATCTTGACAAGTGACAGCTTCTCTGATCAGGCTCATTTTAGCAGGGAGAGCAGAAGGTAGAGACTTGAGCCATTTCTTCTCCCCTACTGTAACCTATAACTGTAACAGCATGTCCTCCACCTTTCCACTGTGTTTTTGTTCAGGTGATTCCCATTCTCACACTTTGCTTTTGTCCTCCCTCTTCTTTCAGTCCTGAATGCTTCCTCCCTCCCGAAAAACGCAATATTATAAAGTTAGCTTTCAGTTGGCTGCGTCCTCATCATACTCCTCCTCAGTTTGGCAAAGAGGACTTGCAACACTCCAGAGACTCAACTGGCTCTCAAAAAAATACCCCCAGATTTAATCGGAAAAACGGTAATTAACTCATTCAAAAGCATAAGAGCATCCATCTGGGCTCAGATTTTTAGGAACAAGAAAAAGCATTTGGATTTAGATGGTTTCCAATCGTCCAGTTTCCTTGTGCCTTTGGGCAGTAACCTTTGTCAAACTGCCTAAAATATTTTCTAACTGAGCAAGTTAACAGGAGGAAAGATGTTGAGTGCATCCCTCTCTCCTGGCCAGGCTGGCCAACGGTCCCATCTCATGCCCAGCAGGTCTCAAAGGAGGCACTGTGCAGAAGGCACCCAGCATTCAGCAAGGGGACTGCTCCTGTGCCTGGAAAAACGAGCCATCCCAGCAGCTTGTTTGGTTTGTTTTTTTTGGTTTTTTTTACGGAGGTATACAGGTTCACTCATCATTACAATAAGCATATTCACACTTGCACTGAGCAGGTTTGAGACTTCCAAGACCAGGAGCATGTATGAATGAACCTAGTAAGAGCTACATACTGCAGAGTCTTAGTCAATATTTTTCAAATTTGGGTCAGTCTGAGGCACCCTGGTTGAAAACGTATTGCAAAGAACATTATAAATTAATATTTTATATTCCCTTGAAGTGCTTTTTGAGGAAATTACCTTCATTACTGAGGCATCTCTCCTGTAAACACAGAAAACAGAAAATACCTCTGCTGACAAGGAGAGCATTGTAGGGCAGGGAAGGAGAGTAAACACTGAATCTGCATGAAGAACTGGACTGATTCAGCAGCTGAATCAATCAGGCATGTGCATCCCTGCTCCCCAGCAGCTCCCCATGCTGCATGACCTGCAGCACCCTCCCACTACAGATGGCCCCATCTTTACACCCAGGGAACAGCACACCACTTCCCCCCCAAGACCTACCAAAATCATAAGGTGGAGACTTCAGCTCCTATTGAATACATCTCAAGGGTGCGAGGACCCCCACATTACTGCCAGCATGGTGGTTTGTGGTGCACAGGTTGCAGGCATCACAAGATCCCAGTCCTGGGACCTAAACTGAGAGGGCAGCAAGGGCATGGAGCTGCCACAGTGCTGTTTCACTTTTCATGTTTCAGACCATTTGCACAGCCTGACCAGTGCTGGAGTGAGTATTTTTGGCACTGGCCGGGGAGGTTCCTCTGCAGCTGAGTGCAGCCAGCAAAACTCAGCTGGCACACGGCAGGGTTTTTCAAAACATTCTGTGCTCCAATCGGAAAGCAGCCGAATGCTACTCTTCTCAGAAAAGTGCTGCCCTTGTCCTTTTTTAATGAAAGCGAACTTGGTATTCAGTAGGAGCAGGCCAGAGCTATTTCAGACATGGAAGACAGCAGACACAAATCAATAGAAAAAAATAACTTCTTTTTATTTACAAAAAAAATCCAAATATTGGATGCTGTAAACAAAATTCACAATCTGTTCCCTCTAGAGTCTGTTTTCCATCAGCTCTTTTTCTGTCTGTGACAAAGCCTATAGTCAAAATGTTCCAAAAGAGCAATCCAAGGAGCAGTTTGCTGCAACAGGATGCCTTGCAGAAGGCAACAGTTGTAAGGAAATTTGAGGGAAAGCAAATCTGCACAGACTCCTACAGACTGCAGGAGCCTGCAGTGCCTTTAGCCAAACTGTCTTGAAATTTGTAGGCTTTTTTTTTTTTTTAACTATTTATTTTGTTAGCAAACCACTATTACAACAGCAAAACAGTACACTGATTTTCTTTCTTGCAAGGGAAACTCTCTGCATAAAGAAAACCATACAAAAGAATATATTCAAATAGGAGCTGGATATGCAAATACAGTTTTTTCTCTTCTGTGTAGTTTTATCTAACACACTTTATTTTCTCAATTTAAAAAAGCGCCTTTTTTGAACTGGTAGGAGCTTCTGACATGATGCAAACCAAGCATTTAATAAGAGCTGTTTAGAGGATTTATGTGAAGGCCTTTGTGCAAGATAAAAAAATATTTTAAGTGCAATAAGAGAAACTAGAAAAATATCATCTTTTTGGTCTTCTAATTGCCCTTCTATTTTTAGAAGAAATGTTCTTGCATTTGGAAGGACAGCTATATCTAAAGAAAAAAAAAGAAAAAAATCCCATTTCAAAGTTCTTGGTTGTTTTATTATCGCTACATTTAACCAAGTTTAGTGCCACATTGGTTAGCAGGAAATTCAGCTGTGGCACAAACAGTTTAACTGTAATCAGGTCAATGTCTTTAATCAGTTCAGCTCTTTAAAAGGGGCACTGTCTCCTGTAGCACAAGCTCTAACTTTACAGCTGATTGGATGGGATAGATGAAGTTTACAAAGCAAGAACATGGTTGTTAACTTTAAAAGCACTAGTGTGCTGAAGAGCAGAGGAAAAAACAGTTAAAAAGAAGTCAGACTTTATGGAGGCGAAGGTGTGCAAACCACAGAAATAAGCCAGCTTTGAAAAAGGGTTCTTATTTTACTCTTGGCCTGAACTCATGCCTTCTTCCACCTCAAACACCAGGTACCTTTCAAGATACCAGTCACAAATAAAACAAAGCTCCACCAGTTCCACCACTTGATCATCAACATATACAAAACAGATCTGGAATACTTATATAATATATATAGAAACATATTATATATGTATCAAAATGCAAATACCAAAAGGTGCAGTTTAGCTCAGAGCCCTGCTGTATGCCCTATAAGGTAACTAGCTGCTGTCAATCAAAAAAAAAAAAAAAAAACAACAAACAAAACAATAAAATTTGAGCTGAGAGGAAGTAATTCAAAACTTTCTTTCAAGCAATGGCAAAAAAAAGGGTCCTTCAAAGGAAAACGTTGTGTCATGTATTATCAGTATTCTGTGGTTGTGGCACAGCTATAGATTCTCAAACCCTTTTAAAGAGCGGATGACTCATTTATTTGCTGCAAATAGTTGTGGGAGAGAAGACATACCACATTACCAGCTGATCCTATTTCCCCAGCTCTCCCCTTGCTTCCATTAGCAAACTGGGAGCAGGAGGCAAGGGGAGCCAGTGGGCCAGGAGCACCCAGCTCAGACTCTCCAGGGGGCTGGAGGGAACCTCGCTGGGACAAGAAGCCAGTGGGAGGTTGCAGCCAGTACTAGAGAAGGGAAGGTGGGGACAAGGTCTGCAGTCAATGCTGGGAACGGCAATGAACCAGCTTTTATGTTTCCTGAAGGACTCACGGGGAAGGTGCTTCAGTAAACAAATAGGGCTCCTATTAAAGTGCCTGCAGAGTGAAAAGTACAAAGCGCGACAAAAATAGATGTACCTTACTCTCTCCATAGGGAAAACACACTGCCAGGACACAAGTCCTCTCCTTCTCCCTGCCCCTGACTCCAGTGCCAGAACCTGCCTGTGACCAGGCAGGGCACGGCCGGTTTTCCTTCAAAAGCCTGAATTCTCTTTTTTTTTTTTTTTCCCTCAGCAAGAAAAAGCAAAATATCAGAGTCAAGTGTCACTTAGTCATTACGTTTTTGAAGCCCAACAAAGAATTTAACACCTTCAGAGATGGCACTGAAGTGAAAACAACAGCAGAGGTTGGCTTTTTTACCCCCTCTGGCCTTAGGGAGAGGAAATGAAAGTGAATAGTTATTGTTCCAATGTAAAGTGATTCCATTTAAATAAAGTACAGTACTAAAATTGTAAATGCAGTGTGACAACCAGATCAAAGATGTTTAATATTTGCATAAAAATATATATATAATATATATATAAAATATAATTTTAAGCAATCGTGCAACACTCTTAAAAAGGGTTCATTTCACATTTGCTAAATTCTAGTGGTCCTGGAATGCATAATGCATTCTATTAAAAAAACTCCTTTAAATATTAACAATTAGTGTTCAAATCACCAACTAATACAATATTCTTTAGCTGTCAGGGGGTTTAAATAAACCTATCTTTGATCCACGTTCCACTGAATTACACATCATGGAGGTATGCAGTCACAATATTAGTGGGTTAAATGTCAAAATGGCATTACAGTACAAAACAGTTAAAAAAAAAAACAGCTAGTCATATGTTTCTCCATCTGTGGAATTATTATGGCTCACAAGCAACCCACTGAATTACTGTAATCCTTGTTCTTGTAACTAAAGACATTATCTGAATCCCACCTTAATCCTGACTGGTTCATTTACTCCAAATTTCTCAGGTGTGGGTTAAAAATTCACTGCAAGGTGCCCACTGTCCTATGACATCCTGTTGCAAACTGGAAAACAAGTAGTACTTTATTTAAACATTCCTTAATTGCTACATTTTCCTAGACCACATTAATATATATTGTGTGTGTATATATATAGATATACACCTATAACATGTACATATATACACACACAAACATATATACACACATACACACACGTACCTAGGATAATAGCACACTGACATAACATTAACTCTATACAGGTATTTGCCAAGAAAAAAAAAATAGGGCATTTCCTCCACCACTTATTCACAAGCTTATGGGGGTTTTTTGTTTTCAATCCTTGTGTCCCTGATAAAACAAAATGCATGGTTAAACCACAAAACTATATTTTTTTTCCTCACTTCAAACTTTATGAAGGTATCAGGCACTTTTGATTACTATTGGTGTGTACAAATATAGGAACATCTTTCTTTTCTTTTACATATATATATATATATACTCTACTGTATCTTCTTTGCTCGGATAACTTATTTGTGAAATCTTTGGTCCTTGAGTATATTCTTTTTGCCACAGCTGGTTTTCCAGCATTTTCACATTTTTAAAATGTGAGGCATGCACACAGCTGGAAATAATGGACTTTGTCATCGTACATGTTTCTGTTTTTATAACTGTACCAATTCACTACTGTTCATTTGGAGCAAGCTGTTTCTGGTAAAGCATTCTAGTCAAGCAAGCTATACATTCTACACAGTCAATCCATAGACGGCACTTGCTGCAAGCCCCAAATGCAGTAATTCCAATATACAATTTTATTCAGCTTATCTCTGCTTTATGCCTCTAACTTTTAATTCCCGAATATATATAGAATTGTTTTTTGTGAAGTTTTTTCTTTTTGTTGTTTTTTTGTGTGTTTTCTTTTGCTTCTTTCATATTCTCCCTTTTGCAGATTCCATTCTAGAGTAAGAATAAAAATAAAAGAAAATAAGGCTTTCCCACCTTCTCTATGCCAAAGCTATGGGAGCAGATATTGCCAACCCATATTGTCATCAAGCATTCCTCCCTCACTTATTTCAGGGGAAGCTGGTTGCTTTTAATGACAGGCCTCTTGTGCTCTGGGGTAGGATCCAATTATTTCGGGGTTCTTTCTGGATCATGCTCCCATTATTTATTAGAAAAACCACAAGCTTTTCCCAAGCTTGAAAACTAGAGCAGATCATCATTGCACAAAACACCCCATTTCAAAGGGACCCGTTGCCCCTTCCTATGTCTTAGAAAATGCTCTCCCCACTGGGTCTACTTATTTCGGACCTTAATTACAGGGCAGCCAAGTAGAGTATGTGTGCTGCTGGCAAGGGAACACTGTCTGAACCTGGGCAATATAGTAATTGCTGAAGTTGGCATCTGCTACATATGGGGCTGGCTGGTAATAGCAGGTGACATTGGCCACATTGGGGATGATATTTTGCTCGGCTAGGACCCGGATGGCAAGCATGGTGATCAGGTTCAGAGTCTGTCTCCTCTCATGTCCCATCAGGCACACCGTGCTCTCATTCACCACACCGTGAAGGGTCATGAGATAGTCATACTTGCGGTCCTCTAATCCCACAAAGTGGTTTTGCAAGTAGGACTCCAGCTTTCTCTGCTGTTCTCCAATGTCTGAGAAGTCAATGAAAAACCTTGAACACATGTATCTCTGCAGGGACTTAATCTCAGATTCAGAGGCAGCCCTAAAGCCCCTTACCAAAAGGTTGCAGTACTTCAGAAGACCACCTCCTCTGATTTCTTCTGGGTTTCTGGTGGCAATTATCTTGTTGCAGAGGTGATCAAAGGCTTCCTGGAAATCCCCATAGACACTCTCACCAATGATAGTTGGGTGAAAAGTTTCTGTCATCGGATTCTCTGAGCACTCATAAAATAGCAGCAGGGAGTCCAGCTTGATTTGAAAGGAATCGACACTGAATTCAAACTGCCGCCTCAGAGAGTCCACAAACTTCAGCTCCACATTTTTGCCACTGTTGTTGGACAGGGAGATGAGACTCCATCGGTCTGAATCATTGCATACTTTTACCATTTTCTGCACATAAGCCTCCTATAATTGGAAAGACAAAATGAGCAAATCAAGACACAGATGCAAGAAATTTCCTCTTCACTGCATTTGTTTGCACCCCCGAAGGCCCCCCCTCCCCAGTTCTTGCATTTCATTAAGGATTTCATGGAGCCTGCAGATACAAACAAGAGAATAAATGCTTAATGTGAGAGCTCAAAATGCTATCACCGCAAGAGGATGAGAGGGAAGGGTGTTCTGCTGGGACTGTGGCATGCAAGGGAAGCATGTAGGAACATTGCTTCTTTCAGTCACTTCTGTATACACCTACACACTAAGCCCATGGCACACATGCCAAATATGCCTGCACCGGCACATAAAAGGTCACTACTCCAATCAGATAAGAAATTTATCAGTGTTCACTTCTCTCGCTCTTCCCCACAAAAACAACTTAGCAAGTGTTCACTCCCCTCAATCCTTCCAGTGAACATTCCACAAATCTGCCTCATACTAAAAAAAAAGAAAAAAGAATTCCTCTAAAAATCTGAAAGGCGTCTAGCATTCAGCCTAATAAACTCAATCGAATTGTCTTCGAGGGGAAGGAATATGCCTCCCCGCTGGGCACTTAGCGCACCTGACTGTGTGCCTTACAGACAGGGTTTCCCTCTTGCAGATACGAAATCCATCTATGCTCGCCCTGCACACACGAACCGGTGCGGCACACGGAGCTGCCGCCGAGCCGGGCGGGGACAGAGGTGTGCAGCGCCTGGCACACACACGCCGCAGGGAAAACAACGCTCACAGCAAATCAACCGAGAAGGAGGAAAGGCTAATTAATCCTGAAGAGCCCCGGCCAGGGCGCTTTACTGCAAATTCCTCCTCGATTTTAAGCGCGGAGCGAAAAAATCGCTCAGGGTCCCTGTGGGTAGCTGGATGTAGGGGAGAGCTGCGACTGTGAGTGCACCCCTCCATCCCCAGTGGGAAGGTGACCACTCCCCCCCACAGGCAGGCGCTCACACCTGACCACTCCGGGTGTCTGTGCACAGAGCAGGTTTACCTTGAGGGTGAGCGGCGTTATCTTCTCCTTATTCACCCCCTCGGGTAAGAAATCCAAGAGGCAGTCCAAGACCACGTCCTTCACAGTCTGAAATTCGGCTTCCCCTTTGAGGTCGGCGCAGAAGATGAGGTCCAAGTCCTTGTAGCCCAGGCCGCTGTCCTGGTGGAGGACGTGGCTGGCGGCCGAGCCATTCAGCCGCACGTCGCGCAGGCCGATGCCCTTCTCCTCCAGCCGGCTCCGCACCACCTTGACGATCTGGCGGGGCTGCATGGCCAGCGTGGGGAAGTTGCCGCGGCCGTGGATGGGGATGGTCTCGCTGAGGATGCGGTCCAGCCGCTGCACTTGCTCCCAGCTCAGCACGTTGCAGTGCGCGCTCTCGCCGCCGCTCGCGGAACTCCCGCCGGGGCTGCCGCCGGCCTTCTCATCGTCTGCCATGGTGCGCGGCCGCCGCCTCCCCGGGATGGATCCACGCACCGCTCCGGCTCCTCGCCGGCCCCCCGGGCCCCCTCTCCCTCCGCGCCTGGCAAGACAGGAGGAAAAGCCAGCGGTCAGCAGCTGCGCGCACCCGGCGCCCGAGCTCCGCTCCCCCGCGGCCGTCCCTTCCAGTGGGGAAGCGGGGGGACACACCTACTGATTGGATTGGGGAAAAAAAAAAGGAGGGGGGTGGGGTGGGGAGAGAAAAAGCCCCCCGGAGCCGGGCGGTGCTGCAGGATAGAGGAAGGCGCCGACCTGCAGAGCCGCTGCTTGCGCCGCTCTCCGCGCCCCCGCCGGGGCAGAGGCCGCCCCGCACCGCCCCAGAGGCCGCCCCGCTCTCCGCCGCCGCAGGCTGCCGCCGTCTCCGGAGCTTTCGTAGTTCTGCCCGGGAAAGGTCCCCAGTAGTTTTTATACGGGGTTTCTCCGCGCTTCCGGGGCTCCGAGTCACGGCGCCCGCGTCCCGCCCCTACATCTGCATGGCCGGCCTCGGCGGTGCCCCCGGCCCGCCCACACCCCGCACACCGCCGCCCGCCCCTCCGCACCGGCGGAGCGCCCGGCCCGCACCGCCCCGCGCCGGGGAACCCGCGCAGCGCAGCGCAGCCCCCCGCACGGCTCCCACAGGGCAACAAGTGCAACACCCCTCCCTGCCCCCGAAGGGGCTCGGCCCCCGCCCGCCCCTGCCGTGCCCAGGTGCGCGCCCAGGGGCACCCAGCTCCGCGCTGATATTCATTCCTGGGTTTTGGGGTTTCTTTTCTTCCCGTCTTTTTACCCCTTGCGTCCCCTCCGACATTCCCGGTCATCCCAGGCGCAGCCAAACTTCATACCAGAGCAACGGAATTTGGCAAGGGCCCCCCTCCAAGCAGATGCCGAGGATCCCGGGCCGTGTGGTTTGCGCTGCTCGGTTCTTGACCGAGATTTCCAGAGCCGCCTACGGCAGCGCAGAGGCACCACGCCGTGCCTGCCCGGCCCCGGCCCCGTCCCGGCCCCTTTCCCCGCTCCCCTCGGCGGCGCGGAGCCGAAAAAGAAATCCCGAAGAGCATGAAAGAGCCGGTGCCTTCCGGGCGAGCATCCCGCCTATAAAGTACAACTTGGGTAACTGCGGAGCGGGAAAAATAGCGTGTAAATCATGCATATTACATAAACACACACATATATTTTATTTTCAGTTATGTTTTCCTTTAAATAACGATGGAGGTATCTGCTTCTTTTTCACCCGTTGAATACATACAGATACATATAGACTCTATTTAAAATACACATAGATACTATATACATATAGTTATTACTTAAAATGCAGACGGATACTATTTAAAACATGCAGATACTATTTTAACGAGACTGAGCACGCACAAGCCCGGTCCGCACGCAGCAGCACCCGGGGACCCCGGGGCCGGCCACCGCGGTGCAGACGGTGGCGAGAGCACGGACAGAGGCGGGGATGGATGGGGGACCATGGCCGGCCTTGCGTCACCGCTCGCCGCTCTGTGACGCGCGGCTGGAGGGGCCAATGTGCGGCGGCATGACGGGCGGCCCCGACACCGGGCACTTCACCAAAGGGGGTGGGCGGGCCACAGACCCCGACCGTGCTGACTGTGCCCTCCCCCCCAGTTTGTAGTGCCCTCCGCGCTGGGGTCGGGTTGGGGGGTACGGGGCTGTGCCCCGCCCCTCACGGGAAAACCCCTGAACCGGGAGAGCCGGCGCGGTTTATCCCGCACCCCAGGGGCCAGAGGCGGGGGTCCCGCGGAGCGCTCGGTGCCCGCCCCGTCGGGGCAGACCCCCAGACCGGCCCGGCCACAGCCGCGGGGCAAGGGCGCCCCCTGCCGGGCGCCGGGAGCGATCCCGAGGGGGCGGGCACAGTGACGGGGGTGGTTTGTTCTGGGGGCGGCCTCAGCTTTGATTCACTGCCCAGATTCCCTGTTACTTCAGCAGCACAGATCTGCTCCTGACTCTGGAGCAGACGGAGAGCAGGGGAGACTCCACCCTGTGCCCCCGTCACGCAGCGCCGCCAGCCTCTTCCCCGTGCCACTCACGGGGCGAAAAACTTGGTTATAGCGCTCTATGCTAATGCATTATATGAAAAAAAAAAAAAAAGTAAAAAATAAAAAGAAAGCAGAACACTTTTAAAATTCAGACGTGCACAAGTGGCTGCCACTTGACAGCAGAAGCAGAGTGCCATGTGTCCACTGGCATACTGAAAGGGGTTTGCTAAGTTACTCCTTTATTTAAAATGAGTATTCAGATTAAGGGGCCTGATGGCAGGAGAGCCTGGTGAGGGCAGCCTGTGACCTGCCTCCAGGAGGCCTGGGTCACTGGCTACTGCTGCTGGGCACAGGGAGCCTGCTCTCTGCCTGAGTGCAGGAACAGCGTCTCCTCAGACTGATAACGCAATGAATGGATGCATTCCAAAAGGAGGGTGCCAAGTAGTGCCCATCTCCCTGCAGGGCAGAGGGGTGCCCATGTGTCCCCAGAACCAGCCAGGTCACAGCGAGGGCAGAGGCTCACAGGGATCCATCCCATCGCGCAGAGTGGGGAGGAGGGCTGTCTGCCTGCAGCACTGAGGCATCATTGTCCTCAGTGCATAGTTAGGAAGCTCAGAGAGGTTAAAACACAACCCCATTCCCATACCGGCATCACTCGGGTTCACTCACTGTTCACTAAGACACATGATTTAAACCTTTGGAATGAATAACTACTGCCTTATTTATAAGCAAATTATCAATATCAGTACTCAGACAGATTACTGATTTCTAGAGCAAGGGCAAAGATCAGACTTGGAGGCTCATCCCTGATTAAGTCAGGCCACCTCCAAGAAACTGAGATTACCTCTTGATTGGAAGTAGACAACACTTCCCTTAGTTTGTGCTTGTCAGCATGTTATAATGAAATTTTGCAGTACTTCAAACACTGCAGAATGTATCAGTGCATTTACAATGATCAGTAGGAGTTAATGTTATTTTATACAGATCTTGTTCCATTTCCCCATGAAGTGTGATTTTTAACCTCTCTTACGTTGCTATTTCTTGCTCAGTTAAAAAGAAAAATGGGCAGGAGTTCATCCTGAGGAATACTGATTTGCTAGGAGCAAGGTGAATGTGTCTCAGAAGGAAGACCTTTACACTGCTGGGCTTTGCTAAAGTAGCAAGGCCAGCCAAACCGTGCCCTCACCTCACCCTCCTTTTCTCAGTGTAACCACCTGAAAATCACCTCCCACTCACTTCAAAGAAGAGGGGAAATCGTTTCCAGTCATCACTACTGCATTTACACTTTTTCAGTTTAGAAAGGTACGTGGGATATTAATCATCATGCTCTTTGTATAGGTCAAGGATTATTTGCATTAATGTACAATTCTTTTCACTTCTCTTTCCCTAATTAATGGTCACTGGATAAAGGGTGTTTTGTTTTTTTTTCTTGGTTTTGTTTTTTGTTTTGTTTTGTTGGGTTTTTTTTTTAGTAACCTGTCTAAATATAAAGGAAATATACACTCAAATGTGAAAGCCCACATCACTTTCAATCAGTAGAAATCATCAAGGATTTTAGCAAGAAATTGAATTAGGATGAATTACCTTACAAGAAATTCAGAAATGAGTTACAGAGATTATTCTAATTATTAGTGGTAATGCTGCTGCTAATAAAAGTATCCATTCAGCTCATGAACATGCTCTGTCCCTTAATGACAAACTTGCTTTTCGAAGGAAAGGGGAGGGGGGTAAATTGTTAATATGGGCAGTAATTCTTTGACAGAATTTTGATTGTATTACTCACACAGGTTGTTTGTACTCTCCAAGCAATTAGTAGAAATGAAAGATGTGTGATGTGAATCGTCTTTCTGTATGTCTGCACAATATTTTTCAATTAGTTCTTTCATCTCACCCATACTCTCAATTCTGCTTTAGAACAAATAAAAACTAATAGTAACACATGCGTTTCTTGTGTATGCATTTGCATATATTTGCCTAATAGTCCTCAGTGTGAGCTGTTCATTCAGTTTGGCCACATAGCAGAGAGTGCATTCTCCAGGTAAGTTCTGCAGAATTTAAGAATTCAAGTATTTTATTGCCTGAACTACATGTACAGTGACTATAACATCATTCTGTCTCCCCTCTGCCCAAGACATGGTGCCTAAAACAGGACCATGTTCTCTTTGGCAGAAAAAAAGAGCAAGAAACTTTGACTCTTTGGCTGTCCCTCTTCCAGGAATTTGTGCCCATTTGGTGCCCAGCAGGAGCAAAGCTTCCAGTTTAGTTTTCTCCAAGAGTAATTGAGTTCATGTGACACAGCTGCTCTGCCAACACAGCCAACATGTGTTACCTACAGACAGTCAGGGGATTCACTTCTGAGCAGCAAAACTTCAGTCCAAAAACTAGTGTTGACTCTGCCAGAGGTGTTTGGTTTTTTAAAAAACATAACAAACATCAATATTGCTATCATCAATAGGTATTAAAAGCAGCAGCCTTCTCTCTTGGATTGACTTGACAGGAACAAAGAAATCTAGGAAGTCCAAAAAACACTCTCAGAAGAAGTTTGGAAAAAAAAGATATGGCAAAATTTTATCACAATTGTGTTATGTAAAGTTTAGTAATATCATTCCTCCTCTCTTTTATTTATTTCTATTCCTTCTATTAACGGCAGTTATTCACAGTGGAGAGACAAATGGCTGGTACCATCATGATGGTTTTCCCTATCTTCCTTTTGACAATGTTAAAAATGCAGATAGGGGTTCAATACAATAAAAAAACTCAATAATCTGTAGCAAGATGGACATTGAGAGCCACAATTTCCGGCTGGCTGGGTATGCAGTGTAACAAGTGCAGATGAACAGCCTGTACAAGGGGACCTCTGGGGCCCCTCGGCAGCCCTGACTGCAGTGGGAGCTCCTGTGTTGGTTGCACAGGGAGGGATATGGCAGCCCTGCAGCTTCCCACTCCGGCCTGGCACAGCAGCTCTCTCTGTCTCTGCTCAGTACTGCCTTAGCATGGCTGGCTTGGCCTATCTCGTACAGACGCCAACAGCAACTAAAACATTAAAAATGAGATCTTGACCTAATTTTTTGTTCTCTGCTTGTTAGAGATGGGAAGACATTGCTGGGCACCAATCACCGGAATACTTCTTTATGTTATTCACTCTGTTGCTACACAATTATCTTGCTGGAAACAGCAGCTATATGACTGAAGAATATTCATAGCTTCTCTCCACCCAGATAGCACGTGAATGTATCAACTCAGCTCCAGCTACAAATTTCTGGAGAATGCAGGCTGTTGTACCCCTTTCCCTCCCTCCTCATCACCTCATGTACAGCTGCCGGCTGGTGCCCCAGGCAGCTGCTGACTCCATCGCGCTCCCCACTCAGTACGATGGGATGGCTCTTCTCTGCTGGGTGCTACCCCAGACCAGAGAGTGGGGAGGTCTCAAGGCGGCATCAGCCAACAGGACAAAAGTTCAGAGAATCTGACTTTGATGGGAAGTGCTGTGAATTACCACAAAGACATCAGATCCAGAGAGACTTGCCCAGGGTGAACCTTGCACCACACATACACATTCCAAAAATTAGTTTCATGAAAACAACCCACAGTAAATGAAGGCTTGCTAGAAAATACTCTGACTACCAAAATGACTACTGTTGTTAATGACAATAGCATAGACCAAAATACCTTCAAAATTAACTGTAAGACCTTGTCTATACCAGACACATTTGTGATCCTTTCCAAATTTTGTTTGATTCATATCTTTCCTCAGAACTAGTCTGGACAAAGTTTGAGCATGGATGTGGAAGCAGACCTCAAACACTGGTTTTGTTGGGGGGTTTTGTTTTTATTTTTTTCTCACTCGGATACTCAAGTCTAATTTAAAAGGGGTTTTTTTCCAAGGACCTTGTCTTTCTCTTGCATGCATGCCAAGTAGTCTTCTGATACCTTGATATTCTATAGTTCATACTGATTTATTTCCAAAATTTATTTCCATGCTTGACATTTTGTGATGCAATAATCAATATTAGGAATTATTACTGAAATTAGCATTGACTTCTGAGTAGTCAATATAAGGTACTTCAAACAAAAAATCAGAAATACTAGAAAATGATCTTTCAAAGATAAATAAAAGAAATCTTTGTGCTTTCACAGTACTACTGTTTTCTTAGTTTTATTTTTCTTCTGCCAGATTTTACTGGAAAGATGTTTTACTCATCCTGGGAAAAATGTCAATATTTGGTCTAAATACTCTGATGTTTTGCAAAGGTGCAGTTTGAAGAAGGCCAAATTATCAGAATTTTCTGATGAGCCTGCCAGTAGCTCTTTGCAATTCTACTGAAAACACGTGTATTAAATGAAATAGTAGTATTCAGTGTGTGCATTGCTGCAACAACCACTGGCCAAGTCAAGAGATTAGGGTGCCAAAAGCTTCATCTACCAAAGGACTTATTTCTGCCTCATCTAGGGAGTTCATAGCCTAAATACACCAGTATATAGCAGTATCTTGTATTAGACAAGCCCACCAGCATTTGCTACAGACCTGGGGCTGTAGTCAGACACAGGAGATGGCAAGTTTCTCGTTTCCTCCGTGCCAGGCCAGCAGCCATTCCACCCTGCAAAGGACAAGATGGTGCTCCTGACAAACTCTTTTTCTCTAGTTCACCTACGTAAAAAATGGTCATGCTCTCAGTTTCAGTTATGTCTTACATTCAGATACTGTTATGATTTTGCCAGTATTGGCCCTTGGGACCTAAATGCAATAAAAATGAACTATTCAAGACTTAGGTATTGTTAGTCATATGGCAGCCAAGGATAAGACTTTGTTTGTGGGTTTTGTTTGTGGGTTTTGTTTCTTTTTTCTTTTTATTAGGCCACATTTTTCATTGTTATGTAGGAAAGTTTAAAGCTTCTGTCTTTCTACACCCATGAGAAAGACACCCCCCAATATATCATGACTCGTGCATTTATGCAATCCTAGTTGCTTATGACTGATAAGATTTTATGCTGATTTTAGTTCTCCATGTTTTGTTTACCTTACAATGCATTATGCTCGTATGGGAATACTCCAGTAGATTTCAGCATTCTGCCTTTTGTTCAGAGGAAAAGGAGAAACTCATCATTTCAGATTTAAACAAGCTGTCCTGCTTTTGGAAGAGCAAACTGCAGAGGGAAAATACACAATGTGAAGTAGCAGAAATTGGGTTACTGCTCATTCAGACAGAATTGATTTCACAGAGTCAAAGCCATAATTTGGTTTCACCTACTGCAAAACAAATGCTATTTTACCAAGTACTTTCACTATCAGGACTATGACTCCTGATGAAGTCAGGGCACCTTTCAGTCTTTATTAAAGCCTATAAATGCTGGAAATTACCTGCATTACTACTGAAAACATGTTTCATTACCCAATTAACCTCACTGTTCAAAATGCGTGTTGCACAGAACAGGAGTGTTTGTGTTGAATTTGCTGTACACTGAAAGAACATGTATGTTGGCAGGACACAATTTTCAGTAACTAGGAAAAAATATGAGATATACGGATTTGGTGCCACTCCTGTTTAAAACTGCCTGTTGAAGCAATACTAAAAAACATCTGTGTAGAGGTACAATAAGAATTCCTTAGCTGGCATCTCACACAGTTTTGCCTCTCACTCAAGTCTACTGAAGAGAGCAGGCTGCTCTTAAAGAAATTTGCCTATCTCTAACTGTTCCCAAGGAGGCAAAATGTGTTTGTTTAGAGCCACTACATAACCATTACACATACTAGAGCTGATTTGGGTTATCTAGAGTTGTATGGATGGATCTTTGGCTTAAGGGTAAAGATGCAAAACTCCAAAAAGATGAAACAATGAAACCCAACATTTTAAGGCTGTGCAAGTGGAAACACAAACAAAACTGTGTAGCAATGGACCAAAAGGGTGAGGGAACGCTCCTCCAAGGAAGCAAAGAGCTGGAAGTATCACAGCCTATTTGTGCATATTGGAAGAGAGAAACAGGGGTTTTGGTGGCCCCATATTGAACCACTGGAAAATCACAGTTTGTGTCAGAAATCTTAGCAAGCAGTAACTTTTCTGGTGTCAATGGAATGCCACCATGCTGGGCATGCCTATCCTAACTGAATCCTAGTGCTGCCTTGGCTTTTCCAGAATTGCAAGATGTTGGTGGGTATCCATTCTTAATCTCAATCTACTTTGCATGTTTTTTAGTCTCCAGCCAAACTTACCCAAAATATGCAAAATTGTCTTTTTATTTTCCTTTTAAAATTAATCGTTTCCTCTTTCCTCATTACAGATGATTCCCAACTCTCCATGTGCTAATGATGGCAGTTGGAGCAAGGACCTGATTTGGAATCACACTGCTGTCTCAAACAATACAGTGGTATGCTTTGCCAAAGGACCCACCTACAACACTCCTTTTTTATTTCTTTTTTCATAGGTTTCCTTTTTTGCTCATGGGAAACCCTGCTCCTCCACACCGTTCACTACTTTGGTATGCTGGGTTCAAAGAATAAAATACTATCAGACAAGAGTATTTAGTCACAGTATGAAAAAAAAAAAATGAACTGAGAAATTTATCCAGTACATTCCACAGCAAGAGGGTCTTTGTGAAAAAAACCAAACCAAACCAACCAAAAAAAAACCAAAACCAACTAACTTCCCCCTCTCTCCCCCACCCCCCAAAAAACCCGTGTTTTTTTCCCCATGCAAGATTTTTCCTGCAGGAATCTGAAAATTATACAGATTAGTACCTTAGACAGGTTATTATGTAACGGTACACCCTGCCTCCACATCACCAGGAGGGCAGAGAGCCATCTCTGATGAGGAGAAGGCTCCAATCTCTGCTGCCAGTTCTCTTGCTGAGACCCTGCAGGATTCCAAAAGGAATGAGCTGCAACAAGGGCCATGGCCTCTTGCAGCTGCAAGTTACCACCAGTCTTTGTGCAGTGCAAGCCAGAGACCCTGGGGCTCCTGCCCTTCCTGAGCATCATGGGAGCATCGCCAACACTATTTACTGTGAGGAGGGATGGGCAGCTGCACGGCAGCAGCTGCAACCCAGTTCTAGTTCAGAGAGGGCTACAAACTCTTGCTAGGCAGGGGAATTGTTGCTTCCCTGAGGAGCAGTTGCCAGAGCACAGCAGTCTTCACTGAGCTATGCCACTGAGGCATGGGTGTCATTGATTTTGAAGACCTCAGAAATCAGCAAGACCTGGGAGCTGGAACCCTTTTCCTGGCTAGGAAAGGACCAGGCCAGCTCCGAGCTCCTGCTGAGTTTGGAGCTCAGCTGCTGTCCCTCTTCTCAAGAGGCAGAAGTAAGCTCTTCTTCAGAGCAGCAGCTTCGTTGCCTTGGTCCTGCTGAGTTCAGCAGTAGCCCAGCTGAGCGCTGAACCATAAGCTGGCTTTGGGGATAGATAAAAATAGTAAGGCATGAATAACATTAACACCAAAATAAGGGCAACTGTCACATTTCTGTTCTTTTTTTTCACTGTGAAGCCCTCAAAAGGCTAAGGGGGCAGAGACTAGAAGTCTAAGTGCAAAAACTCTGTTAGGGGCAGCAGTACATGGTCCTTTTAACTTTCTCTTGTTTCCGGACAGGGTCCTTGGGCCTGCAAGCTTTCAAGCGGGCTCTGCTAAGGAATAAGGAGGAAGAATAGCAGCATGCAACCTCAACCTACCATTTGTATTGTAGAAAGGAGCCGAACTGGTAATGGAGACTTCCTTCTCAGCTCTGATGTTTAAAGGTTCCCTGTCACAGTGAAAATCTTCTAAGACAGCTTATCTGAGCCAAAATAAAGAGAACAGTTTGTGAAATTTCATCCTTTTGAAATAGAGCCCTGAGCTTGCCTCCTACTCATATCCAAACCTAATCTTATAGCAAGCAAGAGCCTCAGCTCCCTCTCAGTCCAAACTCCTCCTCAAGTCTTTCCCTGACATTAAGGAATTTCTTATGGTTATACCACTGCATATAGGAAAGGGCTGATGAGTGTTATAGTCCTGTGAGGTTACCTGATAAAGGAAAGCAGAGTGAATGGCATGCTATTATTATTAGTCTATTTCTTGTTCCTCTGCTGAGAAAATTTTTAAAATTAAGCCCCAGAGGTTCTTATTTATCAGCATAACATTTGTTTCATTTGCCACTGCATTCCAAATATTGCTTTGCCCTGGAGACCTGTTGTACTAATGCAGAGCTTCAGAAAAAGATTTCTATTCCACATGTCAAATGTTGCTATCATTCCTACTAGAATAATAGGGTAAGGATTTTGGCTCTAAGTATGCAGAATTTTATGAAGAGACCTTCTGTCCTTTTACACAGAAGGTTCCACAAACAACCTTGGGTTATTTCTTGAGGTGATGTGCATAAGAGGGTTGATTCCTACTCAAAAGGGATGATTCCTTATCAGTCTCTTCCCAACAATCCCAGTACACTGTGTTTCTGGGCAGCCCACTGATGAGGCAAATTCTTGTGAAAGTTTCCTGTGCTAGGTATTGCTTCGCCAGCCATCCAACATGGTATTTCACACCAAGGAAGAAGAGGTACATTGTCCCTTTTCTGCTGACTACATCACACTGTTTGTCCACTTGAGGCAGGTAGTACATTTCTGTCTTTCTATGTTCGTGGAGTATCTGCTGCATAATTTACGGCACTTTGTTGCTTTGGACAATTGCACCTTGATTGCTCTTAAGCAGCACATGCCCAATAAACATTGGTGTTACGTGGGTCCTTCCAGCATCTGCCTTAGACTAGAGCATATTTGTAAGTAACCAGGAACATCTTAAAAGCAACTGATCCCCTGCAGGCAAAGTGACTTGGGATTCCTATTAACCAAAATGTGTAGGTTTTCATCACTCGCTGCCTTCCTCACCTAAATTTCAGTCTCACAGAATCTTAGCATTTTGTTACTAACCACACTTGCCCTGGATGTGTCCAGAGACCAAACAAGCCCTATGTTACACTGTGTCAGCCCTGTGAAGAGGCAGGAGCATAGGCACTTCACAATGTGTTGCCATTTACCTCATGGAAAGTCAAACAGGAAGCTCAAAGCAAGGCAGCAGGACAGGTGACCATGCAGACAGAGGAAAAAGCCCTGAGGCTCAGGAGGGTGAGCTGATCAAAATGGTGCTTGCCAGGAACAGAGAAAACCCAAATCTAACTGAGAAAAATACCAAGGCCGTTTCTGCATTGACAGCAGCTGTAACTGCTCCACCAGCTTTCATCTCTGGCTGCCTCCTCCTACATTTTGTCTCCCATGGGCAATGTGCTGGGGACTGTGAAGGAAGTGCCAGGAGGCTCCTCTCTGAGCTTCCAGCAGCTACTCTACTAAGTGGTAGTTGCTGCTGATTGTTTGTGTGCTCATACTAAAAGAATAGAATTATCACATGCCTTCAAAACTCCACACCTGGTGAATGCACAAAATTGGAGATGAGCAAAACTGCTCTCTGATAATGATAGTAAGGGAGTAGTGGGTTAAAAAACCCTGGAAATGATTTTGCCGTTTTCCCTTTAATAAACTGTAATCCTGAGCTGATTTGTTTTTAAGGACTTCTGGCGTTACTCCAAAGGACTGCATTTTCCAGAGATGAGCTATCCATTTCCTCTGGTCTTTTTAACATGGCTGCAGCCGAACTTTTAAGCCAGATCATCCCAATTGGCCAGGCGTGAGATTATTGCTGGTGTGCAAAATAAGGCAGAGAATTAAAAATAACCATGCCAGGAGATGTGCAGCCTGTTGATGTAAGGCTTAGAGGTTTATGTGTCACTTGCAAGTACCTGAGTTCCAGAAAAATCTGTTCAGTAAGTCTATGTTGTAGGGAGCCACACAGTTCAGATCTGACTCCTTTGCAGTTCACAGATCAGCTTAGGATATAGAAACATATAAAAACACACAGGCACTTGGTTTAGAACTGAATAGGTCAGTACTTTGACTGCACGTGATGAAAGCTAGTATTGCACTTGGGTATATTTAGCTCAGCTTAGCTCAGATTAATTGTATTATGCACATGTTAGGCTGTATCATATAGTGCAGCATAGCTAGCACATGGTCCTCAAAGGCAGAAGTGACTGACTCCAGCCACATAGAAAAGATACTGATGAAATTTCAAAAATCAGATTTCCTGATGGTTTATTTATTTTTGCAACAGTGCATTTTTTGAGTCTGAGCATTTTTTGATTCTTCCTTTCCATTGCTGGGCAAATGCCCTACATTTAAGTGCACTTCATAAACCTTCTGTACCCACTAATGAGGAAAACATTTGTAGCCCTCAGACACAGGCCAGACAAAGAACAGTCACCCAGCAACCAAAGCTGTTCACGTATCCCAAGACCCTCTTATTCATAATCTCTTTTTCCATGTTTTAATTTCTACATAAAGAAATGCATCTTTCTAGTCTTTCAAGACAATTTCAGTGCAGAAGGAAGTTTGCTTCACTTATTTTTTCTGCTATTGAAAAGGGCTTCTTTATATTTCTTTTGGACATTAGCAACTCATCACAAAGCATGTGTAATTTAATGTATTGTTTTGCATTCAGGTATCAGTAAGTTTTCTTAACTTTAAAAGAATTACTACATTATGGTCAGCCTGCTGCCAGCCCAGGTAAAGAGATCTTCATTACCTTTTGTTATTAATTATATCTACCTAAGGCCTAGGCCTATGTTCTTGGAGCTCATGATCACTCTTTAGCAGGCAGTGGTCCTTTAGAGGGAAAATGAGGGACGTTTAGCTGTTAAAAACAGATTTGAGTGGAGCTGATGTCCTAAATTAGTGCTTTTTACTTAATAATTGCCCCTTCTTCTCCTCTTCCTAGCTAATGTACATCTTCTTTTGGTTTCTGAGATGTCCAAAGTGTTAAAACTAAACTTCCTACTCACCTTGAATAATACAAATGCAGCAGTCACCATTAAACATCTGGCAAGTACATCTGAAATATTCACCAAGGATTTGCTGCTCTGATTCTAAGCAGAGAAACAAATTACAGACGGTTGAGTTTGTTTTTAGTATCCAACAGAAAAAATACCTCAGTGCCCCAAGGAGAGAACCCAGGATTGCATAATCTTTCTGCATAGATGATTTGACTTCCAATTATTTAGTTTTTATGGACTTCCCCCAAACCTCATCCTCCTCACTCCAAGCAGAGTGAACACACATCTTTGTAGTCCCTGCTGGTTCCAGCCAGCATCCTGGAAGTGGCATCTGCCCAACCTTTGTTCAAAGCCAGGTACCATAGCTGAGGTGTCCAGACACTGCCAGTGCCAGGGCACTGGCAGCAGTAGGCAGAAAAGTGCACTGGATGGATGATACAGCATCCACAGGGGTGGGTTATTTCGAGCAGCTAAAGCAAAAACACATCCATTGTTCAATGGATCTCAGAACAGCAAATCTTGTTCCCCCATCCAATGGCTGTCCTATTAAATGTGTACTTTTCATAGACGTAGTTCTGCAATTTCCATGTGATACATTAAGATCACTAAAAATAAGGCCATTTGTAAACACCTCCTTCTCCTTTCTCTCCTTCTCTGCTCCCAGTGGATGCCTGTTGGCAGGGTGAGCCCTGCCTGTCATAGACTTTATCGACTTTGTCCAGACCAAACAATAAAGCACTGAAAAGGATAATGATGACGAGCAGTTAAAGGCAAAAAGAGAAGGAAAAAAGTAATAAAAGAGAAGAAGCATCTATAAACCTATTGGTGTATGTATGGCTGATCCAACACGGAGACTAGAACCACCAAATGCATTTTTGCTACCTACTTTACAGTTATTGAATGCCCTACCCTTTATGTACTCGTGTACTTTCCACAAGGGCCTACCTCCCATTTTATTTAAAGTTACCCATTGATTTCAAACTCAACACAGAAAAGGTCCCTCCAGGGTCTCACAATTATAGCAAGCTGTGCAATCTCAGTATCAGCCATTTTGACAGAGACTTCCTGCCACAAAGCAAGTTTCAGTTCTGTCAGGACACTGCTATTCTGAAGTAAATAAAAGAACACAAATACACCATTGGCTTTGTGTGTCTCTCCCATCTGCAGTCACACCAAATGGGGACTTCTGACAAGACACCTGGACTCTGGCATACTAAAACACAAATATCTTTCAGGACAGAAAGATTTGGGGCCTGTGTAATTTCAAAATCATCTGGGTGCTGTAACAACTCTGATCATTCATGTCGTGGGGAAACATTGAAGCACAAGATAGCATTTATGTGCTGACCTCTTTTTTTACTCTTCTACCTTTCTGCTCATGTACTCTATATCAAAGTTGCAAAATGTTGTCATTCACAACAGTAATCTGGTGCAAATCCTGTAAAAACTTCCTTTTAACAGAGACAAGATAATTCAGTCTAGCAGTTCTTTACCTAAATAGGATTAATTAACAGGAAGCTGGTGGCTTAATTCACCACTGACCTGTAAAACCTGATAAGAATGAGGTCACTGGACATAACAGAGCTATTTAGGAGTTTAAATCAAATTCTAATAACAGAAAACATCATTTAAAGATCAGTCTGATATAACAAAACTCTGAGGTAACAAAATATTACTTATTAAAGAGAGTTCTAATCTTATAAAGTGTGCTCTCTATACTCAAAAGCGTATTCCTTCCAAAACAAACAATTGCAACATCTAAGCACAGTCAGTGGACAACAGACTTTGACATTCAAACCCATCATGCTCTCATATACTCTCCCCCCAAATTCGTTATCTAAAGCTCACTTTTTGTGGCCTTAAGATCTCACAGGAGCTTTACATTATGAGACCTTTTTTCATGTTACAGTGTGCAAGACCTGACACTTCTTTGAGCATATCCTGAGTAATCATCTTGATTAAATGAAGCTTGTTTATGGATCAGAAAAAAATAAATAGTGTGCATGTATTTCTATAGCTCCATAATTTCTCTCCAGTTTCTACTTACGTTCTCACTGGTTTTGTGGGGTTTTTTTGGACAACAATTTTTGCAAATGACAGTTTGTATTACTAATATACATGTGCATCTCTATAATTTCCAGCAAAAACAGTGTTCCTATTTACCCCTGGGAATCTCCTATTTCTTACCCAAAATTACGTCCTGTCTCTTCTCCACGTTAAGTCAGGAATATCAGGCAGGGTTTCAATTGATTTACCTATTATAGTGTGCACCATTTTTTAAAGAACTCGGTCCAGAACGACTTACAGATCAGAAATACCACCTGAAGGGACTCAGGGAAAATAACTGGACCTGTTTTAAAACCTTGTGGTCCTGTAAAAACCAGACAAAACATCTGAGGTAAGGAAGTGTCAAAAAAAAATAAATTACTGATTTTGATGTATCGGGCCAATTTGTGTTCTGATTCCAAAGCAGAGGGAAGAATGGTTACACCTTACCTAATCATCTGGGAATAAAAAGATTTTCCTCTTTAATATTTTTCCCCCTTTATTATTCCCTCCATCTTCAAAGCCTTCATATAATAACTGGCTAGTGTCCTACCTTTGTTTGCCAAGGAAGTTTGAACATATTCCTTCGGAGAGCCAAGAAGGTTGTTATGGTTTGAAAGAAAACATTTCTTCTACCCAGGAACTCAGCACACCATGTCCCCATTTCTCCAGCCTGCTGCCAATACTGAAAAGTGAGATTGCTTTTCAAGCCCACAGCTCAATAACTAACAGTTTTGTGTGTCTACTACAAAAGATCAGGAAGCCAGACCCACTTTTTTATTTATTATATGGAGCCAGATTCTCAGCTGGTATAAGCTGAAGCCGCTCTACTAGTGCAAAGAAAAATATACTGATTAACACCTGCCAAAGTTCTGCTCTACATATTAAGTTTGCAGAGTAAATGGCATAAATCATGGAAACTGTACTTAGTTTTTCCCTTTTGAGACATTCTTCCTCCAGTACACCCTGGGAAAACATTGTACCCTTTATTAAAGTGCTTAAGATTCAATTAAAAATAATGTAGGGCCAAAGTGCTTCCAGAAAACTGAACAAATTTTCTAGAACCATTCATCACAATTATCTCCACAGCCACAGAGACACTGGGATGAATAGTTCCTCATCTGGAATTTTTCCCTCCTGCCTAGTATTAATACACCAGAACTGAGTGGATGTGTGAAAGGAGGGATGCACGCGCACACACACACACACACTCTACGCACTCCTTCAAGTTATGCATTACTGTCTTTCTCTCTGGTATACAGGGCTTGAGCTAGTGGAATTCCAATTAGTTCAATCTATCCAAATGGCCAGATGATTCATCGGTAGAAAAGAAAGGTGTGTAAACTTTGCCTTTTAGAGCACATTATCTGTAAAAAGTGTTGCACATAGGAAAAAAAACAAAAACACTTGTTGCCAACTTTTATTGAATTAATCAATATTCCAGCATAAGAGTGCAGAAACTACATTTATACACCTTTAAACAGGTAATGTCAAGGTTTATTAGAGATGAAAACTGACATTGTTTGTTAGTCTTATATTGAAGTTTGTATATTGACGTTCACTCTTCAGCAATCTGCTTCTCATGCAACATTTTGGTATATGTATGCAGTTTTACAAAAAGGAATGTGACGGGGTGGTATGTTTTTAATGCTTTGATTCATTTTTTATTTTTTTTAAAAAGTAGACATACAAACTGCTGTGACATTCACAGTGAGCAAACAAGTATTTCCATGCTGTCAGTGAAGATTGAGATATGTGCAAGGTGATAGCACAGCTCATTTACTTTGAACCTCTGATAAAATTATTATATTACCTTTTAATAGATATCTGAGCTGGCAAAATGAGGGGGAAGAAGGTAAGGCAAGGCAAGGGAAATGTTG
This sequence comes from Xenops minutus, assembly GCA_035221455.1. Classification (NCBI taxonomy): domain Eukaryota; kingdom Metazoa; phylum Chordata; class Aves; order Passeriformes; family Furnariidae; genus Xenops; species Xenops minutus. The sequence goes on along the minus strand of JAWWEE010000105.1, from coordinate 82,674,183 downwards.
AGAAAGAATGTGAATGGTCTTTCTAGTCACTCCTGCCTGCTTGGGTCAGGAGAAGAAGGAAGCAAAGACAGAAAGGGATTGTCTTCAGTGTTGCTACAGTCTGTCCATGAGCTGAGAAAACCCTTCCAACAAACCATGTGCTGAAATGGATGCACTTCCACTATTCCAGTATTTCTAGTTCCTACACACATAACTTTGTCATCCTGAAAAAAAAAAAAAAAGGAGAAACGCAAACAAACTGTCAACTACATGAAATCTCATTGCTTGAGACTAATCCTCTCCTCCATGCTCCAGTTGCTTAGGCTGTAGCTGGAAAATGTTTAGTAGCCTTAGAGAAAATCCAGGCTATTCCAGATGCAACACCAATCCTAGCTGAGGGCCAGGAATTCAGAAGCAACTGAAGTCTATTGACATGCCTAGTTCATGCAGCACCTCATGTTCAAACAGATTACTTGTCTCATTCCCACTGCCATGAGCAGAACTCAGCTCAGTGATTTTGTCTGTGCCAGCAAGTTCATCCATGATGATCTGGGCCTTGCATACTGAATTTCTGTTGTCCAGGGTAGGGTCATGCTCCAGGCCACAGCTAGGACTGATAAACTGGATCAGCCTTCTGGTGGGGTCACCCAGACAGCTCAGGCACTTCTTTTTGTGTTCAAACTGTTGTTCAGGCTCCCCAAAAACACGGGTGCCCATCCTCCCCCAGCATGGCGTATGCCTCAGAAATGCCCTCTCAATGCCCTGAGAAGGGATCTCTACCCCAAGCTCCTCCTGGATACTGTAAGGGCACATATATAGTAACCAAATACCCAGTGTCCAAGACCTGGTGGGAAGTTTGGACCTCTCTGTTGCTTTAGTTTCAGAGACACATGCAGCTGTTTGAAGGTCACTGATCCAGCTCTTTCATATCCAGCTCTATTTTTTTTACTTCACTCTTGCCCAGGAGATATTACATTTGTCAGCACCAAGGTTTTATTTTCCCATTTGGTTCTTGCCCCTTGTTACACAGTTCATCTGTTTTCCTCCTGCCATTTCCCTACTCTCATGAAATCAGAACCCTGGAACTAACACTTATTTCAAAAGTGGTGGTGGAATCATCAGCTGAAAGCAGGGGGTTTTTCCAAGCCTTGAACATTTGTCAGCAAACCTTGCAGGGGAGTGCTTGTTACCATAACAGGTTGTGTGGAAAAACACAGCAGTGTCTCTCTCCTTTACATGTAGTCTTTCTTGGATTTGATTAACTGGGACTGTCCTTCTTCTAAAACCTACAAAATGGGTAAGCAGGGATCTTTGTTGAATTTTAATGAGGGAGAACATTTTATGGAGTAGACTGTACAAGGGACTGCAGGCTAAAAACCTACACTGCTCTGGCTTGCTTAAAGGACAGAAATCATTGCAGCATGATGCTGCTATCAAATCTATGAGACATAACCTCATTTATTACTCATCATATTGCCACTTATGAGAAAATAAATTAAAACAGAAAAAAACAAACAAACAAAAAAAAAACACCGCCCCAAAAAAAATTTCAAAAGAGAAGTCCTAAAAACAGGTGTGTGATGTATCCCTCTGGGCATGTGCTGTGGCTTGAGGATCAGTTCTGGCCCAACTCATGTGTGAGAAACCCCCAGTGGAGAAAGATCGTCAGAACATACAAACCCTTTAATGTATCTGTTGACATGTGTCAATCTTACATGAGCCTTTCATTTACTGACCTTTTTTAGTTAGAAATACAAAGTGCAAAGAAATAAGCTGCACAAGTTATTATACCCAAGAGAATAACAATCTCATGTGCAGGAGCAGCCCTGGGTTTTAACTGTATGGTATTTGACTAAGTATAGTTTATTTAACCTCAATGACCTTTCATGAAGGTGCTCTGTGTTTTGCTGCAGCAAAGAAAAAGTAAAGATTGTTATTTTATTAAAACCATTTGTCTTAGAGTATAAATGACCAAAACCCTCCAGCCATCATTCTTGCACATACACTCTGCGTTTGCACTTGCACAAGAAATGTTTTGATTTAGAAGAGATATTTCCCCAAACTCCAGGACCACTATGGTAGGTCTACAGAGTACTTCACAGAGTACTCTGCTCCTGCCCGCTTACCGATATGTTGCAAAGTACATTGAAGGTAGTGTGTGACTTTCCACCCACTCCACTGGGCTTCAGACCCAGGTAACTACACCTTTGCCTCTTTGACTCCCCAGTGAATTTGGCACTAGCCTACCCAAACTTGGAAGTTGCCTGATACAGCCTGACTGGAACTTACATGATCTTGTCTCAGAGCAGTTGTCTTTGCCATGCCAATATTCATCTTGCTCTGCATGCTTTGTTTAAGGCGGGGGGGGGGGAAGGGGGGGTGCTGTTGATAGTGTTTTTACTGATGAATCTTTGCTATCATAATTCTCAAGAACTGGCTTCCTGAGTTATGAAATGTCTGCACAGAGGAGCTCTGATAAGAACTACTGCTCCTCAAGGGTCCAACCAAACTTGGGACTGTATGGAGACAGCAGTGGGGAAGTAAGGCAGCAGGAAAGGAAGGAAAGATGGCAGGAAGGGGAAAAATATTCTTGACCATATTAATTCCACTTCTCATTTACTGCTTTCTGCACAGTTTTACTGTAACTGGACTTCTGTCAAAGCAGCAAGATTCACCTACTTGCACTGCTCACTGTGTCCCAGTGCCAGACAAGTGCTAGCATTAGCAGATTATGTATTTGTTTTGCATTGTGTGTACCATAAATAACAAGAAGACATGGTATCGTGTTCTGGGATTGATTTTGTCCATTCACTATTACTGTTGTATAAGGCAAAAAATTAAAATAACCATGAAAATGCAGTAAAAGCATGTGACCTTTTCACTTGTGTTTTGTGCCTATGTGCCATGTGGTCCCTTTTTCCATATCCAGAATGCAACAAGCTTTGCCTGGATTTCCAGTTTTAGTGCCAGATTAGACCTGTAGGACTACTGCAGGTGTCCAGGCTGTGCCACTCCATCCGAGGTGGAGGTTTGAGCACTTCAGCAGCCACATTCTGGGGCAGCATGAGCACCTTTGTGCTCACATCTCTGAACAGCACAGTGCTAGTCTTTTCCATCAAATTTTCTTAGCCTCCACATGTGATGGAGCAGAGCCAAATGCAGGCCTTATTTCCAGGCCAGGTCATTAATCCATTCCTTCCTTGGCTCTATGAGATGCATATATAATACTGTTACAGTATCTGTGTTTCCAAAGCTACTTTGTCTTTTGTGTCTATGATGAGCTCTCCAGCCAAGGTAACACTGGTTCCATGTGAGCAGTCCTTCAGCCACCAGGCAGAGCTGTCCTTGTTGGAAGTGGCCTTAATGAGAGCAAACAAAGCCCTCTTTTTACACCGGTGTTTCCTCAGTGGGCAGAACATAGAATGCAGCTTTGATACTTTTCCTCCCAAAGACTCTCAAGGGTTAACAAAGCTGCAATCTGCCACCTTCTTCTTGTCTCCAGAAAGGTGAGCCCCGAGTTTTCATGCTGGATGCCAGAATCAATTTTTTTCAGCAGAAATCCTTTGACTGAACAAAATATGCAAAATCAAACTGTTTTCTGCATGAGATTCTGCATGAGAAAAAGTGAATCATTGCTGCCTTTATTGCTCATTCTGTTTATTAAAACTGCTGGGCCAAGATTTATTTTTAATGAACTCTGATCAGTCACAGCCAGTGATTTCACAATTCATGTTAGTACTGTAGGCATTTGTTGCACTGCAAACAGCTCATTTGCTTATTTTCTGGTAGATTTTTTTTTTTACATCTGACTTGAAATTGGTCACACAGACCTCTCTGGGATTTTTCAAGCTAAGTATATTTGTTCCCATGGATAGAGGCCATATGTCAAAGCCCTGTATTGTCACCAAGAAAAAAAATATCTTGCTTTTATTCTGTTAAGTCCTTTTCTTTTTTTTTTTTTCTGTTTCCTTTTTTTTTTTTTTAAATGTTTACTGTGCCTTGATATCCTGCCTCACTAAACCATGCTTCATCTTTGTGTTTTCTTCAATATGAATGTGTGTGTAAGGGAAACCATATACTTTACAGATGGGAAAAGATAACATATAAATCAAACTGTATGCCAGAACAGAGACAGTGATAAAGAAGGTTGCAGAATCATGTATCTGCAATGTATCTCCTTCAAAAAAAAAAAAAAAAAATGGAGCTATGAAGTAGAAATCAACAGGCTCAGTCTTTAACCAAAAAAAATAAAAAAAAAATAAAAAAAAAATCTGTAAAAGTTTTTTAGTAAAACTGGAGCTTTTGAACTGGCTGTTACAATACTAAACTGTTGCAAAGCAATGCAGAAAGGCTGCACAGCAGCGCTGGACTGACACAAGTCCAGTGCCTGGCCAGCAGCCCTGAACACAGTTCCTTTGCTTCTTGACTGTGTTCCCCAGGATCCAGAAGAATGAACCCACTCACTCCAAAACAGTGTTTACTTTGATTTTCTGAAACAATTTTAAAGCAGTTGCTGAAAGATGATTAAACAAAATGTTACAGAAATGGCTTCAGATGAGGTAAGGATCCCACTGGGGGTACTGGCATCAGATGCCATCTGGGACATGGTTGCAGGTGTTGATGAATCAACAGTGATAATCCCAAGCTCAGGATGGGTGGCCAGCTGCAGGGCTTTGCTCACAGCTCAGGTAGCCCCATGTCAGCACCCTCTTCCTCTCCCAGACAACTATCAAAGGGACATCACTCTTTAAAGAAAGAAACTGTACTGCAACTCTGCACAAAGTACTGCTTTAAGATTACGTTCTTGCCAAACCTCGCCTATTTCTTTTCCCTTGCCTTGTCCTGGTATGGTGCAGCTTTGTCTTACATGGGAAACCATGGCAATTGGATCATTCAATGCAAAATCTGGTGTATTTTATAATTATATTTTTATTCTCCACACCTTTTTCCCTTGTTTACTGTTTCAGTGTCTATGCTGAGGTCACCTGCACAGCCAACAGCAGTGGTATCTATTGATATAACAAAGGGAGTCATCTTGGTCTGCTTAGACATCTTTGTCTATTCAGAGGCTGGGTTGTAGCCAAGATACAACTTTGGAGAATGTTGGAAATTTAAATTCGTTCTGCCTCCACCATTCAGTCAAATACCTCTTTGCATTCCCATAGACTTCAGCATTAATAATGTTGACTAGTTCTGTGAGATGATTGGTATCAGTTAATAATTTGAGTAAACTCGGAAAATACAGTCTCAGCCTCCCTATGAGGAGCCTGGCTTAGTCTAGGGCTCAAGCAGTGCATTGTCCCCTCCGTATCTGGGAAGATGGGCCTCAGTGATATTCAGAGCATAATGGATCTACCAGCTTGCTTCTGAACTATGGTCAAGGTACAGCTACCTTATTAGTGGGCTGGTTTGCACTCTGCCTTCAACATCTGACCATCATCACCCTTAGATGCACAGCAACGTGGGCTCCCATGGTGAAACCCAAGTGTCTGTCATTTCCAGCTTGTGGCTTGGGCTTTGTACTAGTTTGCATTTACTTAGTAATACCAGAAGAGTTGGTTCATGCAACATTACTTTGAAAAGAAAATAAAACTTACAAAAATATTAAAATATCAAAATCCCATGTAACAAAAATATTTGCATAGCAGAAACTTGTTAAATACATAGATCTGTCTGCTAAAACATTAATACTTGCTTTTACATAGTAGTATTCTAGCACTTCAGAGATTTGGAAAGAAAAAGTCATGTTGGCAGCAAAATGCAAGGCCATGCTTGTACTACAGAGAATAATAGCTCTATTTTCAGACACCAAATCAGACACACTCCTCCGTTTTGCTTTTTAACATCAGTGCATAAGGAGTTCACTTGATATGGGAATACTCAGACGTGGCTAAAGTTCTGATTCATTCCTAGTTTGCTTTCACAAAACATGTTTAACAGACAGTGAGTTTTTCAGCCTTTCTTTTTTAAGACATTTCATGTTGACTCTTAAGGAAAACTCCACACTTCTCTTTTGAGAGTTCTTTCAAAGAAAGGTTTACTTTTTAAAATATTAAAATAAACAGTATAAATTTCAGCCTAAGAAGCTGCAGTGAATGCCAGAACTACAGCTGTAGCCACAGTGTGACCAGATGTCCAGGGACAAAAAAGAGGACAACTGTTTCTGCTTAGTAGGATTATAGGACTGACGCGACACCAGCACTCCAACAAATATATGACCAGAGCAAAAACCACTGCCATTTTAGACACCCCTTTTCTCTGAAAATCACCTGTTAAAGACTGATAGTGTAGTGTAGGCTGAGAAGGAGCAATGCAAACTGAATTGTTCCTGACGCAAATGCAGATCGTCATTGCCGAGTTAAGGGATAGCCCTCCTAAACCTCTTCTCAAGTGGGTAAATCCCTCATCCCTTGGGTAATCCCATTAACTTCCTCAAAGATATGAATTCCCAGGCAGTCAGAGAACCCAGAATGTTTGTACCTATTATTTTTCAAGTTGGGAAACGAAGAAATATTATATGACTTTTTAGGGAATATGGGTTATCAGGTAAAGAACAGCCTCTGTAGTAAAAATTTGGACTTTGATAGTTCTCTCAAAGCTAATGGTGGTTGTGTTTGGCCTGAACTAAGCCCTGTTTGGCAAATACTGTGTCTGACTCAGTGAGAGAAAGGTCAGAAATGAGGAAACACCTTGTGCTGTGAGAGTCTCATCAGTTTTTTATTGCAGAGTTCATAGTTCTCTATTGTCTGAGATAGATGTAACTCTTGGCCAAGTCAGAAACACCAGTTCTCACTCAGATGCTCAGTATTATTTAGAGAACAGAAGAAGACCTCATAAACTTTTCAATAAAACCTCACTGAATTTTAAATATGTAACAAACCAGCTGAGTTTTGGATTGTTTGGAAAGTAACAACCTCAAATCTGGAAGTATTTTATATGAAACATGCAGATCTGTTTTAAAACAAACATTGCAATAAATTCAACACTGAAGTTGTTGGGCAACTTAACAGGCTTAACTTCCTCCTCTGTCAAATGAACTACTTACATGGGACAATTAGTCTGAGACTATGCAAACAAAACTGAAAGAAATTGCTTTCTCCTTTCCCTGCTTTTTCAAAGCATTTCTTCTGAGTTTTACAAAAATCCATAGTGATGTACACAACTGTTTTAATGCTCCCCATTGCCTTTTTGTTTTCTCTTTTGCAAATTGATTTGCTGCTTTGTTATTTGCCTCTTAATATCACAAGGACATTAATTAAGGCTTAGGCTTTCCCTGCTCACCAAGTTTAACAAACAAGCATACAGACTAGAAGCTCATTAGCTCAAAGGGACACATTTTACTATTCAGAGCCAAGTTCCAGGCTGATCCATTGTGAAAACACTAGCATAAAAAGAGCAGTTTTGCAAGGGAAATCTGAACACTTGGCTCTTTTTCTATATGCTACAATGATAATTTAGTATCCTGTTCTATCTCAGTTTCAGTCTTAACTCTTATTTTTACAGTGATCAGACAATCTCCCTACGACTTTAAAGCAACAAGCATAATTTATTTGTGGCTTGATCCCAGAAACCTCATTCAGATAAAACTCCTACTGTTCCCTGAGATATTTTGCCAAGCAAAGATTCAGGACGGAGTGGTTCTTCTCAAGGCACAGGGCTGAGCAGTCTTCACAGGGTAAGTGGTGGTCACCAACAGAGCTAGCTGAGAATGAGCTCATTAAAGGGTGTCTCATCATCAGCCATATGCCCCAGTTTCAAAAAGAAAGGAAGCTACAAGGTGGCATTTATGGTCAGAAAAGTGAGGAAAAACCACCTGGACGAGGATAATAGACTGACACCAGGAGCCCTGAGTTTCAGTGCTGAAGACAATAGATTCCTGCTCCCCATCAGGCAGAGAAGAGGCATTGGTGTGACTTCACACATCATATGCAAGCCAAAAGCTCTGACTATTAATGAGTTTTTTCTTTAAAAATTACTTAAACCTCTTTCATCCTAAGGTAGAGAGGGCATACGGTGTTGCCATGCACAGGAGGCAGCATGTCTTCAGTCTGTGGTTTAGTTGGGTCTTGTGTGAGCAAAGCAGCAAAGAAAATTTTGAGGTGAGTCAGTGACTTCCTTTTGCAATGACCTTTTTCGGTACCTTCAAGGCAGCATTTCTCCAGCATTTTCCCCTTGGCATAACAGTGCAGTTTAGAATCTGGATGAGAGGGGCTGTGTCTGAAATTGTTTTAATTGCAGAAGTATATTGACAGTGTGGAAATGAGAGCTGTGAGATAACTCAGTCTTAATAAAAATTCGCACATTTCAATAAGTGTACAAATATTTTGACTGCAGTTGGCATCATTCCTTTTGAAACAGACAGGCAATATCAGTGTGCAGAACAGCAGTGCCCCTTCACAAGTGATTCTTTGCTGTCATAAATTAACTCTCCTTTCCCTTTCTCCACTACAAATATTAATCTGTGTGATTCTAAAAAGCCTAACAGATAATTCCACTTGACAAATAACTCTAGGAAAGCCCGACAAAACTATGGTAATGTACCCTCACCAAGTAACATGACAGTTTAGCTGTGATGTCTCTGAATCAGCATTTAAGTGTTTTGGTCAGGAGCTGTGCAATAAATGGCCAAAAGAAGCAGTTTCATCAGGCTATTGATTGCTTGAGCTGAACGTGCAGTAGGTTAGAAAGACAGTGGACCCAAGAGGCCTTTCTGAATATTTGTTCGACATCAATAGATAATCACTGCTGGGAATATAAGGCACTGTCTCATCTCTGAAATAACACAACAGAACAGCCGCAAGCTGAAAAGTGTTTTACCATTCCCAGCTGAATTTCTACCGTCCAGTGTGCTATCCTCTAAACCTGCATTGTTGCTCTTTGTCAGGTTACACAATGATATAAAATGTGCCACAGGCACAGACCAGAGAAAATAGCCTAAAAATAACCAGCTGCCTTTCCTTGTGCACGTGTCCAGTGGAACTCAGGGAGATCCTTGAGAAATGAAAGCACAGAGCAGCAGTCTCCTCCACTCTGGTGTGGGGAAGCCCTAGGCAGTTTCTTTTTCCAGTCCCCAGTTTGCCTGTGGAAAAGCCAGAAGGTCTGGAGGTGGACATTATTGTCTCACCTTGCACAGAGATGTGGACAGAGGATGCTCTCACTATAGCTGTCGATGTGCAAATAGATGATGTGCAAGAAAATATGGTTCTTTACTTAGGTTGCCTTTCATCCACAGTTATTCTGGCTTCTCAGTAAGCACAGATGCTTAGATCTAGACAGAGAGGCAGAGTATTATTCTTCTGTTTTTGAAAAAACTCATCCTTTCTTTTTTCCTTTTCTGCAGTTAATGACAGATTTTTTTGTCTCACCTAGATTAATTCTGTTTTCGTATCTATTTTATTGTTTATTTTATTAATTTTATAGTATAATTAATTAATTGTATAGTATGTCGGATACCTGGAAGGAGTACTATACAAAATAAAACTTAGTAAAATATTTTTTAAGAGTGATTAAATGCCTTCTCTGTCTGCTGAGCTTTAGCAATCAAATGAGTGTAATTCACTGCATCTGTGCTTAGAGTCTTCAAAGCAATTTGTGAATAAGTAGATTTCTCTTTCTTTACAATATGATGATGCAGGAAATTGAACTTAATGGAGATTACTCTGTGAAAGATGAATTACACCACTTGAAGGTTACTTGGCACTGTTGTCATCACGAAGTTGTACTAGCATAACTTTGCAACTGGGCCTGAGCTCCATCACTAGCTGGAAGACAGTGTCAAAAACAGGGTTAAAGATCATCATGGCAGTTCAGCTATTTCCTAGCATTTAATATAGATGTAAACTTATAGTGCCTGGACAATCAATCTTGGAAAATCCTGCAGTAATCACTGAATACTCAGAATAAGCCATGATTACCTTGTCTGAAATCTTTAGTCAGTGGGCAAAACCCAGTTAAAACTGAGAAACCTGAAAGTCTGACAGCTTTGGGGGAACCTACATGAAAATGCCTGGGTGCAAGTTTGGTAGCTAATTCACAAGCTGCAGTTTCAAACCAGTTATATCATAACTGGGAGGAGTTTCTGCAGTCAAAGGCAGGAACTGCCACACTCACACACAAGGAGGGGAAACATAGAGAAGCAAGTCCTCTGAAAGAGACTATAAGATATTTAGGTCAGTAGTCATCCACTTAATTGGATGGACATCACAACTGATAGACACCAGTTAATGAACATCTGCTCAGTACGGAGAGTCAAGACACCTCTAACTTCTGAAGGTCCCTAATTTATCCCAGTTTGTGTTCTGTGACAGAATACAGAAGAACCCCCAACAGTAACGAAATCTGCCATGATTTTTTAGAAATTACTAGTGGATCCAGATGCAAAATCTGAGCCCCCTCTTGAGGGACTTGTGTTTTGTTGGGTGATCAGTCCTTTCCTGTAAGGAAGCTATCTTTCAAGTGCCCCAAGTGGAACACCAAAGACCATTAATCAGTTCTAAATTATAACACAAACATGTAAAAAGACACGTGCACAGATGGTTACCTATATGTGTGCATGTGCTTGTGATCCTACACTTGGAGTGAATTTGAAATGTGTTCGTATGGAATCAAATCAATTGGTCATAAGGAAGACTTATAATAAGACAATGATTATTTAAATGAAGTGTGAACTGCACAAACACTGTCAGCTAATTCTGAGCAGCTACAGTCTTGGCTAAAATAATTGTTTGAGGATTAGAAGGATTAGTTGTTGAGATTCAGTATAAACAGATGACATGAACAATGCAATTGCTTGAAGGGCTTTACTTCAACACACATGCTGGGACTGCAAAATATACACAGAGCATAAGGTCTGGAATATCTATTCAGAGGCAATGGTAATCAGTGACTGGATGCTGTATTTCTCTTCTAATAGAACACCAGTATTCCAAGTAAGGGATATTCACCTCCTTGCATTTATGTCATTCTTTCTCAGGCTGGTATGGCAACCCTGGAAGACAGTATGTCAAGGAACCTGCCCTAGAGATATATTAAGCCATATCTACTTCACTTAAGCCTCATTATCTGCAAGGCTTCAGGCTGGACAGTGAGCCGGAGGCAGCCGTGTCCAGCTGCAAAGAGCAATGCTCGGCTCATGTCATATAAACAACAAGCAGGGATTGCCTTGGAGGTGACCTAAGACCTCTCTGGATCTGTTCACACACAAGTGCTTTTCTGAAACAAAGCTAAATCCTTGGAGACAAAGTGTCTGTGTACAGAAAAGGTCTCTTTCTTGTTTGGTCTTACAGGATGTTAGTTACAGTTAACAAATGCAAACAACCCACACCCCATATGTAGTGTATTTTTGTTAGCTTTAGCCTGCCTGAAATGCTTGGAGCCTCGTTGTTTTTGGCATAGACCTGTGGTGTAGCATTGCATGGGTGAAGAGCCTGAGTCCAGCAGGTCTTGTAGAAGTGCATTTCCTCCATGAAGTGCACAAACAGCAAAGTCCAGATGATTGTAACTACTCACGTGCAAACTTACTGAGCTCTATGGGGCATACATTTCCAATTAAATACAAGTGTTTGTGCTCTCAGTAGGCAGAAACTTATTCCATTTCTTTTTAGTATTTTGTGACAATTATAGAAAGGTTTCTTGGTTTTGGATTTGTTTTTAAAAGCCATTTGGTCTCCACTGTTTGTGCCTGTCCACTTAGATTATCTTTTATTGCGTAAGGGTACATAAAAAAATTGAAAAACAAATGGAAATTCAGCTATTAGCACAGTTAGAAAAAAGAAAGCAACACAAACCCTGGATGTGTTAAGCATCTCTTTCATCAGTCCACCCTCTTGTGTTGAACTGAGACCAATGAAGTAAAACAGAACATCAATCTTTTTCAAAAAACAATGTAATTGTTGCAATGTCTAACTCGCTTCTGGGATTTGAGACTATTTACTACAGTTTCTGAATTGTTAAGACAATGTTTATGTAAATGAAAATATTTATCTAGGTTACTGCTGTCAAGTACCCCCTGAGAAACATTTTGCATTTATAGATGACTTTAAGCAACAATAGCAGAAGAAATTACTAGAAGCCAACATTTGGGATAGGCATAAACCCCTACATAAATCTAAAAAACAATAGTCCAGATTCTGCTGATAGAGACCACCTGGTCCTTCTAGTTATACAGCTTTAATTCCCATTAGAGACATAGAATTTTGCCTTTGGATTATGATATTCAACCACAGAAATTAAACTACAGCCACTTTTCTGACAAGTAACAGTGCTTTTTCATGTCATCAGTGACAAGTTTTATAGAAAGTTATTGTCTATCCTTTTAGGCAGAGGTGATATGCCAGTATATCAGAATTATCCAATAACACCACAAAAATAAATTAATATCAATTTACCTTCAGTAGACTACTATGATATTGTAGGGTTGGATGTCATATGAAATAAAGTCATGATTGTATTTAGATCAAGTGATGCAGTTTCATTAGCCTTATAAAAGGATTTGTCTGGATGAAAAGAATAAAGACAGTTAATTTAAGAATTTTAAGTGGGTTAGTAAAACTTTTAAAAACAATGAACAGATAGTAACGATAAGAATTAAAGCAGTCCTTAAGAAATTTGATGTCTCAATTCCAACTGAGCTTTCAACTGATGATAAATCAGAACCTGTTTCCCTTTTGAAAACTTTAACAGTGTTTGAGATCAAGTTATAGGCAGTGTGTTAAGGCTAGCACCCACTTCTGACACACGCTTTCTGGCTGATACAATGAAAAGGCATGTAGAGAAAATATGCATGCACATTTGTTTATCAGACGGACATACAATTGCTATGAGTCTTCTTGGGAAATGGTGATGTTATTTTTATTGTTCTGCAATAAAGAATAGGTTGTAGTTTCAGGCTGGTGATCAGAGAACTCAAAGCAGCTTGTGCACAAATAAGAGAAGAGAAGAAAGTACGGAAGCGGCACCTACATGCCCATGTCCATCCTTCCAGCATAGAACTGCTCTCCCCAGACCAATGTGCAGGATACTATTTACCTTTCCTCAAGGACCAGCTGGAGAGCCAAATGTGCATATCTGTGTGTGCAGGATTGGCCCACACAGACTCTGTCCCCACTACTTCATGCTTCTCTGCCACCACTGCCCGCACAACTACTTGTGCAGCTGCCCAGATGGGCCATATGGGCAAATCAGTCAGGATAGCCCAGCCAAAAAAAGAAAAGCACATTTTTACTCTGGCCAGTCTGCTTCTCATCCCACAGTGAAAAAATCCCAAAACATCCTGCTGGCACTGTAGGACAATGGAAGAGAGGAGAAGAGTGGTGGCAGAAGGTGATGGCAGCTGCCTCTGTGGCATTTGCCCATCATAAGGAGCCTTTTCAGCCCAATGTCATTCTGTTTTCAACCCCATCCCCCTATTTATAATTTCTCATGCCACCACACACCTCACAGTTTGTCATGACACCAGAAATGTCTTTATTATCCATGTGTACTTGCACAAAGTCATTGCATAAAGTCATCACACTCACACCTCTAATTATTGTGTGGCTCTTCTAACGTAGACTCATAGAATCATTAAGGTTGAGAAAGACCTCCAAGATCACTGAGTGAAGCCTTTGGCCAAACACCACCATGCCAATTAAACCACAGCAATAAGTACCTCATCCAGTCATTTCTTGAACATTTCCAGGGATGGGGACACCACTTCCCTGGTCAGACTGTTCCAATGCTTAACCACCCTCTTAGTGAAGAAATTTTTTCTGATGTCCAGCCTGAACTTCCCCTGGCACAGCTGGAGGATATTTCCCCTTGCCTGGAACAAGAGGCCAACCCCCACCTGGCTACCTCTCAGGTAGTTGTAGAGAGTGATAAGGTCTACTCTGAGCCTCCTTTTCTCTAGGCTAAACAATCCCAGCTCCCTCAGCTGCTCCTCAAATTACTTCCTTGCTAGACCCTTCCCAAACTCCGTTGCCCTTCTCTGGATGTGCTCCAATGCTTCAATGTCCTTCTTGAAGTGAGGAGCCCAAAACTGAACATAGGTTCGAGGTGCAACCTCATCGATGCTGAGTACAGCAGAATGATCAAGTCCCTAGTCCTTTTGGCCACACTGTTTTTGATACGAACCAGGATGCTGTAGGCCTTCTTGGTCATCCAAAGTATCTATGAGTACATTCCATCTGGCTGACAATTTTCCTGCCAATATTATTTGTCCTAAAAGCGCCTCCACAGCTCTCACATTGATGTGAAAGAGACAGTTCACCTTGTTCTGTGGAGCACTGTGTGTCTAGGCACTTCATCCTTTGCCTGGCAGCCTCTCCTGCCCTGTCTTGTGGCAGGCAGGTGACACTGGCTGCAGTTTTGGTAGTCTCAGAGTCTGCCTCACAGTGCCTTTACTCTCCATAACAAGCTGTAATGTGTGCTGACAGACCTATTACAGCTTTGGGCTCATTTATTCTGGTACAGCTTATTAAAGGTGTTAGACCATTGACTGTATCATTGCATGTAGTTAAATGACTAGACTGTAGGGAAAAGAATACAAAAGGTCAGAAAACAGCTTCTACCCACAACCAGCTGCAAATTTTGTTGTTTTTTTTTTCTCAAAAGAAGGATTTTAGCATTTTATATATGTGTGTGTTTTCCCTTATGCATGCACTATACATACTTATATGTATATATATATATATATATATATATGTGTATGCATGCGAATGTGAGCATGTGAATCTATATAAGGGTTTGCATATGGATGTACACATGGATATGTGTATGTGCATATGGATGTGTTTATGTACATCCATGTATGTATGTATGTGTATTTATGCACATACATGCTTTTGCATATAGGTCAATAACCAAAGTAGTTGAATTCAGAGTGGTGCCAGAAATTCTCATGAGATTTCTTATACAGTGTTTTCCACAGTCCCATTTCCATCTGTGGACTGCTCCTCTGGCGTCAGAAACAGCTTTCTTCCCCTAAAATAAGGAAAAAGAGTCTACAATAAGAATTTCATCATAGGTGATGTAGCATGACCAGAAAACTTGATGCCTAGAAAAAAATGGAAATGTCAAGCCATTTAAGATTTATTCCTAGGAGACCTCCACTGGATTAAAATCAGTTATTTTATAGTCTTTAAATAAACTCTCTTCCTGAGACTGCCATTTTCTGAGAAAATATCACACTCCAGAGAAGGCATTTTACAGAAAAGTTCTCTCATTAAGGAACACATTTTTCAGCTATTAAACAATCCTGACAACATATTCCTCACCACGAGGGTGGTCAAAAAATGTGGCAGGCTTCCCAGAGAGGCTCTGTTGTCTCCATCCCTGAGGGTTTTCAAAACTGGACTAAGTATGGCCCTGAACAATTTCCTGCCTGGAGTGGGAGGCTGGACTACCCCACCTTGCATTTTTTGTATGAGTCTGTGATTTTCAGCTAGTTACCACACAGAGGAAGCCTGTAGTTTATGCTGGCCATATGGCAGGCTTTTAGGATTTAAAAAGTGACGAGCTTTTTCTTCAGTCCTCAGTAGTGACTGGCCTATTTTTAAGCTTGCAGAGGATTCTGATGGATTCCGGTCCTCTGTTGTCATAGAATCCCATATTTAGCCACATCTAATTTATGATCTCCTGGCTAGCAGCAAGCTGAAATATGATGACCTGACTGAAGTGGTCCAAGCTTTTGTGGGTCTCAGAAGTCTCAGTGAGGTACACAAAATGCAAGCTGGCAACAAGCCCCTCAGAGGCAAATTCAGCTACTTCACCATCCTACTCAGGATTAGAGGCAGAAGCACATATGCCACTTGATCCCTGTTCTGCTCTCACAAAGCTCTGGATGGCACCTGCAAGGCCTTGTTCCCCACTCTCCAGCCTGACATAGTGCATTTGCAATACTGCAGTCAGTGAAACTCATTCCCCAAGACCCCCCAAATCGAGCTGAAGGACTGCAAGGGTGGCTGTCAAGAGAGTGAAGGTCTGGCACCTCTTCAGGAGGATTTTCAAAGGCCATCTTGCTGCTGAAGGGTTGAAGTGTGTATGGTACATACCTCAGCTACACTTCACATTTGTCTTGATACTGTCATGGTTTTCATCCCTTACTGTCTTTTCTCTTCTGTATTTCTCATCTTTCATTTTCCACTTGTGCAAGTAAACAAGACATAGTATTAATACTAATTCATTTAGCAAAATTGTAGCCTTGGCAAAAAGGGCCATTTTCAAAGAGAACTGGCAGCAAAATAAACATAAGAGAAAATCAAAGGGGAGTGCTGCTTTTTTCCCTGAGCTGCCAAATTTGCCTTTGATCTTACTGAAACTAATTTTTATTCACAAGAGGAAAAGAAAACTCAAAGCAATATGGCCAATTTTACCTAGAAACTATGTGCCTCTCAAGCAGTATAATTCAAAGTAGGAAAACTCTATTGTTCAGACATCATGGTATTGAAGAGAGACAAATTCACAAGAGAAGCAATGTGGAGGAATGAGCAGCCCAACGCCAGCCTCTAACAGCTCTTTGTTCTGCATTTCTTCAATGAGAAATGAAATAGTTTGGTAACAGCCAAGAAAATCCTGGCTTGCACATCACCATATAAGCAGAAAATTCCAGCAATGAAAATATAATCCTGCAATAAAAGAACAAACAGAGAAAATAAGAAAAAATATTTGCAGTTCTGAGGAAGGAATGAGAATTATATAATATTGAAACACCTTCCTTGCACCTGTTAAATGCAGTAGCAAATTTTGTAGTATATAACTCTTTTCCCCCTAAGATACCAATATATATAAGATTTTTCTAATTGACAGTGACTGCTATAATAATCCCTTTGTTCATATCCTCATAACATTCTGGAAAAACAATTCACTTTGGGGACTAAAAATTCTTTAAATTTGATCCCATCCATAGACATTTCTGATAATTTGAACAAGATGCTGTCAAGTATTTCTGAATTATGTGTAGATATCTGTGAAAACATATGTTTCTTCAAGCTTTTCTCTATTCTTTTTCCTCATTCACAGTTTGAAACAAGACAATGTTTTTGAGCATAAAATTTCTGTGCCTATACACTTTGATGGACAAATAAGTCATCTTCTTGTAATTGATTTGAAAATTATTTTGTTATGTGTAGTAGAATAGTATATTAAAAATATCCAGAACTAAGGATGGTTATGATTACCCTATGAAGTTACAAATTTTAGAAGTTTTCTGTGTCAAAAAGTCCACTTTTCTAGATGTTCCTCAATTCAGAGGGGCCAGAGTGTATTAATGTTATTCATGCATAAAGCAAAAATAAGTAAAATAAACAGGAAAAAAATAGAACATCACATCTAATTTTTAGAACTGAATAAATAAAAAAATTAAAACAATCTCCAAATCACTTTTCAAAACCACTGTCATGTTAGAACATACACAAACTTTCAGGCAATGTCAATACTGGAAAAAGTATTCCGCTGGTAATATAGTCACAAACTATCATGACAGGTTTTGAATACAGGATCTGGTTGAAGTTAATGAAATTAAAGTTGCTTTAAGGACCTTGTAAGCACTGGAGGTCCCTTCCTTGCTACAGAACTGGAAATGTTAGTGGCTGCGAGCACACACTGTACATTTGCACCAAAATAACATTTTTTTAATAATTGTGTCAAATTCACATGGCCCACGCTCAGCAGAGCATCCCCAGACAGGTGGGTGGATGGCTGAGACTCCCTTCCCTCCATGCTGGGTCTGTAAGGCTGTAGCATGGAGCAGAGGCAGCCTAGAGAGCCCTGACCCAAGGAGTCTCCCACAAGAACCCCAAAAAGGCTGGTATTCCCAGTGAAATGTGTCCATGATGCTGGTGCTGAAAGTCTGCTCTTACTGTAAATGCCCTGTGATTTTCAGTGACCACAAGTGATCAAGATCTTAGTTTCAAATTTCATCCATAAGTCAGAACAGGTTCACCAAGATCAAAAAGAAATGCCAGAGAAGAGGGAGAGGGCCATGGATGTCTGGGAAAACTAGTCCTTAAAGAAGAAAAGAGTTGAAATTCCCCATGGACTGTCTGGCTATGTGTTTTGAATGCCGTTCACTTAAATTGGTCGCCTGGTGTAGCCATATCTGCTATAATTGCAGCAGATTGCAGTTGCTGAAACATCTCCTGTATGTGCACCCTTTCATTATGGCATATAAGCACAACATTTCCAGTAATTTAGAGGCAGCTAAAACCTCCTGTTCCTTGGAAGCTGCTCTCCCCATAGTAGTTCATGCAGCATTAGTAGGAGAACAAACTGGAGAGAAATACAGTAGTTACTATGTTAGAAGTTGATGTCACTAGTTAGAAGCTTCTACTTGGTATTTAAAAAAAACCCCAGCCCGTTAAAATCTGAAAAAGAAATACACAGAACTGTACTCAAATTTCAATAATAAGAAATAAAAAACCCACTGTGTTTTTGCCTCTTTCATTGAACTCTCTAGTGTCAATTTGACAGTTTCTGTCTAGCTCACTGAAGACTTGTGATAAATGTTTTTTCTTAACATCCTTTGAAGCAATAACTTGTTTTTTTTAAGTTTCCTTGCCATGATATTCTTTCATAACAGCTTGAAAGATAGTATGACTTATGAGAAAAGAGATCTAGAGCAAGCAGCTTGAAGCCACCAAATCACAGTGATCTCAGTGTCACTGATTTTTCGGATACTCAATGTTTTTCAATAATCACTCTCTACTGGAAGTGTGCCTCATTAAAATGAGGTAAATTGCCAGCTTTCATGGTTTTGGAAGAACACTTGAGAGTCTGAAGTGACTGCAGAAACCTTTAGGCAATCAAAAAAGAAAAAAAAAATATTTTGCTTCTCATGAAATCGTAAAGCAGTCCTATGATTTCTTAGGATATGCTTCATGAGTTTTGATCTCATACAGCTGGCAGTACTGTACTCTTTCCCTAACTACGATGTGGCTTCTCTTTCTCCTTATTTAAATGTAATATTTTATGCTTCAATAAAGAGTCAGCCTTTGGAGTTATGCAATTACGAGAAGAAAATGTTGGATCCTTCTTCCCTCTCCTCATCATTGCAGAAAAAAATCTTGAAAATATGAAGCCTAAAAATTAAGATACAAACCCAAAAAACCCAAACCAAACACCAAATAATGCACTGCCTTTTTTTTTTTCTTATACTCTTGTGAAAAGCTAGCTTATGGTTTTTGGACTAATGAAATGAGTATTACTGCTAATTAGCACTTGAAAGAGAAATTATATTGTTTTTTTCTTTTGCAATGAAATGGAAAGCAATGTTGGCCAACAGTGCCACACATTGTTTATACTTTTATATCCCTTTATTATTTGTACTATTGTAAAGCCAGACAGCCTACAGTAATCACAAGTCCATTCCATTAGTTTATACACATAGCACAAGCAAGCTTCATCTCTAAAGATGCCACAGTCTACATAGATTGTTGTGAGCAAGTTGTTCAATTAGGGAGATTTTTGTTTCTTTGATAGTGGAGGAGCGTTCATTATGTTTTATCCAGAGATGGCCCAGGAGGCTTAGATGGGGCATGATTTCAGTCAGGCAAAGGGAGGCAACACTCATCCTTCACTGGAAGATGCTCTTAGAGTGGCTGAGCTCTTGCTCCAGGTGGAACTGGCAACAAGCAGGGGAAACAGAAGGTTCTACTGACAGCAGGGGCACAGCAAAGTACTGCAGCATTTATAGGTGCTTTATATATTCTCTGCCTTTGGTTTTTGCAATCATCCAGAGGCTAGATATACATACATACAGCATTATCCAGAATATAGCCAAGATACAATGGCATCCACCCGGTATTGAGGCACTACCTTAGGCTTCTTGTAGCCTACAGGCACTACCTATAGGTTTCTCTGTTGATTTGGACAGGGCATTCGTGACAGAACAAAGATAGCATATAACCTTTGTGTCCTAAGCAGAGTAGTTGTGCCCCCTGATTTTCTCTATATAATAATAAATAGAATTCAGGAATTGTAGATAACAGGAAATTAAAAAATACACCCATTAAATACTAACCAGAATAAGAACCAGCAGTGTAATAACATTATTGATTTCCAGTCTGATCCTAATCAGGTTTTGCAAGACCTTGCAGCTGCCAGCTATTCACAGACTTCTCAAAGCAGCTCCAAGCCATGCCCAGCTGAAGAGCTGAAAACCAGAGAGCTGTTAACACAGGAGCTGCTGGTGGGGATAGTCATCTGCTCAGCAAGGAAGATATTTATTTATAGAAAAGCCTTTGAACCAGACTACTACATTTTAACATAGTAATAACCAGTTATACTGAATTCAAAGAGCAGTAGGGTGTAACACAGCCATGCATTATATACCCTATTGTAAATGGTCTCAGAGGGAAAGCTTGTAATTAGAGAGGTTTGAATGGCAAAACCTGGGTCATTGTAACAGATACTTTTTCTTAGTTATTTTTATGGAGAGAATGAGAAAGAAAAACTGTCCTGAAGAAGTCAGGCAGTGTGTGTTTTCATTCAACCTTAGTTAGCTATGAAACCTCCCGGAGCTCAATCCCGCTTCGCCAAATATTTGCTTTAAGATTAATTGTTCACACAGGAACTAAGCAGCAACTTGCTGAATGCAAAGCTTTTAAGTGAGATTTCTCTTCCTCCTCAGGATATTTTTCTCATGTGTTGCTGGCTCTTTCACATGTTCTGTCACCTTCGGGAAGCAGGATTCAACCAGAACCAAGGAAATGGCTTTTCTGTTTGTTTGTTTGTTTTTAAAGTTTATCCACGTATGAGGTGGTTTTAGGATTAATATTACAGGAGAGCCTCAGGGCTCCTTCAGAGGTCTTTGTTGTGTTAGATCACTTCATTGCAAGGACTTGACAGGCAACATACCCCAGATTATAGCCCAGGGAGCAAAAGATGGCCAGTGCCAGCCCTATGGTGCAGCACCACCACAGGTAGGTGCCTGGATCAGGTTGAAATCTACAGGCAATTAAAAAAAAAAAAAAACAATGAGAAGGGAAGCAGAAGCTCAGACAGAGAAATCCTGGCTGCTAGAAGTCAATGGCCCAGCCTGGCTTCCACAGAGACAGATTTTTGACCAGGGAGGAGTGTGGTAAAGGCATATCACATAACTCAGGTGAAGAGCAGGGAGAAAAGCTTGCCCTTGTTCCTTGTACAGCCCTCAGTTTTGTCAAACAGCTCTTTCAAATGCCAGCTGCACCTTAAATCCAAGCTTCTTGAAGCATATAGTCAAATTGGAAGAAGATACTCTTTTTTGGCTTTTCTGGCTAGATGGAGATGTTCCCCATTTCATTCTTGCCTTTGTACCTACGCTTTTTGTTTTCTTAAGCAGTTCATTTTTCACTCCCTCTCTTCTCTCTGCAGAGGATTTGTATCCCAGTCAATTTTCATTGTTTTGTGCAAGGCTGTAAATACATACACCTCTGTGACTACTGTCATCAATTACTATCCAAGGACTCTGATATGAGTGAGGTTTTAGTGTATGGTTTTAGCAGCATTAGAGAAAATATTCCTTCACAAAATTAGAGTTAAAAAGAGAGAGAAACAACCAATTAAAACCAAATATTAGAAACCAAAATATGCAAAAAATAAGATTTCAGTAATGGCAAAGAGTGCTTCCAGGCTATTATTGCTAATTAGGAATTTAAATATGAACACATGTAGTATAACACTGCTTTCTTGTCACTAAAAATGAATTCTTTTCAAATTAATTTATCTGCTTATCTCCACCTGACTACCATTAATGATGTTCTACCCAGAATAGGTCCAAATTTTATCTGCATGATAAAAAACTTTCTCATCTTAATTTCATGTTGATACAGAATAATCACTACTATGAATTGGAATTCTAATTTGAGAAGGACATGATTTTTGTCTACTTTTCATGGATTATGTTTATAGACAGAATAAATTAGAAATATAAAAGGAAATATTGACTCAATCATTACTTTTGTTGACCCTTGTATTTTGTAAAAGAACTCTTCACAGCCCTTGTTCTCTTGCTTCCAACAAACACTTGAGTTCCATTCAGACATTCAAAATCAGCTTTAAAACATTAGAGTTTATCCCTTCAACCCCAAAATATTGAAAAAAATAACATTCTTTGCATTTTATAATGCGAAATTATTATTTTGCATTATAAAATTATAAATTTTGCATTATTATTATAATATTTTATAATAACATTAAAATGCATTTTAAATGGTGCAGAACAGGCTGTTGGCATGTTTTATAGTTCAAATCAACTTTTGTGGTATCAAATCAAGCAGTAAGTTACTTGTGTAATACTTGAAAATTATCATCTTCCTCCCCTCCCCTCCCCTCCCCTCTCCTCC